>JAZHYW010070295.1:168273-542912 GCA_037355805.1 Ixodes ricinus
AAACACGAAGAAAGCACAAGAAAATACAGTATAGTCTTAAATTTCAAGCTGATCTATTTACAGGTATTTACCAACAAGCTCCACTCTTCACTCTTGTACTTAAACATTTTGATTCAGGTAAAATATATGTTACTGGCAAACAAAGGGATGTTGAGTCGTATGAACACGACGTTATGTACGTTAATGTAGGTTTTCTTCCACTCTTGCGTCAAAATAAAATAGCTGAATTTCATTTTTGGTACGTAAAACACAAAGTAAATTACACGGACGATCGAAGAAACTATATAGTTAATAGTTTCATGGCGTGAATAGTGTATATGGCCAGAACAACGCGGAAAATATATTCTCCAGTTTAGCGGTTCAAACCGGTTTGAACCGGTTCGAACCGGTTCGAACCGTTATTTTTTGCTTCTCGGAACTGAACCGGAACCGAACCGAAAGCCGTGAACCCGAACCAGAACCGAACCGATAAAAATTTCGGTTCGACACTCTGGTTGCTAGTGATGTATACACTTTGGGACACTGCTAGCGCGAACACGATGTCGGCGCTTTTTTGCACTTTACTTCAAAAGGGTTCTGGCGTGCATCAAAATTTACCACTTCGGGTAGTACCACCACGGTGGTAGTCTTTATAAGAATGCTCCGATACAAAATAAAAAGAAAAATACATCGACAGTTTTTTTTATGTGTGTTAAAGTATCGAGGTGTGCACTTGGAATATTTCCGAGTTGTGATTTGTTTAATGTTTCGTCTATTGGGACTAAGTCACCCCTGACCAAACTCTTGAGCGTCCAGATGTGAGAACTACATTCTATTTTCTCCGGACAAGCGGCGAGCGAGAATACCAGTATATATATTTATATATATCTTTCTCAGATTGTTTAGCACGGTACATCGCGAAATCGGAATACCTCAAGAGAGGAACAGGAGGAGGAGGAAAGGATGGGAGGAGGAGGAGCAGAGGGCGAGGGGGGGAGCTGGAGGAGGGGGAGGAGGAGAAGGTAAGGTTGGGGAGGAGGGCAAACCCTCCCCTCAGCACCTCCCCTCCTCAAGGCTGTGCTCTTGAGGAGGGCTGGGCGGCTACTAATTCGGCGTTACAGAAAGTTGTAAACGTCTTTTTCTATCATTAGCGAGCCGGTACAAGGACTCTCAGTGCGCTCGAGACACTTTAAGAACAAGTCAAATCGACCCACTTGCCTCCACGCCGCTGTCGCGAGTCTCCTCACCACGTCGCTTAAATGCTGCGCGGGAAAGCGTGCCTTTTTTATTGCCTTTGGAAGTTAAGGATTCATCGGACGACGCTCTCGCAACGAGCGTGGCGTCCCGTTGAGATTTTCGCTTGAGCTCCGAGATGGCCGGATTAGGATTGCGACACCAAGACCGAGGCGCTTTAAGGGGGCGGCGGCAGAGAGCCTAGATTCACGAGAGGGAGCGACTCGAACCACGGAGATCGTTTGCAATATAATGGCGCTCGCGTCTTGGGTCGATTGGTTGATTGTGCGTGTACGTTGCGTGGTCGCGTGGAAAGCGACGAAAGCGGGCGCAGAGGCAGAGGCTCTCGCAGACGACCGACGGTTTCGTCGCCCCCCCCCCCTTGCAGCTCGTATGGCAACCGGGGACCGTAAACCACGTGCCCCGATCGAGCAGTTGGAAGCACTCTAAAATCTAGGCACACTTGGCGGCAGAGAAGAGCGCAGCATCCCCCTCTCTTCTGGTTTACTCTCATCGGGGCTGCGAGAGCGACCAGCGTGTTTATTGGAACAACACGTCTGGCTGTCCGAAAAGACGGCTATAGTTCCCGCTAACTCGTCTGATTAGCTTACGACAGGACCAGCATGGCGAGAAGAAAGCAAGCGAAAAAGAGCGAGCACGAGGGCTTGTATCAAAAAATAGAGCACGATACACCGAAACCAACGAAGAACATCTATGCACGGGCTAATTTGGTTTTATTGGATCTGACGTAGTTGTTAGCAGACGGCTTGACGGTTGGCGATGACGACACGATGTAGACTTGGGCATACGTAAGATCGTGTTTTTATGTTTTTTTGTGTGTTTGACTTTTTCTTGTGTTTTCCCATCGCGCAATTCTGGGCATGATTGAGCATCTCACGTACGTGCGCCGAGCAGGCGAGACGGCTGATTTTATTAGTACGGCATGCAGGCCACGCTCCAGAAAAGAGGGATGATTTTTCGGCGGCTTTCGAAACGTAAACAAAATGTGCTTTAGAAAAGAAAAAAAACACACACACACACGAGAAGGTATTTAAATTATTTTTAATATTGGCAACGCGGAGCATGAGATAAGATGGAGGAGAATACGTTTTTGATACGTCAATTACTGTCTTGCTTGAGATGAATGAGTAGTGTATTTAAATTATGGGAACTACGTTTCAAGTTTAAACTTTTTAATATGATGCAAGTTGGCGCGATGTATTCTAGAGTCGCGAAACGGCCAACTCATCTACCGATTTATGCTTCGCGATCGGGATAGAAGGTAAGACCGTAATCCGAAGTATTCAAACAAATGTCCGCTATAATTGAAGAAAATAAAGTTCATATTTTAGTAAACGAATTCATATTTTAGTGCACAGGCTGACAAATAAGAATCCAGATTTACCATTAGCTTCGTTTGAACAAAAACTCAGTTACGTATTACCATAACATTATCATAAAACAATACGCCGTGCAAAGAAAAAAGAAAAGAGACAAGAATGTTTAAAAGCCAGCCGGAAGCTAGACTATGGCGGCACAATATTTACAAGCGAGTGTCAATAAACGAATAAAGCTGTCACCGCATTTCTACCACAGCGTAAGTTAAGCAACTACACGATGTGAACACTGAGAACTTAAGAGCGGCAAGCCATGGTCAGACCAAATAATATATACTCTATGGTAGCTGAGGTGAACAGAGTACTCATCGATAAGAACGCCCAGCAACCAGCAGAGGAGGCACAAAGGCCGTTATAATGACCGATGTTTTATTTTTTATTTTAAGGTTCAATAGCGTCCGGCTAAATTTTAAGGGCAGTTTATGCTCCGACGTAACGAAGGCGCCAAGCGAGTTTCATGCTGACTTGGCGTCTCAACTTTTCAGCTCGGCTGTTGCCATCTTGAATGGCGCATCCTCAAGTACGATCAAAAATATTGTTTTCTCTCTCACCACGGCATTGGAAGGTGTTAACGTTTTTGCGGTAGAAAAGTCACTATAATTTTCTTGTGAGAAAACCACGTAGAAGAAAACCCAGTCGGGCAAAAGAGCACAAAAAATAAAGCGAACCAAGCGGAAAACAAACACACAAAAAAGAACGCGATCCTTTTGGTTTAGCGGTTGTAGTGTAAATCATGACTTAGATCGACTAGATTAAAACTAAGTCACTTAATGATACCAGCAGACGTAATCATTGTTTCGTACGTTTGTGTCAAAGCTGCGAAGTTAAAGAGAAGACGAAGACTGATATTGCGCTGATGTGTAAACATTTTTTTATGTTTCATTCGAGTGTGCGGTCACTAAGGCTTAAAGAAACACTAAAATAAAATTAAAAACTTTCTTTTACAATGCCTAGATAAGACCTGCTTATTTTCCACAATTATTTTTCTTTTTATGCTGTTAGACGCAATTATGTGGAGGTCAGGGCCCGCTCAAAGGCCCGCCCATAGAACAGTGCCCCCACCCACTACATCTGGATTGGCTTGGCTGCTGGGCAGAACGCGCTCGCAAGCCTAGTGTCTACCCGTCGCGATGTCCGGAATGCGACCGGTGCGTCTAGTCTGGCGTCTCGTACCGCCTCCTAGTCGTGCGAGGCGCACGCGGGCAGCCTCCGACATCGTCCTCTATTCCATCCCCGTCGACGCAGCGCGTCTTTTACGTTGCCGCGTCGGCGTGTACTCCCAGAGTAATATAGTAAACGTAAACAGTGGACACTGCCATAGATCCGTGCTGCCCAGATAGTATAAGGACACGAAAAACACCTAGCAGTCACCAGGGCTGCTAAATTAGTTTCGGTTTCGATCAACGTTTGTTTTGATTCCGTATTTTCAGCTTTTGCTTCGAGAGCTTTCCTTGAATTTTTGTAGATACTCACCCGTTTGCTTTTCAATTATTTTAAAGTCACCGTTTCAGGCTAACAACGGCCTTTTAGCGCAGTCACATTTATTGGTTAGATCACAGCCCGGGAAATAGCGGCAACAAGAAAGGATCCAAAACTAGTTTATTGTAGGCAAAATCATTTATAGGCAGCCAAGCAGCATGTTGTGTAACTACAGATACCTGCATGCAAAAGCAGGGAAAAGCTTCCGCATTTTTACGTTATAATTTACGGGTGTCATGGTGGGTGGTTCAAAAATTGTTTTCATCAAGATTCACAAGAAAGCGGAGCGCCGGCGTCGGGGGTTTGGCTCTCACGTTCTAAGGCGTTCGACTTGTGTAGTTGCGACAACGGCAGCTGGGTCTCGTCTTGTCATCTACCTCAGTTTCTAGACGCATAACAAAGAGCTTTATATTACCACGAGCGAGCTCCGTTGCCGGCTATCGTACACCGTTCCGGCGTGCTCGCCCAACGCGTCGGCCCCGCGCCACCGGCGTCGTCTTCTGCAAACGGTACAACGAGCGCCCACCGCGCCGATGCGAAGCACGGCGGAACGTTGGCCGGTCATGGCCGGTATCGATAGCACGCTTGTCATATGCGAAAATTATAGAGTAATGTAAACTTACTTCGTGCTAAAGCTCTAATGTCCGTATCTTCTCACCATCTCACACTTCGGTGTAGGGTTCTAGTCGTCTAGAAAGTGCCCCCACATGGTACGTGGAAACACCGACACGGGAGCGATACATCTCTTTTCACGGCAACTCAGGCAACCAATAAAAAGAAAAACAACCTTACCGCTGAAAGAAAAAATGCACCTATTTACATACGTCAAGCTCAGAAACAACATTGCAAAAATGTCGCTGAGCTCGGGACGGGCGCCCAAATACCCCGACGTGCTCCCAAGGCTCTCAGCAAACGCTAGTGTCCGGGTGTCTGCGGCTGCCCCTACGACGGGACTAATGATGCAACATCAAATACTTTCGGCGGTTCCAATGTATCTACAATTATTATGACACTACGGTCATAAATGAAAAAGAATTCTAGACAAGTTATTAACAAGAACCTTGAAATGTATTTTTTTTTCACAGCAGCGACGTCTAGCTGCTGGCAGCGGCGACATTACAAGTAATGGAGTAACTTGCTACGTAGTATTTCACTACATGAATGTATTGAATATATTGAATATATTTCCAGAGTATCGAGACTTCCAAGCTCCGCGCCGTGGCGCTCAAATGCATTCGTTATCTAGGCCATTCGAAAAGGTAATCTAAAGCCCCTTCATGTTTCAAAAGTAGCGCAAGGTGCGTCGCTGCACGAGGCACGTCCAACGTGTAGCCCTTGGGAAGATCATGGCGGCACAGCGCTGCGCTGAGCTGGATTTCAGACGCCATGAATTTCGCAGAATTGGCGCGCGGCACGTGCCTCGAGCATGTCTACAACAATGAATGGCGCCACTTTTCCCAGGATAGAGGGCTCTAATGTAATCACGTTCTGCGCGCTGCTAGCTTTGACTACTATTCGCGACTCCAGCGACCTATAGGGGACGCCACTATCGGGCAAATATGGCGGTCGAATCCAGGTCGTGCCGTGCCATGTGCCAGCTCAACGCACAACGCTGGGGCATCAGCGAGCGGGAATTGAACTCCAAATGGTTCGCCCCGCTTTTTATTTCCCACGTTTCGAACCTCCGGCGATGTGTTGGGGTAAGCGAGCTTCCAGAGGCTTGACTTTCTTCGAGGAAACGAGGAAAGGACTGCCCACTGTCCTTCCATTGTGCTGATGAACGTTGAGAAACGCAGAATGTCTGGCTCACGCGGTTCCATAGGTCGCGTGCAGAGCAACCTGGGTCACAAGGCGATACTACGGTTACGACACAGACACCGGTAGAACTGTTCTGTCGCGCAATACACCGACAACATGCAAACACGGAAGCCAGAAGAGACGAGCAGAAATCGCGAAAGGACCTGGTCCGGCCAGTTCAGTGTTTTCCCGCTAGGTGTCGTTCGTTTTGCTGGAGTCGCGAATACCGCGTCCGGCGTTTTGAGCACTCTTCTGATGTCAGAAGCATGCGCACGTGCCCATTGCCCAGTTGCTTCCTTCGCCAGAGGCGATAAGCGCTAGAGCTGTGTACTCCTCCAGCCCTAAACTGTCAGGCCAGTGAATGCCACGTGGTCGTTGGACCAATCAGTCGATCTATCGATCGCCACTTGATGCGCTCCCCACCATCACATGGTTCATAGATCAGGCGAACCCCTAGCTACCACCGCCCTATCAGCTTAAGGGGAAACGGAGTACAGTTGTGAGTCGATGGCTCTCGTCTTTCCGAGATTTCTTTCTGGTTGTTGTTCTCCTGGGTGATGCCACAATTATACAAACATTTACCTTAAAAAAAGATATATATACGCGTCCCTTTCCCCATTGAGTTCTTTTGAGAGTTAATCACTCGAATCTAGCAAGGAAGCTTCACAAATAGCGATGTCGAAAATTCGCTTAGACCTAAAAATCTGGTCAGCGATGGCACGTCCAGTATGTCGCTTCACATAGCTCGTGCGTCTCATCTCGGATCTAAATTTTGGGTCAACATATTTGCCACCTCGTTATTCGACGAAGATTCTTTCATAAACCTCGGTGATTGACTGTCGTACATGCAGCCATAGCTGAGTTGATACGTAAAGAATCTAGATCGTGTTTTTACACTTCTTGCTTTTGCATGATGTTAGTACGCACTTTTATAGACTATATTGTTACTATAACAGTAAAAGTGACATGCTTGTAGGCAACAAGCGAAAATACTTGCTATTTTGAGTACAACGGACGGTGCTTGCCTTAGCATTTCGCGATTTTTAATAATAAATGATCCCCATTCAGTGTGTTACAACAAATGCTTTACTTTCAGTTTGATAAGCCAATTTATAGTTCGCATGTTTCGAGCTTGAGATTGGTTCTAACATACGCAAAGAAAAAGTATTTTGAGCATACCTTAAAGGAGCCGCCGTTGCTTTCTTTTGCCTGGAGTGACGCTAACACGGCTCGCTCTTCTGCTTTCGCAACAAGGAACAACTGAACAAGCTGATGGCCACACTGCACAGCACGCACCCGCACTTCGTGCGCTGCATCATTCCCAACGAGTTCAAGCAGCCACGTAAGACACAACACCGCACGAAGTCAGTTTTATACCCCTGCCACCCACACCACTTCCAACAACAACACCCGTGCCCACGTCAAGCCACCTACGGCACCTGAACCAAAAATTACCTTGTTTACACCACCTGCTACTGATTCTCCCGAACCTACATCACCCATGCCCAGTTCATTCGGAACCCTAAAATCATGAACCCCATGTATACGTAGATCACTATTCGAACGTTTGGCTAGTCTCAAACAACCGCTCCAGCAGGACAGACCATCGATAATGATCATCGCAGAGGTAATAATTTAAGGTGCCGTTCAAACACCACAGTTTTGTGGGGTTCAAAAATGACAAATTCGACCTGTGTCGACACTTGCAAGCCTGGGCGAAAGCTTACAGTGGAATCTGTCTTAATGGAAGACTGTTGGCGCAATTTTGATCTGCCCAACTTAGGGACCTGTGCTAGTCCCTGAAATATTCCATTAGGGAGGTTTCACTATCGTCAATCCAACTCCCGGTGACACCCTAGAGTCCCCGAAAGGTCTACCCGATTTACTGTCCACAAATATCCCAACGCCTAAGTTCATCCCGAAAGATATGAATCGTCACGCACGAGCCCTTCCACACAACCAAGTAGCCACTCAAAACCTCCACACCCTCCCATCTCAGAGACTTTGCGAAGGAAGACTGTCCCACCACCATGCACTATACCACCAGGTGCACACGTTACCTTTTTCTTGCCACGGTTAACACCTTTGCCCCGCCCACTCATGACGCCCACAGGAACAGTTGAACAAGCTGATGGCAACCCTCAATAGCACGTCCCCCCACTTTGTCCGCTGTATCATTCCGAACGAAACCAAGTCCCCAGGTAAATATACACCCTCAAATGTTGTCCCACTTGATATGTGTCTTGCGCTTCGTTTACGTCGTTGGGAGACAGGCAACGCGGAAACCGCTCAATTTGTTTTCTTTGAGCCGGAATTCTTACAGCGTAGCGATGGCTCTTTCGCGCCAATCTTGCAACAGGCGGTGGAGAAAAAAAAAACACCGAGGTTTACTTCGGTTGCTTAAATTCCCATGAAGAAGTCGAGTCATGGGTATAAAAATGGTTTAAGTTGGTTTTTAGAGTAACTTCTGAATTATTGTTTTTATATTCGGGTTACAGAGCACCTATTGTCAACTCGTGAAAAAACATTTAAACTAACAACACTTTATATATATATATATATATATTTCAACGTAGTCGAACGAACGTGCTAATTGACCAAGAACAAACTTCGTTTGCCTTCTGGTGTGATGGCATTGATTTCACAATGCAATTTTTAGCATGCTAGGAAAAGGAATCTTGTATGTTAGGAAATGCTAGAAACTCACAACCCATTTTCCTGGAGTGTGGTTAATCAACATTTTTCCCCTTTATGCGAAAAAGGCTTGACGGAGGTAGATCTTGTTAAAAGTTTAAAGGTGTCTTTCATAAAGAACGCCTTTGAAATCATACTCCAACTCGACTGCCTTTTCCTTATGTCTTGCAACTGATTCAACGTTTTTACGCAAAGAGTATCTGATCATTGTCTTAAGGCGAGTGATTAAAACAATAGGTTAAGCAAGTATTAACAAGCCTCACTTCTACTTTTATCTCCCACTAATTCGAATGTCCCAAAGAAGCGTTTTTCAAACACTGTCCGCCATCATGGTCGCTCAGTTGCCGTTGCTGAGCGTTACGAATTATCCCAGATGAAACCTTTGTGACGAGTACGACACTCACCGGTTCGAAGGATAACGTTTATCTCCAAGACAATATCTCTAAACTTCTACGTGATTGTGTAAGAAAAATATACTTTTCTAATATTAGGTGCAGCCAGAGTTTGTAAGATGGCATTATAGTCCCTTTCAGAAGGACTCTTCTTTGCAGAAACGCTTGCGCAGTACAAGTACCTTATCGGTTCTACTTTTATAGACTGCGCAATAAATGGTTCCAACGCCTTCTCGATTTGACTTGGTGTAAGCTCCACCTAGAGTGGATACATTTCAACGAAAATTGTTAGCCGGGTGGGCTTGGATATGCGGCGCACTTTAAGTTAAGTTCAGCCCGTTTGGACTCTCGCCGAACCTTGCGAACGGCACAGGCTGAGTGCGTGCCCGCGCGCGTGCGACGCCCTTCTGCAGGTGTCATCGACTCTCACCTGGTGATGCACCAGCTGACTTGCAACGGTGTGCTGGAAGGCATCCGTATCTGCCGCAAGGGTTTCCCCAACAGGATGATCTACCCCGACTTCAAGCAGAGGTGAGGATGACCTCCTCGTTCCCGACCTTCCTGACCTCTGGTCTCTTTCAACATATACCTTCTACAAGAGAGTCTGTGAGTTCAATGCCCTGCAGAACACAGAAACGGCCAGTCACGAGGAACGATAGAAGGATTCCAGTGATTGACAGAGCTCAACGTATGATCAGATCTGAACAATGCGGTGTGCTCAGAGACGACGAGCAAGTAAAACGTGATGGTCATTGTTCCTACGCAAAACTCATTATTTTGGCTAATCATATTCTCACCTTCTCCATTTGCTGGGATTCTTTTATCGTTCACCCTCATTGGCTTTTTTTGTGTCCTCCAGGTACATGAACTCACAAACGTTTCTTTTTTTAGTGTAAAACCCCTTACAGACGGGCACAGTACAGTGCCTTCAGAATGAACTCCTTTAAAACAAAAACGGCGAATTAGCTCGCCATCATGTGCTTATTGGCGTATGCTGGTTCGCCTACCGTTTTAAAGCAGTTTGTTCTGGAGGCTTTTAACGTGCCCGTCTGACAGGTGTGTAAGAACTGCTGAAGATGCTCCGGACCAGGATGAATTAATTTACTACGCTGTCCACTAAGAACGCACCACTTTTTGACTCCACGTAAAAGAAGGAGCATCCGTTAGACACCGTTTTAAAGATTGGCAACCGTAGAAACAAAGTGCGGCCTAATGGCTAATGCGTTATTTGGTAACTGAGCGGAGCGCTACTCGTTTGTGGGCAGAGTTCCTCACTCATTAACAACGGTCCAGCAGAATATAAAGTTTTTAAAAAAAGCGTCAACATCTCGGCGTTTTCATGACACAAACTCTAGTCACTGATCGGCCATAAACGGCAGGTATACGTCTTTAAGTTGACCCTCTTCTAGCGCGAATTTTCTTCTTTTGATAACAGTTGGGCGTGTTGTCGGATTGAAGTGCGCACGCTCAATTAAAACACGATGGAAGGGGACACCTGCGTGCTTGTGCCGGATACCCGAAAGAGACGCCCTACCCTTTTCATCCTGTCAATGACTAGAGCGTCTAAGTGCCTAGAATCGACGCATTCCTTCAAAACTGTCTGGATCACTTGGTTTCGTCTATTTCAACTGATATTGAAAGAGTGGTAGATAGACTGTGTTATTCGTATTGCTTACAACCTACCTGTGTAAAAAGCAGTAATATCTTATAACATTCGAAAGGTTTGGACATAGCGCCAGTCCGTACGTTAGTATCCTACTCGACAAAGCCCTTAGTTAATTGTTCACAAGGAATATTGGCGGTTTTGTGATGTTCATCTTGAATGTTTACCCGGAGCTTTTAGTACAATAACTTCACTTCTCATCAGTTGATGAACTGTTTGCGCCATAACCGTTTTCTACGTTCGTAATCCTTAATTATCAAATATAATATTTTGTCGCCTTTTCGAGATTTTGGAGGATGAAATATGCGCAGATATGTATCTTTCCTAATTAAATTAAAGTACAACCGGCCGATATACTTTCCGGTGGTTTCCTCACTTCATTTAGGACGGTTACCTATCTGCGCATCCGAGTTGTGATCTTTTATAATTATAAACATCAGAGGTGAATGTATTTCAACCGTTTTAATGCAAGAGAAGGGGCTCGCCATTCAACCATCACTGTTTTGACCACCATGTGTTTGTCGAATAATCGGAAAGAAAAGGCTTAGTGTTGGAATGATTGATTGCCCTTGGTGTCACGGTTCTTAACGTATACCAAATGAAAGTATGGTTTATTACCACGTGTCGCGTACAGTGCATCTTAAGATATTATTCACCAGTAATCTTGTACGGTTATTAACGCTGGACTTTTGTGTAACGTTTCACGTATTCACGCTTGTTTTTTTGCGCGTACTAGAGCGCTTTTTATGCTCTGTCTGCTTTGAACTTTGCGTTCTGGGCGAGAGGCACGCTGCTGCTCGTTACGACGCATTTTGTTTTTTGTTTTTATGGCTTTTTTTCGTTTTTGACATTTTTACTGCTGGCTCGCGGCTCACAATCATAAACACACGAACGTGCGAAATTCTCCCTGTGTAAAAAAAAAAAACACCCACTGATTGAAGTTTGTAAATAGAATCACTTAAGATATAATTGACATCTCGGCCAAAAATAGTTCGCACCCTTATATAGCAGGGGTGACTGGTAGACACATAACGGCTCTAGTTAAGGTATTTACATTCAACTGCCAACATAAAAATATTTACGTAGGAGTATATATATTTCATGCTTAGTGAAAGAAAGCCATTTCGTTAAGCATGTTAAGGTCTAACTGAAGTTCAAAATGAACAAGTTTTTCTTTTCTTAATTTAAGTTCGCTTATTTGGAAACAAATGTTTTACCTACTGCTCTAAACAAACAAGTACATTAAGAAAGCCCTTCTGTTTTTGCAGTCACGTTCAAAGGTTGAAGTGGTTACTTAAAACAAACCGCTATCGGTATTCGGGCATCGTCCCGTAAACACGGAGTTACCTCATTAAGAATGTTTAAGGGGAAATATTATAAAAATTTATTTGCAAACATTTATATCCACTTGGTTTGTTTAAACATAAGAACCTGGAAACATTGTTAAAGGTGGCATGTTTGATCTCCTGAAAGGTACCGTAGTCATTACGAATCTAGTTGTCAGAGTTAGTCATCAGATTCTTTACAAAGGACAACATAACGTTACATCGAGACATACGTCAAGTTCACGGTCCAACCAGGAAGACACCACCACGTTGAACAGATCATTGCAAACAATATTTGAACGTTGTCACCCCCTCTTCCCCTAGATACACAATCTTGGCGCCCAACGCTGTCCCCAAGGGTTTCGTTGATGCGAAAAACGTCTCCGAAAAAGTCATCGAGGCCATTCAGCTCGATGCCAACGACTTTCGCTTCGGACACAGCAAGGCACGTACCTGGAGACAGAGGACTCCCCAGAAGGCCCCAAAACCCCTGGATGCACGCTCTCCACACCCCTGGTCCCTCAGACGGCCTCCCTTTATTGAAACACCGTCACTCAACAGAACCCAAAAGCTTTTGATGGCAAGCAGTGATTCACTACGGCCTACCGACATCATGGCGTTTTATTTTCCGATACTTCTAAACTACTAGGTCTCTCGGTGTAGTATACAGACCGATTTCGAGCCTCTTCCACAGCTGACGAACATTGAGTTAACTCTGTAGATACGGGACAAAAGAACTGTATAAATCAGATGTCTACTCTTCGGCTACACCAAGTTCTGAAAAACGAAGAGTTGTGATAGTTAACATTAGTGGTTGGGAACAAGCTATACTTTGTATTCCTTCAGACAGAGTTGATGCGTTGTTTCCACGGTGATATTAGGCTGTAATCAAACTCAGCATATTGTCTGAAATTTGCATTGAGAAGCATGAAACATAATTAGGATTATTAGGTGATCGTTATGAGCTATCCCTTTCAAGCAAGATTGGTGGTGGTTTAAATCATTATCAATACATTCTCCCCAGTTTCTCCGTCAGATCCTAAAGCTTTTGGGCTACAGCTTAAGTTACTTTAAAATGGACGACTGTTTTTCAATAAGGTAGTGTGTGCCGCGAATTCTATTGTGCATTTATTTGAGTCAAGAACTCAAGCTCAACCTTATGGAAAACGTATCTGCGTATGACCTTGATATTTATTGAGTAAGAACTTTTCTTCGAATATGGACATGGTATTACCAACCAAAACATCATTCAGAAAAAAATACGCCTTTATTACTTTTTACTGCGCAGCTTCAACACTATACATCCACTGTTATATATGAACGAAAATCTTAATGCTTGATGAATGCCCCTTTCCGTTCCACATCATCACTCTGGTCAGTGAAGCAAGTAACTAAAGTTTTCCCAAACGAACTTCCCATTTAACTCTTTATACACTTTATATATGATGGCTTCAGTTGTAGCCAGATATCGCTGTATTATGTTACAGACGCACCAAGTCCGAAGCGTTCATCTTGAAACACTTGTTGAGGACGTCTCCTAAATGCACAATAGAACCTCGGTTTCGCTTAGCATGGTCCTAGTCCTGGTTGTGTCCGAATTCAAGCCCTCCACTTCTCCCTCCTCATCAAAACACTGCGTCTAAAATCGAAACTCCCAACGCCTCTCCGAACCACGAACCATCCCTGAACCACGCAACCCTCACCCAGTATAGCGAGACACATGCACGCCCACCAAGAGTCGTGGGAGCACAGGAGGGTGGTAAGTCCTCAATTTCTCTGACATCGGCTTTGAAGTTTCGCCACCCTGTCTCTTACGGTGCGATGGACATCACACGCACACCCACCCAACCATAAGTACCCGAACACAGGTGACAAAAAAACTGGCATGCTTTGGCTTCCCATTTTCCTTTTCCTGCACCTTTTTTGCACCTTTTTTGAGCCTCTCCTTTTGGCATGACTACTTCCTTGCAATGAAACAACTTTTTTCTTTTTTTGTTGTTCTTGGTATTATTGCGCTCTTATTTTGAATAAGTTTTATTTTTCCCCTGGAGCCTATTTTTTACCATTTTTCTTAACTGAAAATTTAGGTCTGGCTTGGTTAGACACCAATATTATGCCCAAAACCTCGAGTAATTCTAGCTTAGCCCGCGAGTAAGCAGGTTTTAGAACCATTCTGTCATTGAATACCATCAGTATCTCAGTAACGTGTAGCTAAATCGTGGTACATCCGAAATGTAGTGAGAACGCAAAGTAACAAATAGTAAGAAGCCCATTGACCCGATAAAAATAATAGTTTACCGCTGAACCCATAACGTTCATCATTCCGTGTCCAACCTTAATCCCCTTATCGAATGTTTACGTATCTTAATCGGGGTGGCCCTGGTTCCGGACTCCTCAGATACCATATCCTCTCCTGTGGCGAGCTTCCAAAGACCTTCATCGAAGCGAAACAAGCCTCTGAGATAATCATGAAGGCGACCAAAATAGACGAAATCGAATACCGCTTTGGACACCATAAGGTACGCCTGGTGCCTCGATTCCCTTAACAACAGTAGCACTAGGGGTCGTAGTTTCCTGTAGTAGACTACCAGGCTCCGTTCCTCCAAATGGTGTGTCCTTGCATTTGCCTACTCTCCTAACCTGTTTTCGAGAAACGATGACTTTGTTTGCCCTTTCACTTTTGCCTTTCTCAAAGATAAAACCTAATCTGACTGTTGCTCGCATTGTCAAAGACACCATTTTAACTCGCAGATTATCCGTTTGTGGCTCTTGAAAATGACCACATTAGCAAAGATGCGATTGTGACATACGTGTCATGAAAGCCGATTTTAATTGTGCACTTAATTATTTATACAGCACGTAACGGAAGCGCATACTAAGTTCATGTCGTCACCCGAACCTGCTGGTCCTAATACAGCTGAGCGCTATTAGGGTAACGGTCTAATAATGCATTTCAATAATCATTCAGCTCTCGTAAATGCTGCTCGGCGTACCTGTGTTCTTCTTTTCTGGAATTCTACTCGTAAAGGTTACGATAAAATAGTTTCACAAGACACAGTTCAAATCGCATCAAATAGCATTTGCGTGTAATATTACCGCGGAAAAGCGATAATTCAGGGTCAACCGAAACCTACTAAGATGTTAGCCTTCCTTATAATGAACTATAAACAAGAGCCACTTTGACGCAGTTCACTCATGAATTGCTTCGAGGTAACAACGGAAGTAGTTAAATGCAATGCCTTTGCAGTTATGGCACCTGCATTTTTTGCACGCAGCTCACGCCAGTTGATCTCAACTACTTCCGAAGTGTTCATCTCTGCTCCCTCTCGCCTGCTGCATTCGTAACGAAAACCTTACACGTTAACCCTAACACCAGTTCGAATAGAACTAACCTAATATCGAACCGGAACCAATACCCCGCAACCTAACCGACAACTCCTAGATACCCAGACCATAGTGCTTGATTTGCTACGTCACCTAACGAAGGTCAACGCGGAGACACAGATTGGGCACGAGTGCTGCATCAGAGTTCGGTTAAGATTCATGTCCTCGCTGAATGAACAAGAGGCCCAGCCATACGCTGGCGCACCGATTGTGTCTATACTCTGTGCCAAGCGCTGGCCTCCAACAGGTGACGTAGAAACTCCAGCGATACGGCCTTGCTATCTGCGAGGTGTTGGCCTAGCCCCGATCATCGAAGGGTTCGCCGGAGGTGCATCCAACGGCAGGCCTTCAACTCGCTTGTCCTCCTGGTTCCCTCCTTCCCGTAGATATACCATCCTAGCCCCTAACGCGCTGCCTAAGGGATTCGTGGACGCTCGGGCTGCCACAGAGAAGCTTCTCGAAGCCACCAAACTGGACACGAGCGAGTTCCAACTGGGCCTCACCAAGGTACGTGCTGAACCGACGTCGTTGGTTCTCTCCTCCTGGCCACGCGGAACTGTCACTTCGAGCGCGATGGTGAAACGGCACATATATATTTATATTTTTTTATCGACAACTTACTTGATCTCGCCATACTTCTTCACGCAGCAACTAGCCGTGTCAAAGAATTACTCAACCACTCTATCAATGAGTCTGCATGGAAAGAGGCAGGAACAGATAAATATTAAAATACAATTCATATTCATAATGGATGCACAATTAGAAAAAAACAAAGAAAAATATATCTCTAATGTTGGCCCGATGTGGTGGAGACTTAGCCAAGATATAAAATCTGACGATGCATCAAGCGACTATATGTTTTTCTTGAAGCGACACAAACGGCTGTGGCACATCAGTGGTCTTCTCATTTGCATAGGCCTTGATGAAAAAAAAATAGTGCAACAAGAAGTAACGTGCAAATGATGTGCCACGCTTGATTCTTACGAGAGTCAACGTCGCTATGAAAGTGAAACTAGCTCCTATAGAAATTCTCAAATCCATGTCACGGGGTTATTATAACATTATTGCATAATGCTCGCTAACAGAAATATATCCAACCGAAATCATAAAAAAAGAAAACCGTCTAAACAAAAGAGGGAAGCCCAAACTGCCCTGGTTATTAAGTAGGCAACCAGGACTCAACATTCTTCAGAAGGACGTTAAGAAATGAAGAAAATATCGGGCCAGTCATCTCCCAATAATGGGTTCATCTCTTGGCATGCGAGTTTTTAAACCTGGAGAAATTATGGCGGTTCATTCTTGCGATGTACATAGAGGGGCAACCTTGTGTACGTACAGAAACAAGAAAGACAAAAGTGCAGCTAAAGCACCAATTCTATGTACGTTAATAAACAAAACTAAGCCATCGCAGTTTTTTCTTTGTCAAAAGTGACAGCAACTATTACTGTTCAGAACCTTTTGATGGCACGCCACTGAATCACTATGTTTCTAAGCCCATAATTGACTCAATTTACTTACCGAAATAGCTTTAAAATATCCTCATTATAATGACGTTTTCGCAACCACCATATTGACCTCCGGTCCAATAACGTAAGTACATCTGCGTGTTTCGTGCGACAAGTCTCATCGTTTATGCAGGTAAGAATACCCTCTCTGTATAGCATGAAGTTCATCCCCCCTGCTTGTTAGCTCTAGTATCCCACTAGACCTTTCTTGTGAGATGTCAGTGCTCTTACGTGTGCTCAGATATATCTTTGTTGTCTTACTAAAACCGTGATTAATTTCAGCTGTTGTAAAGCCTTAAGAAATCTAGCTTAAGAAAACATCGATGTAAGAAAAATCATAGATGGCCAGGAGTCGCCTTAATTGTGCTTGGCAAGTCAGAATGAAATGTGAAGCGTAATATGTAATCTTAAAGTGACCAGTCCAAAGGAGTCTATGAAGAAGGTATTTTGAACGTAAACAAATAACTCAATTCACCGGTTAATGAATTATATTTAGCTCTGAGCAAATGTTTAGCTTCTAAACAAAATGGCTTGTTATTCTGATAAGGACAGTTGCCAAGGCAAATCGGTATTACCTAACCAATTAACTGCAAAGCTCTTGAAAAAGTTTGTTTCCGCCTGCCAAAAGTGACAGAAATAGTAGTTTCTGCCTCGAAAACGGCTTGCGTGACTCACGTGCTGTGGCGCAGATCTTCTTCCGGGCCGGTGTCCTGGGTCGCCTGGAGGAGATGCGCGACGAGCGGCTGAGCAAGATCATGACCATGATCCAGGCGGCCGTCCGCTGGTATATCTGCAAGAAGCACTTCCAGAAGCTCAAGGAACAGAGGTGCGCTTCGCAAAATCACGCCCCATACGCTGCCCTAACGCTGAATGGGAAACGTCAACACCGCGAACGGAACCATGTTCAGCAGCACCATCTGCTGACTAAGCTGGTCGGCAGACAACTCTACATGGTTGTCAGCAGATGACGCTTCCATACATCGTTTTATCTTAAGTTTAGACGCATCCGACGCTACGAGCTGATGGGATGAGTCAAACAGCGTCAAGAGGGCCCCATCGTGATGTTCGTCATGTTTCTGTACGTGTTCTATCGTCGCTGAGCCAATCATAAACAGAAAAGACCAAGTGACTCGCACTTTTGACGCCGCTTCATTGGACCCATTAGCTCGTAGCGCCGGCTGCGTCTGGACTTAAGCTGAAACGAACTATACGAGCTTAAGGAGCAGAGGCGCGCTTCCCTAAATAATCTTTCACACGCTGTCATAACGTAGAATCAGAAACATTAGCTCCCTAAACGCGACTATAGTCAGCAGCCCCATCTGCTAACATACTATATTCGGTTGTCAGCAGACAACTATGGCCTGTCAGCAGCACCACTGTCACTGACGACTTAAGAAAGGCAAGGCCTGGCGCGTTCTTCGCATCTCATTATCGGTCCGAGGCCAATCATATCCTGGCATTTCCGCTAAGAATGCCAAGGAACGAATCACAAAGGCGAGGGGCGTGAACATAACAAGCCACGCCTTGCAATCCTACAGCAATCAGTGACTATGCGGAGAGCAAGTCGTCTGCCTTTTGCGCAGGAGTTGCAGTGACGTCACAACGACGCCGAGCTCTGATTGGCTCTGATTAGAAGGATAGTGGGTAGACCTCAATGCTAGACGCCTCGAGGTCTACCCACTATTTGTTTCAATCAGCCAATAAGAGCTCGGCGTTCTGACATCATCGCCAGCCACTGTGCAAGAAGCAGACGAACGTGCGCTCCGCATATAGGAGTATTCACTGGCGGCCATAGCTGTGTGCGCGAATGCTCAGCGCGTGCTGATGGCGAGCTTCCACAGTTCTTTTGCAACGTGCATTCCGCACCATCAAGAGTGCCGGTCTTAGCAGCCTATTGATGTGAGCTGGTTCTGAGCATGCGCTCTAAACAACACCCACAAATATGGCGTCCAGTGAATACTCCCTATAGTCAGTCTCCCTCAAGGAGGCGCTCTATACAACAAATGTGCGACCAATTTTTGGAATACGCATGTGCAATATGGGACCCTCATTTTCATAATTTAATTTATAAAGTGGAACGGATCCAGAACCGTGCAGCTCGTTTTGTAACCAGTAACTATGATTCTCGTTCGAGCATCACTAACTTAAAAAGCTCACTTAACTGGAGTCTCCTTTGCCAACGAAGAAAATTTTTACGGTTAAAGCTATTTTACGCTATTTATAATGATCAAACCGGAATCGATAAAAATATGTATATGCAGGCATCAAATTACGTATCAAGAAGAACGGATCACCAGATGAAAGTTCGAGAAATGAACTGCCGAACGGATGTTTTTGCCCACTCTTTTTCCCCCATACTATTTCCGAGTGGAATCGTCTGGACAGCTCAATTGTCGATTCTCCTGAAAACATGTTCTTCTCAGTTTTACAAAACTTTTGTTTCCGATAGGTATCTGGAACTTCTATGTAATTTTAGGTTTTCTTGTTATTTCACTTGTTTGTCATGTATTTTCTTTCATGTAACCCCCCCCCCCCCTATAATAATGCCCCCTGGGCGATGTAGGTATGTGCATAAATAAATATATAAATAAATAAAAAAACCTAAAGCTGAGCTTATCTGAAATTCGAAAACGTACTATTGCGTACGTTTTCGCATTTCATATGATTATAGAGTCGTTGCGCGTAAGCCACCATACACTGCGAGCCCCACCTATCTCATTATTATTGTCCAGTCGATCAGATATCCCGCGGCCTGGTTAGATCAATCACCGAACTCAGTGGGTGGCGCTAGTAGTCACTCCCTGGTACCCCTTGGTGTCTCGTATGTACATAGCGACTATAATTAAATTGACGGAAATTCATATCTTGAGATTCTCAAAACAACCTGAAAACGCACAAAAATGAATAGACCCCACGCAACCTAAAGCGAAAAGTGTATTAAATTGGGGGAAAAAAAAGAAAAAGAACCGTACTCAATGGTATCTCAGAAGAAACATAAGCAATAAAAGTATGAGAGGGTTATACCTGCATGAACGTTCTAGGTTGCACTATTCATAGGTGCACGACGGGGCGCCGTCGCCAAATGGGTGTCCTCGCTGATGATTATTAATATTTGGAGGAAGCATAGGGTCGCAAGCTAAATGCGGGCTCTGCTCTGAGCCTCCGCTTGAGCATTCCCGACATGCAGACGCAAAATGGGAAGCGGAGGGGGACAGTCTGAGCCGGGTCCCTCCAATGGGAAAGCCCGAAATTTTGAGACCCGATGATATCACTTCCTGGGCGCTTAGCACGAGCCCTTCATAGCTGGTAAGGTGCGTCGCCGGTGTTGGATGAGAGTTGGGGGCCTCGGATACTTGCTCTGCGAACTTGTAAGAGTCACGTTTGAGTTCTGACGTCTCGGTTAATTGGATCCGCCTTTTTCGCCCTGTATGCCTCCACTTGTCGTACGACGTTGTTAAGCACGATCCGGCATACTTTATCATATAATCTCGGCAAATGAACAACATTACTATATGAAGTTCATAGCTGCGTGATTGATACCGGACTTTTTTTAATGTGAGAAGCCGCGATCTCATCGGCCGTCCAGCGATGATGAGATGCCCGGAACTGGTCACGCCCTGTTGTTCATAAGCTGTCATATTTCGTTCAGTACGTTCCTAAATACTAAGCGTGCACCCCAGTATCAAGTTTCGTCGTCCGAATTCTTTTACGCACTTTCTTCCGTTGTACATATTTTTTGTGTGCCATGGCTCATCATATTCGTGTTTTTTTTTCTGTGACTTGCTGATTAGCTATCCAAGCAACGAACAACGAACATTACGCAATGCAAAGCGTCATGCTTGCATTGCGTAATGCCACAGCGCAGACTTAATTTTAAGGTCTAAACAGTTGTGCCGCCTCATCATTCGCTGAGCTGATTTCGTTGATCGCAGAGATTGTCTCTTTGAGTGTTTTGCGGGTAAGTAGACACGCAGGCATTTATAGTGTCATATGTGCGTTGAAGTCTCTGTAGCACCCAAAGCCACGCTGTTGAAGTGGGTGAACGTGCGCCGCCATTGCTTTACTGACTGTCTTACCCGTGTTCGTAGCTTTCGGAGCTTTCAGTTTTGTGATGAAAGGAATACTAAAGTTAAAGCAAAGAAAGATGTTCATGCTCTTGAACATTCACTGAAAGGAACATAACCTCGCACTTTATTAACGCGCACACAAAGCATAGGTTATTTGATGTTCAGGCGTAGTAACATGCATTTCAATACATTGTCCCGTTCTCCTGCAGAGTTGCTCTGCTGGTCATCCAGCGCAACCTCCGCAAGTTCCTCCAGCTCCGCAACTGGCTCTGGTGGAAGCTGTACAGCAAGGTAAGGTTTAGTTTAATTAATTAATTATTAATTTCGATTTCATTATTGAAAACGACAGTGCTCTGCAATAGAATCTTAACAAACAGTTTAGCGCACGGTCGATTCGACTGCTGTCGATGAGGCGTGACAACTATAAACCGTGAGGCCCTCTTGAAGAGTTCCTTGCAATGTTGCTGTGTCTCACTGACCAAAGTTCGGACAGTCGACTGAATACCACTTTCCCAAAAGTCACTCTTATAATGTAATCTCAACCTTTTTCTTCCCTCAAAAAAAAAAAAAAGATATTGTCCGGCCAACGTTGAAAATACATTGTCTAGTAGGATTTGTTAAACACCAACCGAAATTTTCGCGCACTAGACTGTAGATAAAATCCTATTCGCAGCGAAAACATATCTGGCAACTAGACATATATTTATTCATTTGTGGCTTTGAGTAAATGATCTGGAACCACTACTTTTCTAAAAAGCCCGAGGTTTCCCCACGGCTACTGGAGAAATGTCGAAATACGTACTTTTCATATTTGTGCGAAGGGGACAATTCGCTACGTTAGACCTATGATATTGCCATGAGCAATTAAGTTTAAAACACTCAAACCACGATGGGCCTCTCTATCTGGACATACTATAACCGTCCGATGTAAAAAATGTGTATGCTTTCTAAGTACTCGACTTGCCTCAAAACTATTATTTTACTAGTGCCTCTATTTTACAAAATGCAAAAGTCGATGATTCGTGTTTGTCCTAGGTGACTAAATCTTGAGGCCTGTTTATAGTGACAATGCAGCTTTTTCCTGGCAGTGCATACGGAATAATCAGTATACCCTAGTCGTATCAAAATCAAGAAAACGGAGGAAGCGAGATATGTGCGTAACGCGGCTATCCTCTTCAAAACTCTAATTTGGGGGAGATGACATGGCCACTAACATTATAATTGTGATGTTTGTGCAGGTCAAGCCCCTGCTGTCTGCTGTGCGTGTGGAGGACGAACTGAAGGCTATGGAAGAGAAGCTGAAGAAGACAGAAGAAGCATTGGCAAAGGAAGAGAAGCTTCGCAAGGAGCTGGAAGAACACAACGTGAAGGTACTGCAGGAAAAGAACGACCTTTTCCTGCAACTGGAGGCCGAAAGGATGGGTGCCGGCGACGTGGAGGAGCGTCTCAACAAGGCGCTCACCCAGAAGGGCGACCTCGAGAGTCAGCTAGCCGACCTCAACGACCGCCTGTCGCACGAAGAGGACGCCCACGCTTCACTCAGTCAGTCCAAGAAGAAGCTCGAGGGCGAAATCTCTGGTCTCAAGAAGGACATCGAGGACATGGAGCTCGCGCTCCAGAAGGCCGAGCAGGATAAGGCGACCAAGGACCACCAAATCCGCAATCTCAACGACGAGATCCAGCACCAGGACGAGCTCATCAACAAGCTGAACAAAGAAAAGAAGCACCTCCAGGAGGCCAGTCAGAAGACGTCCGAAGACCTGCAGGCCACAGAGGACAAGGTTAACCACCTGAACAAGGTAAAGGCCAAGCTGGAGCAGACCCTGGACGAGCTCGAGGACTCTCTGGAGCGCGAGAAGAAGGCCCGTGGCGATATCGAGAAGAACAAGCGCAAGGTGGAGGGAGACCTCAAGCTTGCCCAGGAGGCCGTTGCGGACCTTGAGAAGAACAAGAAGGAGATGGAGCAGAACCTGCAGCGCAAGGAGAAGGAGATGGCCAGCCTCGCTGCCAAGCTCGAGGACGAGCAGGCCCTTGTTGCTAAGCTCCAGAAGCAGATCAAGGAACTCCAGGTGAGGAGTGCCTTTTGTCTCGTTCCGATTGTGCGCTCTTTTACTTTCCTTTGCAATTCCGCAACGATTTGTCTTACTTTAGCTCCGTGTAAACTACTAATGTTCGGAACCCTTCCTGACTGTTTCAGTTGTCGTGCTATGCTTAAAAAAACATCACCGTGGCCTGTTACGGATAGAAGCGGGAATGTCTGTTCCCTGCAAAAAATAAGAAAAACGAATGTATGTGGCATTGCTTGGTCTATGTTATGTAAAGCATTAACTAAAAGTTCTGCGCACCATATTTCATTAAAAGAAAAGGTTAAGTAAATGCCAGATTTCTACTATAATAAAACGTATTAACCCCCCCTCTCTGAAAAACGTTAAGTGATTTATGAGTTACGCACATCTTTAAGATAATCAGGACAACCAAGAGGCATCACACAACTTCTAGAAGTAGAGAAGTATATGAGCCCGAAGACAAGCTACCACTTAAAACCACGTTTGCTAGAAACACAAATTTGGAATAAAACCCGATAAGTATCAATTGTTCAAATAAAAGTTCAAACTATAACAGAAAACACACAAGAAAAAAAAAACGAAGTGGACTACCTCGCTGAACAAAGGCGCCTACAATATTAAATTCTTAACATTTCTACGTCCTTGGTGATGCGAAACAGACCATGTCGCCGATCACCATTACCTCTCCAAGAGAATAATCCGAACAACAACCTTTCTTCGACTTAAAATAAGAACTCAGAAGGAGCACTGCGGAGGTAAAAAAAAAATCACATTTATTGAAACGACGGACGTCCAGTGTATTGCACAGAAAAGAAAAGAGGTTCTTAGGAAAGCGTTATGCACACGTCCTTTTCCAACTACGGTGGGCAGACCACGCGCTGCTTCTAGACATCGCGCATTCGCTGTGGCGTCGTCACTCCACAGCCTAGTTGTCAAAGATGGTGGCGGGCAGAGGGCGATCAGTGGGATGCTCAATAAAAACGTTTTTGGCGGCAAAAATCTAGAGACTTTTATGGTCACTGACAGTTTAAGAAGCGCAGGGCTTGGTGATCCTCGAGCATCCTATTATCGCTTCGTAGCCAATCAGATTGGTCCATTGGCCGGTAAAAACGCCGAAGAACCAATCACAATTCAAGGAGCGTGAATTAACATAATGAGCCACGCCCTGGTTTTTTTTTTTTAAGCTGTCAGTGACTATAGATGTCTCTAGATTCTTGCCGTCAAAAGAGTTGTTAGAGGCCATTACTGAGACCGCCCTCTGCGCGCCGCCATTTTTGTCAACTGGGTTGTGGAATGCTCTCTGAGCACGCGCAGTACTCCCTTTTGGAATATCAGACGCCCCGAACGCCTCTACAGCCCAGTGACTCAGCATTTTCCGCCTCGGTGATAAATCGGTGGAAAGATTGTAGAGTGACTCGACCCTTGCGGGTGCCCGATGGGAAGCTTTAGTTGATGAAGCCATCGCTCATGTGCAGAGCTCCAGACAAGCGTAGAAAATTGTTGTACTTCTTTTTCTTTTCTTTTCTTTTTTTATTGGAATAGCAGACGTCTTTCCTTCTGCTTGTCACCGCCTCGAAAGCATGAGGCGGTGGAGAATGTGTTTTGTAACGCCGTTTAGTGCCGGTTGCGTCAGACAACGCTGTCTCTGGAAGCTTCTCTTTGGGTGGTGTGATTGAATGGAGGGGGAAGCTAAAAACGGAAGGGCCCGGGGGCTTTGTCCCGAGGGTTGTTCCCAAAGAAGCTATGACAAATGGTGTCGGGTAAAAATACAAAAACAAAATCCAAGCAAGACGAAGTTTGGAGAACCAAACATTGGCGCGGGGACTCTCTTCTTTCCGTCTTCTTGTTGGCTTCGCTTTTAGGACCGCACCATGCGCTTCAAACCGGAAGAAGCTCCTCCAGACGACGGAACTTAGGTCTCGGTTCTACGGTTCCGCGCGGCACATACCCAAAAGAAAAAGGAAAATAAAGGCTTGAAAAGGGGCAAAGAATGCGAAGCGACGGACGCTCAAGTTCCCTCTTTCATTTTGAGACGATTTTTTTTTTAAGTTCAGTAAACAAGTCAACACGTCAGAAGGGCTTCTTGAAAATGCCTCGATATGGCAGCAACAGTTTTGCTAAAGAAAACACACCTTCACCTGGAATTATTTTTGCTAAATTTATTTTTTCAAATTTATTAGCGAGTCGTCGCATGCCGTTTAAGGTTTTCCTCGGAGCCCTGTCTTTTGCAACCATATTCAATATCCTTTAGCTATTTGCGTTGTTGGCACAAAAAGACAGTGGAACACGAAGAAAGTATATCCTGGGCTTCACACAAATGCCTTCCGGAAGAACTAAGAACCGAAACCTACATAGGGCCTAAAACAAAGCTAGCCTTAAAAACAGTACAGGTACTCCTTGGCTAAACAGAAAATGGTGAAAGTTTACCGGCATTACGACGACACGACATTCAAGGGCCTGGAGCAATGCCTCCTTCTATTCTGGCACCTATGCGTCAACCAGAAGCAGTTACATGTGCGGCGCCGCTAAACGTAACCATACTGGAAGCTGGCGACACGCGAAAAGATGACACCAACGCAGTCTCATGCTACAGCTTCCTTTTCGAAGAACACTCCCAGACGTTCTTCGCAGTAGCCTGTCCTTGAAAAGAAGACTAAAGATAGTCACCACACCGACGTGCTTAAAATCGAATTCCTGGCGTTCCGGTTTTGCCCAGCCGTGGACTCAGCTGATCATACATCAAATACATTTTGACGTGCCAGACTAACCACGGGCGATACACGCCAGCCGGCAGGAATGTGTTGGAACCCATCGGAAGACCTAGCCGGGTCGATGCCGTTCGGCATGAGGCTCACGTGACCCAAAGGCCGTTGCACCAACGGTCTACCTTTCGCCAGGTAGCGGGCGCCGAAGTCTGCAAGTCGTCCAGAAACGGGCTGCGGGCTTCGGCGCCGAAACGTGCAGCCCTGCGTGACTCAGGGGAGCAAGCATATTTATGGCGGTCCCGAGGTGTGCTGCCGGCCGAGGTATTTTTGGGAATAGCCCCGAACGGCGGTGGCGTGGGCGTCGCCAGATCGAATTTCGCCCGGGGCGCCTCTGAGGCTGGTTTTAAGGCGGCTCCAGCGACGCCGGGGTCTCAGTGCCGAGTCGACGTTCCTCCCGCACGGGCCTCCCACTGCCCAGTCCCTCCCGAGCCTCCCCTTCGAGACCCTCCGAAACCCATTGGATTACCATGGACGCCGACCCCCAAGTGAACGGCGTGCTCAACGGCACGACCAACGGTGTCTCCAACGGCGACTACCTGCCTTCCCGTCCGACTCCGACCGCCACGAGCCGCCCGCTGGCGAGGCGCTCAGCCGGCGACGCGCTGGAGGACGACTCCTTCCTACCCTCTCCAGAAGGGACCCTACATGTCCCCCAACTATCGACTCAGTGCGCAGAGCAAGAAGCTTGTGCGGCAGGCCCAGGAGCCCATCCTGTCTTCGAGCCCTGCCACGGTGCACATCATCTATGAAGTAGGCTGGAGGGCTTGCGCCCCTTTCTGAGTGGGATGCGACGGTGCGGCCGCCTCGCTTTCGCGACTAGGCTCCTCTAACCATGACGCTTGTGCTGTGTACCGCAGAGGCAAGGTTCGTGCGTGCTGACGTGCCTCGCTTGCCATCCACGTGTTTGGTCGGTGATCGCGAGTGACGGGTCTGGGGCTGGGATAGCGGAATGGGCTTCCTCCACTGGGAAGCAGGCTCCGAATAGCCCAGCCCGTGATCTGCCGTGCTTGTTTGGTGTGTCTGGGAGCTCTGCCACTCTACCTGGTGTGACTGTGTGTTGATGATTCCTGGCTCGTCATTTCGCAGGCGAGGATCGAGGAGCTCGAGGAGGAACTGGAAGCCGAGAGGCAAGCCAGGGCTAAGGTGAGCCATCGACAAGCCATCCGGTGGCCATCTTGGTTATTGACCCCTCTCCCTCGCACTCGTTCTTTTATATTCCACTCTTTATTTTCTCTCTCACTTCCTTTTTTCACTCAAACCGGGTCTAGCGCCTCTTCCTTTTTCTTCACAGTTTTTGCTTTTGTCTTCTTGTTCTCACTTTTTTTTTAACTGTTGTTTTTCAACCACTTCATTTTACTCCTAAAATTAGCCCAACTTTTTTCCTAATATTTATTCCCGCTAACATACCAATGTTTTTTGTATTAAAGTCAAACCTAATTTCATCAATTAAAATGAAATCATAGACTGACTTCAAGCCCATCATTGGCACACCTGGTTTCAACTATTATCCCCCTCTACAAGCCATCCTCTTTCACCTTTTGCAAGCTTTCTCTGGTGATCATCATTATTCCCGTTCACTGCTCACACTACCAGATTTACATTTATTTGAGATCATGGTACAGGCAATAAACCCGATTGTTGACTGTGAGACGCTATAACCATGAGTACGTTTTCACAGATTTCGTGGAAGCATCCGCTCACAGCTGTGGCGTCTCACCAAACATGGTCGCGTCAATCGTCTGCTATAAGACTTGATACTGTCACTGAGTTACCAACATAGTCATCTTATCTTCATAGATGCCGCAATACTGTACTGAGTCACTTCCCAGAGCAGGCTGCTCCCATCGATGTCTCATGCGTCTCTCCGGTGCCCTCGCTACATCCCAGGCCGAGAAGCAGCGTGCCGACCTGGCTCGGGAGATCGAAGAACTCAGCGAGCGTCTCGAGGAATCTGGCGGTGCCACGTCATCACAGATTGAGCTGAACAAGCGTCGCGAGGCCGAGCTGTCCAAACTCCGGCGAGACCTGGAGGAGTCCAACCTGCAGCATGAACAGGCCATGTCCAACCTCCGCAAGAAGCACAACGACACCGTTGCTGAGATGTCCGAGCAGATCGACCAGCTCAACAAGCACAAGGCCAAGTGGGTGTCTGTTTTGGTTCCAGCCATCCCCCGACACCTGATCCTTGTTTAGGTTTTAGCACTCCTGCCATTTATACACCCTCCTGGGAGTAGATGGACACCTGAGCGAACGTAGATAATTGTTCTATTAGCCTTACCAACCAGGGTGAGGTAATATCTCTTTGGTCGTTGTCCTGAACTCGAATTAACATTAACGTCCATAGAAAAGTGTGTCATGGTGAAAATTATATGCATTAGAAACGTGAAGAGTGACTTTCAATTTAGAATATTGCTTGTGTTATATGGAAACATATTGCATTCCTCTCAACCTTCAATGAACTAACTGACTGAATGAATCTTCCCGCATAGGAATGGAGAAAGTGCTCATCTGTCAGCAATGTTTTTTTTTCTTTTTTATTGCAGGTATTTGAAAAGCAGTGTGCATAAAATTATTCGGAATGTTTTGTGTAGCTAGGCGTAAACAGACTCCACATCAAGTGACGTTTTTCGTTGTGAATACATCTAGCTAAATTTCAAGCTGTCAAATTACGGGAATTTCTGATTTTATTTTTACTAAATGCGACTCCAGATTACATTTTATTTATAGGGACTCGCATTTACTCAGTGTTTAAACTTGGTAGGATCAGTACCTAGTCCTACTTTACGTTTATGCGCAACACGAGCTCTCTGATTATCTTGTAATACCTCATTAACTGTTTCAGGGTGATATAACTTCATCTCTCAGTGTATGATCTCTCTCTTGCTTGATGTGAGACTCGGGAAATAATATTATAACATTATTCGACAATTAAAAACTCGCTTTGCTCAACTGCGAGTTCATACAGCGATGTTAAAAAAAACCTATCTCGTGGTAAAAAATAAAAAAAAATACCTAGAACTGAGGCATTAAATTTTCCCCATGGGCAACGAGCAAATAAGCTCGTGCAGGTAGCCCATTTGACTGTCATGTGACCTGACAGGGTGGAGAAAGAAAAGAGCCAGATGAAGAGCGAACTGGACGACGTCCGTGCCAATTTCGACCACCTTAACAAAGATAAGGTAAACAGCCTGGAACTCGGCACGGGTAGCATGGAGCAGACAACCCAGCCATAGTTTGGAACCAGCCAGTGAATGTCCCGATGTGTGATTTGCACTCTTCCTCCGGTGTTTGAGCAAGGTGTCTTTCTGTGGAAATAGTACCTCCTCAAGTAAAGTAGACTAATAATGATGATGATGAAAATGCCAAAATGTTTCTGCGGCTTTTCCCTCTGCAGCGGGCGAGCTAAAAAAAATGTCATGCCCTATCCAAAATTATAAACACTTTTCAAAAAATAACGCCATCTGGCGGTGGCGCGATCAGCATGAACGCATTGTACTGTAAGTGGCTCTAGTAATATTTCCGTTCTAAGTCGGCGGCTGTATGCGACTGCTGCGCTCATACTTTTATCAAAATCTTATCGTATCCTGTTAATAATGCTGAAATTGGGCACATCCGTACCATATTATGTGGCACGGAGTCATATGTACCATCTGTGTATTAAATATAACCTTAACCAAAGTAAGTTCATAATAAGTGGGTTATTCAAGCGGATAACGGGCATCCATTTCCACACAAAGACACCTCTGAACGTCCTTCTCTTTTGCCCTAGTGCGTTAGTCCTAGCGTCCCGAAACTGAACCCTGGCTTGCCGTTGGTTTTTCCCCTTCTCCCTCTCTTCTCTTCTTCCCCTGCATCCCGAATGCGCCCTCTAGAGTTGAGAAGGAGCGCGCCACCATGTCCGCCGAAGTGTCCGACCTCCAATCCCTCCTGGACCACAGCAACAAAGCACAGGTACCCCTCCTAAAAACCGCCACGGACGTGCTCCGCTCAGCCCTAAGATGACAGCAGAGTGGATGATACGTATTAGCAGGACCAATCAAATGTTACCTTGATGGCACGTGCTGGCGTTATCTGCGTTAAAATAGCAGTATAGCTGGTTAGGTGTAAGTATGCCGATTCAGTTCTGAACATCAAACTGCGCCCTTAACTCTGAATCCTAGTGTAATTTGGTCCAATAGACAAATCTCACCAGCCAGTTTGACTACGCCACCCCTGCGGCAATGCTTCGAAGGAACCTTAGTATTTCTGCACGTGCGACAACTCCACTGGAGCTCTGCGCGTGTAGAGCACGAGAGGGCCCAAGCCTTCTCGTGCACTGCCGTCTGCATTATGTGAACTATAGTTATGGCGGCGTCAAGCATGCGCCGAAAGCTCAGTGGAATCAGTGGCGGATTCAGAGGGGGGGGGGGGATTTAAGCATCATACGCTGACCAACAGCTGACCCCCCCCCCACCCCTCTTTGGAAATACCTCCGTCCGTCCCTGATTGAGATCGGTCTATTGCTCCTCCAGACGGCACCATAACTCTGCAATTCTAGGAAGCCTTACAACTTCATATCAACAGTTGATCAGGGCGCTTGAGAGGCAACCCGGAACTTTTAAGAAAATTAGATGTTTGCAGGTATAAAACCTGGTGACGTAATTAAAGCCTGAGAGATGATTGGTTTAGTCAAAACGTAGCTTCGTCTGTGGTGTCATCTAAGAGGAAAACGGAGCATGTTACCGAAGGCCTACAAAACGCGAGACCTGAGATTGGCGCAGTTACCTTTTTACTGCGTTGCCAGTCACATGGAGTACATTGATTAGTCGATCACAAAATGAAACCGGATACGTCCTTGGTTTCATAGGCTGTCGGCCTCTGTAGTCTATTCCTAGAGAAGCCATGGCATCTTTTTTGACCACACGATTGAGACCCTTTTTGAACGTGCACCAACCCTTTTTCCCCGTGCTCTTGAAGCATGTGTTTGGGAGTTTTGAAGAACCACCCCTCCTGTTTTTGTTTCTTTTTTTTCCCTGCACTCAACTGCCTTCCAGTTTTGTTTTGTGATTTTGTCTTGTTCTGATGGTAGTGCTGGTTCTCGACATTTTTGTGCACACATTTTTGCACAATCGGTTGCACCTTTTTTTCCCCCTTCGCGCAGATTTTTGATGCAAAAGTGACAGATCAATTGTATCTTGATTTTTATCTTTGAGCATTTTCAAGCTGTTGAAAATCTTTTAAACTGCAATGAGAGATTAATTTCGCACCGGACCGCCTCAAGTTTAAGATTATAAATAGTGTTTGTTATTGTACCAAAGCTATTTTCAAATGTGTATTATCATGGATCATTCATTTAAACATTGATAATAACCAGGATAAAACTTCTGAGGCCACAGTGACCATCAAAAAACAGTTCCGTGGGACGAGCTGCCCAACCAGACAGTTATTTCTGCTGGCTGCAGTCCTCAACCCTTTATCCCCGTGTGTTCATCTCAATTTTTACAAAATAAATGGAAAAAGTTGTTTACGTGGTCCACTGTAATGGTCCACGCGTCCTATGGTAACTCAGAAAGATAAATCATTTCCACCATCTCAACAGAAGCCAGCTTTCAGCTTCGATCTGCCCTAACACGTCCTTTTCTTACACGCCCCCTCCTCGTGACGTCATCAGGCCAACGCCGAGAAGCAGGTGAAACAACTCGAAGTTCAGCTGGCCGACGCCCAGTTCAAGGTGGACGAGATGAACAGGACTCTGAACGACCTGGACGGCGGCAAGAAGAAGCTGGCCGTCGAGAACAGCGAGCTACAGAGGCAACTCGAGGAGTCCGAGTCTCAGGTCGCCCAGCTCAACAAGATCAAGGCTTCGCTCGCCACCCAGCTCGAGGAAGCCAAGCGCATGGCCGACGAAGAGGCCAGGGTAAGTCGGCACAACATCCGCACTTCTTTATTTATTGGCGTACGTTTACCGGCGTTTGAAGGCTGGACTGATGATTAATGGTTAACTGTGCTTCTTCACTCGGAGTTTTCACAAAACGATACCAGCAATTCGCCAGAATTTAGCGCTCGTCTAGCTTGTCCCAAACAAGCGTCACCATTTAGCTAACGACTTGTAGCGCTAAGAACCCGTGTCTAGGCATCCATGTGGCTTCTAGCTTTCGTTCTATAGGGTTACAAACGAAACAATGACTATACCGGTAATGTGAAGACATGAAGCGAGCAGTGATACAATGAATTGAGATGAAGCATAGGCAGGGATAATGATTTCACTGATCTCGTGTTATCCAATGTATACCTACACTCTGAAAAATCATAGTCGTAAAAGAACTCTTAGGGGTTCTCCGGCTTGTTCATATTTTGCACCCTCTAAAGAAGTTTTCCATGGAAAAAAACGATAAGTGATTCCTTTAAGCTCCTTTTTTGATGCGAAGGAGTTCTTCGTCGCCTACTTGCCTTTCTAGTGCGCCAGGTGGGCGATTGTGCTTGAGACAAAACCGTTCTTCACGAGCTGAAAGAGTTCTTGGGTCGTTGAAGAACCTTTCAAGAACGCTGTCTTTTATAGTGTAATGTTAGCGTTTGGGCTAGCCATGTGCTCTAACATGTTCCGATGTCTATATAACATAAAGCTACATCGGCTGGCCGTGTGCGCTAAAATGTTGCCAGACGTTTTCTTGTGGGTAATGTATGTCACATTGGCATATTGGAGTTGGCTCATGATTAGTACCAATCTTATCCCAAGTCCGAAACTACGTGACGGAGGAAGGAGTCCCCCTATGAAGCCACTGTCCTTCCAAATTAAGTCATCAATGTCATTGGGGTGGATGATTGACATCATAGTCGTTCTTGTCCGTGTCCTCCTGGGCGACCGCAGGAGCGTGCCGCCATCCTGGGCAAGTACCGCAACCTGGAGCACGATCTGGACAACCTGCGCGAGAGTGTGGAGGAGGAACAGGAGGCCAAGGCCGACTTCCAGAGGCAGCTGAGCAAGGCCAACGCCGAGGCGCAGCTCTGGAGGTCTAAGTACGAGAGCGAGGGTCTGGCACGTCTGGAGGAACTCGAGGAGGCCAAGTGAGTGCGCACACGCCCGACGGGTTTTTCAAACATGTTTGCTTCAGCGTGACAGATACGGTGAAAATATACCGACGATAATATTATCAATACCGGCACAAAAATACGGGGACACCAGAATAATTGCCTAATTTATGTCGTATGTGGCATGTACGCATGCATGGAATAGATTCGGAAGTTCGATGACGTACTAACGCACAATAATAGGCAATCTGAGTACTTCAAGAGTACAATGGAAAGCATGTTTTACTGAGCACGTTTAGAAGCTGTGAGAGTAAGTTCGTAGCACCTGCGCAAAGCAAAATGACTTTTACAAGAAAGTGGAGAATATTTTCTGAAACAACAATCAGTATAACAACAACAAAAAAAATAAGGTACAACGCGGTTTGACGAGTCCCAAGTGCGAGTATGTGGCTTTGGAAAGTTTTCCACTCACGAGTGTTCGTACAGAATATTTTCCGTAGCAACGCTCGTTGCCGCTCGCCTCTTTCATAGTGTTGCGCGCGACTTACGAGATGGAGCATAATGTTGCTGACGCCTGACGCGTAAGAATGCAGATTCAGATATGATCTCCAAAACCTTAACTACATCGAACTTTGTTTACCTAACGGCCAGAGATACGGAACAAAATGAAGCTGGGTGTGATCATCCTGAATATATGTCCGGCACCCAATAGATACAAGTCTTAACATCGCACCCTAATGTGCAGGAGGAAGCTGCACGGCAAGCTGCAAGAGGCTGAGGAGGCCATGGAGCAGCTGAACGCCAAGTGCAGCGGACTCGAGAAGACCAAGTCTCACCTGCAAGGCGAACTGGAAGACATGTCCATAGAAGTCGACAAGGCCAACGCCCTGGCCTCCTCCCTAGAGAAGCGCCAGAAGTCCTTCGACAAGGCGAGTGACATATGCACCAGATCGAGGCTTCGAAAGCTCCGACTTCTAAATCGTCACTTGAGTTGGGCCAGTATGCTATTAACGCGCTCGAGCTATCGAGATTGTTTCGAATTATTGTTTTATTTAATTGGTTCATTATTACGCTTTCTCATCTATCAGAGTTGGAACGAACCGTCGCACTCTGGCAGATGACTGGACAGTCCAAACTGGGACTGTCCAAGCCATAACCGCCAAGTCATAGAACCGTTCAAGCCCGTGGAGCCATCTGGTTAAACGGTCTAACGCTACCACACCGCAGTGAAGTTTATTGTTTCGAAGAAAAATATGCAGTTGTTTATTCTGTCTCCAGAAGGGACTTATTCACCATCTACTTTGGTGAAAACGGAGAGGATAAAACGAAGAGAGGTTGAGAGAGGGTTAGGTTGCTTCATTATTTTGGTGTGAGAGGGCAGCAACCGGGAGACACGGAGTGCGCGATGCTGTTGGATCTCGAGTTTGTGCTTCTGTCGTTAGGGGGACAGCAGGCTTAGACGCCCGCGTTCCTGTGCGAACCATAGTGTCTGCAACCATAGTAATGTCCGCAGGTCATCGCCGAGTGGAAGGCCAAGGTGGACGACCTGGCCGCCGAGCTGGACGCGTCCCAGAAGGAGTGCCGCAACTACTCGACCGAAGTGTTCAAGCTTCGCGCCGCGTACGAGGAGAGTCAGGAGCACTACGAGTCCGTGAAGCGGGAAAACAAGAACCTCCAGGACGAAGTGAAGGACCTCATGGACCAACTGGGCGAGGGCGGACGCAGCGTGCACGAGCTCGAGAAGTCCCGCAAGAGGCTCGAGATGGAGAAGGAGGAACTCCAGGCAGCGCTCGAGGAGGCTGAGGCCGCTCTCGAGCAGGAGGAGAACAAGGTGAGAGAAAAAAAATATTTGCCTTTATTTTTATTTTAAATATTATCACAGGAAACCAGCAAGAAACGAACAGACATTGTTTAGCTGAAATATTATGTTTGGCTCTACTGAATGTATAGACACGGAAAAGGACAAACCGGCACATCGTGCGTTACTTTATCACACTTCACTGACAACAGCATACCCTTTAAACACAAGACGCCGCCTTTACAAATGATGCTCGACCCCAAAATATACGTGCAGCTTTCAGCTTCCTTTGTGGATAATATGCATGAAAACCTACGTCACTATTATCGAAAGGCGCACAATTGTACCAGTCACCACTTTTTTCGAAGGCTGCTGATGTCGAGCAAAATAAATTCGGTAAAGTAGCGCAGCGCAAGACGCATTCAGATTTGAATCTACAAATTAAGGACACGCTTCTGCGTGAAGGGTGTCGTCCTCTACATCGATCGAAAACATACGTGTGATTTACTGCGAGTGGCCCAAGTGAACGAGGTGTCTGGTGTCCCCGGCTTCCAGGTACTCCGCGCCCAGCTGGAGCTTTCCCAGGTGCGCCAGGAGATCGACAGGCGCATCCAAGAGAAGGAGGAGGAGTTCGAGAACACGCGCAAGAACCACCAGCGCGCCCTGGACTCGATGCAGGCCAGCCTGGAAGCCGAGGCCAAGGGCAAGGCCGAGGCCCTCCGCCTCAAGAAGAAGCTCGAGAGCGACATCAACGAGCTCGAGATCGCGCTCGACCACGCCAACAAGGCCAACGCCGAGGCACAGAAGAACCTCAAGAAGTACCAGCAGAACGTCAAGGTCAGTCGATCCTCCTCCCCGCTTACGAGTTGGAGCACACCAGAGCATGTATGCACAGCGTTACGAGAGCGCAGCCCTCGTACCACTAACGAAGTGCTTGGTTTGCACAATCACTTGACCAAACAAAGTACTGTAACGCAAACTCTAGCCGCCATGGCTTCCACAAAGCTGTGTGAAGAGCTCAGTGCTTTACTTAATCTGTCCACTGACGGATTCATGGATCTGCCTCTCTAGCATCACTTGCCGTTGTATTTTCTTTAACAGCTCGCGACTACAATACGAGTTTTACTTTTATTAAAAATTATGTCGAGCATCGTTAATTGTAATAGTAGTTTTGAAACGTCGAATTAATTAATTATCCTACGTCCACGCTGGTTCTACACCATGACTACATGAGGAACTCGTAATAACTGTGGTCTTTCCGCCGATCCTTACCGAGAACAACTAGAAATGAAGTGAAAAACAATTATTGTAAATAAGAATTACATACGTAAACAATTAGGAAAAAGCTCTTGCGAATAATATGATCAAAGATTATGTACTTTTATTTATTGAAGGATCCTCTAAGTAGTATCGTAGCGAACAGAAGCGCTTCGGGCACGGTAGGTGCTTCTTCAGTCCTTGAGATAGCTGAGTATATATGTTGACAATCACGCAATGTGTCTTCGCTCGTTCATGATTAGTATGATACTAAAGTGTTCTCTTCCTTCTGGTCCCGCAGGATCTGCAAGGTGCACTGGAGGAAGAGCAGCGTGCCCGGGACGAGGCCCGCGAGCAGTACGCCTCTGCTGAACGCCGCTGCAACGCCATGCACGGCGAGCTGGAGGAGAGCCGCCAGCTGCTGGAACAGTCGGACCGCGCCAGGCGAGCCGGCGAGGCTGAGCTGAGCGAGATGCACGAGCAAGTGAACGAGCTCTCGGCCAACACCGCCTCCCTGTCCGTCGCCAAGAGGAAGCTTGAGGGAGAGATGCAGGCGCTCCAGGTGGGCACAGCTCTCGTTCGCGTCCAGCGGACGGACCTAGCTTTTTTTCCAAACAGATGAGCCGTCGTCAAGTAGGCCACCCATCCAAAATATTTTTGTTCTTTAGTTCCATATCCTAAAATGACCATGCGTAGACATCAAAACTCTTTCTTTATTTTAATCCAGATGTTCCCATACTTTCTCAACCTGCTCCAGAGAGTTAATTTTCCACACGTGTATAATTAATTAGGCCAGCAAACAAAATAACCGAAAATATGTTTTTGAACGAGGTCTCCGTCTTCCATGGGGTACGTTAAGCGTGTGCCTCTTAATTACACTTCAAGTTCCCTTTCAACGTATAACAGTAGCTATTTAGTAGCCTCGCAATACATGGCTTGCACATGACGTCGTCGCATTACGTATTCTGATAGTCATTTCTATTTGTACTTGTTCGAAAAAAGAAATTTGGCGGTGCGAAATGAATTCTGCAGAAGGTACGCGCTCGGCACCAAGACCACCACAATAACAGCTAATATGACGTTAGTGAAAACTATTAATACGTGCCTCCCACGTGACGTCATGGCACCATGCTGGTGGTCATTCCTAATTGTTCTTGCAGAGAAAAGCCTATTTGATTGTACGAAATATTTGCTCTACAAGATATGCACTCATCAGCAAGACCACCGTGAGGCCAATATGCACTGTGTAGTGCGATCTCCTACTCTGAGGAGAAATGAGTTCATCGTCATGACGATTCCCACCAACGGTACTAGCGGAACTAATCACCTTCTGCCTTCCTCGTCTCTTCCACAGGCTGACCTGGACGAGGTTCTCAACGAGGCCAAGCAATCCGAGGAGAAGGCCAAGAAGGCGATGGTGGACGCCGCCCGGCTCGCCGACGAACTCCGCGCTGAGCAGGACCACGCCCTGCAACAGGAGAAGCTCCGCAAGAGCCTGGAGCAGCAGATGAAGGAACTCCAGGTGCGCCTGGACGAGGCCGAAGCCGCCGCGCTCAAGGGAGGCAAGAAGATCATCCAGAAGCTCGAGCAGAAGGTCCGCGAGCTCGAGAACGAGCTGGAGAACGAGCAGCGCCGCCACGGCGACGCCGCCAAGAACTTCCGCAAGGGAGAGCGCCGCATCAAGGAACTGCAGTTCCAGGCCGAAGAGGACCGCAAGAACCACGAGCGCATGCAGGACCTGGTCGACAAGCTGCAGCAGAAGATCAAGACGTACAAGCGCCAGATCGAGGAGGCCGAGGAGATCGCCGCCCTGAACCTGGCCAAGTTCCGCAAGGTCCAGCAGGAGCTGGAAGACGCGGAGGAGCGCGCCGACATGGCCGAGAACACGCTGGCCAAGCTGCGTGCCAAGAACCGCAGCTCCGCGTCCGTGGGCCGCGCCATGTCCCCCGGCGTAGGCACGCCCCTGAGGACCTGAGCTCTCCCGTCGAGCCCCTTTCCCGTCTTCTTCCGAAACTCCGACCCGGCTTCCCTGCGATTCCCGAGGCCCTACCCCGGCCGACCGCTGCGAGGTCGCGCCGAGAGGGCCGCTGAATGAGCAATAAACGACACTTTCCAAACGATGGGTCTCTTCCATGTGTCCTCTTGGACGCGATGTCAGACATATGACATATCCGGCCAGAACAACACCAGCAATACCACCGAGGGACCGGCCTGCTCATTTTGTCAGGCGCACCAAGCCCATAACAACTTCAAGGGATGGTGAACCGAAATTTGGATTTCAGAAAAAACAATGCAGGAGATGTAGGCGGGACGCTACAATCCCTACAACACTACTCGTAAGGCGATATCTCGAATGGACGGCCGTATTTTTGGAAAAAAGTGGTCAAGATTGAACAAGGCCGACGAGGCACGTGACGTCAACGTACCTGGTTTCCTCCTCTCTTCGCTTCGCCCCCTCAAGGCGGCGAGGCGGAGAAGACGCGAGGCCCTTCCCTCTCCTTCTCGGAGAAACATGACGTGAACATTTCTGTCAAATGCGCCTCCTTTTCTTGAAAGATACGGTCATCCGTTCGAGATATTGCTGTATGAGTGATATTTTGGTGTTTGTAGCATCCCGTTGCACGGTTTTGCCGCGTGCTTTGTGGAATCCAAATTTCGGTTCAGCATCCCTTTAAAGGCAAAGCTTGAGCTTCCGCACCCCCCCCCCTTTCACCAAGAAAAAAAAGAAAAATTAATCACTATATAGTGGATCTACGCAGCATAGCCTAGCTTGCATCCTTCAGCGTCTCACCAAACAAGCGTGAATCTGGCACGCGACGGCGCCAAGACAGACCATAACAGACGCCTGGGCTGCTTTTCGGCGACCCTTGTCAAACTTCAGCGTGTTTGCCGCTTGGGGCGGGTCGGTCGGGGGCCCACTAACAATGGCGTCATGCCCAGGCCTTGTCTTCTATGCAAAAAGATTGAAACTCTACCAGAGTGCCATTCGCGAAGCGGCAGACGCGTGCGTCTTGGCGTTGACGCGTGCTAGCTTTGCCGTCTTTGTGAGACACTGCAAGGCGTACGCGTGGCGACGCTAGGTGGCGCTGCTTGAATCGACGATGTTGCTCTTCCTGTTGTACTTACAAGGACTAGAGAAAAAAGCGGCCGAAGAGTGGTCGTGGTTTTGACATGTCACACACTATATGGGAGGCTAAAATATTGAACAGGCATTAAACCAGGTCTTATACAGAGTGTCACCAAAAAAAAAATTACATGTTTTTTTTTCATTGCAAAAATAAACTAGGCATCGCCGAACGCTCATTCTCCGCCCAAAGGTAGCGCTAGAGGTCACAACCAGATGCCAAAGTTTCAGCCCGATCCGATACCTTATTCGAAAAGTTATAAGTGATTTTCTGAAAATTTCGATGGGAAAATGGAGCCCATTTTTGCCCTTTTTCGGTTTCTGGCGAAAATAGAGCCCCATGTATTCGAAAACTCCGCCGCCCGACATTTTTCCATTGAAATGTTCAGAAAATCACTTATAACTTTTGAATAAGGTATTGGATCGGGCTGAAACTTCGGCATCTGGTTGTGACCTCTAGCGCTACCTTTGGGCGAAAAATGAGCGTTCGGCGATGCCTACTTTATTTTTGCGGTAAAAAAAATCCCTGTAAATGTTTTTTGTGACACCCTGTATATACTGATGATATAGTGCTAATGGCTGCTAACGGCACAGATCTGCGGGAAATAATGAATATAGGTGGTACCGAGGGGGAAAAGCTAGGTCTAGAATTTAGTAAGAATAAGTGAGCAGTCAGTATTTGTAATGATGACGAGAAGGAAGAACTCAATGTACAAGAATTTGTGGTTAAGAGAGTAGATAAATATAAGTGCCTGATGGGGTATAGATTCATGACAGTGAGGATTATGTCAGCGAGCATGAAAAATAGGTAACTGGTAAGGGCAACAGAAATTAATCTGTAATGAAGAATATAGTTTTATGGAATTGTAACAGGTATGAAGTGGTTAGGGAAATTTGGAAGGGAGTTATGGCGCCGAGTTCAACTTTTGACAACGCAGGCCTGTGCATGAAATCGGATGTCCAAGCGAGGTCAGAAATAATAGTAATAGTAATAGTAACACAAATAGTAATAGTTATTGCACTTAGTTCACAGTGTCGCTCGGTTTGCAGGTGACCAAGGTAAGACATTGTGCCGATATACGAAAGGTGCCCCCTGCACCAACCGGATGACTCCTAGACAGGTTATGGAAAAAAAAACATGCTTTGTTGCACACAGACTGCTTACACAACAAACACACGCACGTACTTACGCACAAACACACGCACATACTTACACACAGCGAAGCGACACGGCGTTGGGAGAGGCGGGTACAGGGTGACTTGGGGTGATCATCATTTGAATGCAGGGAAGGTAGTAGTAAAAGATTGCAAGATAGAGACATGGAGGAAGAATGATGGGAAAATGAGCACGGCGGCGGCGTCCTCTGTCACCTATTGTTCTTAGAGAGCTTAGATTGTTGAGAGGGTCCAACTCAAACCATGGGGAACGTTTGCGGTTTAATGGCGGAAGCCTCCATCGGAGATTGGTCGCAAGTACGCATGCGCTGCATTATCGTGTGGCTAGGAGGAAAGCAGACGGAAAAGCGGAGGCGTTCGCAGACGATCAACGATTTCGTCACCGGTAGTTCGTATTGCAAACGCGACCCATTAACCACGTGACCCTTATCGAGCGGTTGGAAATTCTCTGTAACACAGGCATGGTGCCTGGAATGCGTCTCCAACTCGTGTGTCTTTCGTCCTATCCTGCCCATACATCAAAAGTGGTCCCGAAGTGGCAACAAATGACGTCACAGAAGCCGGCGTGTCACGCTGTCGGATGTCGCGATCCTGGCGGTTGGTCGTAGAAATGCTGGCGAAAAGCACGACCGAGCGCGAGTGTTGCTGTCGTCATGGCGTCCCAACTTCTGGTTGCTGAAGCTTCCGTGGACTGTCACACCAGAAAGCGACCTGCAGCAGAACAGGCGTCTGCTACATCCACCGCCGCTGCTGGAACACCGCCAGGATCGCGACCGGCGACAGCACGACACTTTTATGACGTCACCAGGCGGAAATCGAGGGACTACTTTTTTGGACGTGGTAAACACACCAGTCGGAGACGCGTTCCAGGCACCATCAGGCTTTCTGATTGTTCGCTGCCACCTAGCGGTTGTCGCCGCATACTCGTCGGGAAGAAATTGTGACAAATTGCGCGGGTCTAGGGCGCCCGTCTTTATTACGACGGGATTTGGGGATTTGGGGATTTGCGGCCGTTCCGGCCAAAAGGCTGATCGTGAATCTGCTTGGTTTTCCAGTTATCGGACGCTTATCATCGTCAAGTTTCGTAATTTATCTTCACGACCAGCAACCGTGCTTCAAGCATCAGCCTGTCTGCAGGCGCTACAGTGTCGGTTCTACCGGGCCAAGCAGTCAACACAAGTGGAAACCACGTCACCCGAACGGCGCGGGCGGCGCCAGCAATCTTCACCAGCGTTATAAAGGAGGCAGCTGCGCTTCATACCTTCGGGATTTGCGGCCGTTCCGACCGAAAGGCTTATCGTGAATCTGCTTGGTTTTCCAGGTAAGAATATCACGGGTCTTTCTCTGTCTTGCAAAACTTTGGCCGCAAATCCCGAAGTGTTCGCATTGTCGTGCATTTTTGTTTGAGAAGATGTGCGTTTCTATTTCTGTTTACCGGGCACGTATTGGGCGGTTCTTTCGGTCCCATACCCCGGGGATGGGAAAAGTCATATGTTGTTCCTTAGACTGGACCTCGTTTTCCCGAGACCCCGGAGTGTGTTTGTTGTCGTCTGCATATGCTCTCTGCTTATCCTTTCTGGAGATGTGGAGCAGAATGCCGGCCCAGACAGAATGGAAAAACTGCAAGCTTCCCTTGACTATACTTCGTTTCACCTTCCGTCCAGACGCAGCCGATGCTACGAGATTATGTGACGAATCAGACAGCGTCAAAAGGGCACCATCATGGTGTACGTAATGTTTCTGTCTGTGTTTTTCATCGCTGAACCAATCATAAACAGAACAAGCCTAGTGATTTGCACTTTTGACGCTGCTTGATTGGTCCCGTTCCCTCGTAGCATCCGCTGCGTCTGGACGGAAGGTGAAACGAAGTATAGCTCCTTGCAAACACGGAATCTTATCAGAAAGATAACTCGGAGAGGCTTCAGTCGATAGCTAAAGGTGTGGCGACTTTAACTGCAAGGGTTGCCCAGCTCGAATCGAAGGTGGGAGAAATAGGACGCAGCCACGACGATATAGGCATCCTGCGTTGCCCAGGAGGCGCTGCGAAAAATTACTTTCTTAGGACTTGTTTTGGGTAGTACAAACGTGAGCGACTCAAACTGCCACACATATGGAAGCGTGCCTGCTCTGGCGCGGAACACGATAACGAGGAAAAAGAAAAAAACGAAAAATGCTAACGCCGTCAAAGCACAGGCCAAAGCTAGATGATAAGAGCGTGAACCAAGAAACGCCGTATCACGCGTCCCAAAGAAACATAAAGGAGAAGAAAAAACAAAAACGTCAGTACGCCAGACGTTCTAACGTCACCCTTTAGAGAAACGAGACGCGTACCCTAGCGGTGGTGGCATGAATCCGGAACTTTTGATTGTCCTGCGGCGTTGAATGTAGCCGATTTCGATGTCCAAGGGTGTTTTTCTGTTCTTCTGCACTACACAGAAGGAAAAAATCATGGCGAAGGCGCCACAATAGTGGGAGTCCCAACCAGGTGAGCTTGTACTACCCAAAACGAGGGCGCCGCAGTTTGTTCAAAGCTTCAGCGCAGGAGGCCTATAATCACAATGAAAAACGACATAGTTTCACTGAAAACCAACTTGTGTGAATTGTCTTCAACTTGTCAAGGATATGGGTGACGTCGCAGAACAGGTTGATGGACTTGACAATCGCTTACGAAGAAATAATCTTATTTTCAAGGGTATCCCTGAGGTACATGGCGAGACTTGGAGTCAGACCGAGCAGATTGTAAGAGATTTCATTCAAACAAACCTGAAAATTAGCGCTGGTGAAATCGAGCGGGCTCACCGTGTAGGCAGAAAGCGTAACGAATACACCCGCATGATTGTCGTTAAATTTCAAAATTTTAAGAAAAAACAGGAAATTCTGAATTGTGCACCTTTATTAAAAAACCTGACGTCCATGAAGGTGTGGATAGAAGAAGACTTCTCTCCTCGCGTAAGAGAGGCTAGAAGAAAGCTTCGTGAATACGGAAAACCGTTCCGTTCAGCTGAAACACGTGTACGTCTTAGTTTCGACAAGCTTTTCATTGGTGACCAGGCATATTATTACGACCCCGCATCTGATAGAGTTATTGAACTGAATCAAGATTCCGTACCGAGTACGAGCACAAGGCTAAAACCGTATCAAACTTCTGCGCCAAATACAAGCACAGGGCAGGAATGACGGTGCGGAACGAGGACCAGCACCGATATGGATGCGTCTTTTCTTGTTGTTAACTTTAGAAGTATTCTCTCGAAACAAGATGATTTAAACAACTTGATCGCGGTATGCAACCCTTGTGTCATTCTTGGGACGGAAACCTGGCTTTCGAGTGACATAGACAACAACGCACTTTTTATAAATAAGGATTACACTATCTATAGAAAAGACAGGAACCAATCAAGAGGCGGTGGAGTCCTTGTTGCTATCAGAAACTGTTTTTCCACCACTCCAATCTTGTTTGATACAGATATTGAAATTGTTTTTGTTCGTGTGAAGTTCACATTTTCCTATGCCATAATAGGTGCATGTTACAGACCCCTGACGAACATGTCTCGTTCAACGATGAAATGAGTAAAGCCCTTGATTATGTCACTCTTCAATTCCCTCAGTGTCCAGTTTTTCTTGGAGGCGATTTTAATTTCCCAGGTATTGACTGGACTGCGTACGAACCAAATGATGGCTGTAGAAATGTCTCACAGTGTCAAATATTTCTGGATTTGTGTAAGTCGAGCTACCTAGAACAAGTAGTACACATGCCGACTCGTGAGAATTCCATCCTCGACTTATTTTTGACTTCTTCACCTGAAAAGGTTAAATCCGTTTGCTTGCTCGAAGAGCTTAGCGACCACAAAGTGGTTTTAGTAACGGTAGACATTGCAATACGTGACGAACCGGATGAGGAAAAAGTGATCTATGATTATGCGAAAGCAAACACAGCTGAGATTTCTACAGCCTTAGAGGCTTTTCATGGGCAGTTTGAAAGGGACTATAGGTGCCGATCTATTGATGAGAACTGGACCCTAATTAAGGAAACCTTACTGAAATTACAAAACTTGCATGTACCGAAAATCAAGAATTCCCTCTAATGTAAGAAAACCGTGGTTTTCTAAGTCTTTAAACAGCCTCCTCAATACAAAAAAACGTCTCTTTGTCAAAGCAAAAAAAAAATCAATAATACGGACTCATGGAACCGTTACTATAATCAGGCGCAGGTATGTAAAATAGAAGTGAAAAGAGCGAAAGAAGACTTTTTTGGAGTAAAGCTTAAAGATATGTTGAAATCAAATCCAAGAAAATTTTGGAGTACTATTGGGCCTCCGAAGGCCACGGGGACCCCTAAGGGGCTTATTAACGACGAAGGTAACCCTATGTCTGATTCTGAATGTGCCAACTCTTTGAACGTATTCTTTGGAGAAGTATTCACCAGTGAGATTTTCCCACTGCCAACCTGTGATCCCGATGTCAACATTCCTTTTCTAGACAAAGTTAGCCTTACTTCTCTTGGTATAAGCAAACTCATCGACAATCTTCCTCATTACTCTTCTCCAGGTAATGACAATATCACTGCCAAATTGCTTAAGCTAACTGCCCCGTACTCTAGTAGTCTCCTGAGTTTGTTGTACCAACAGAGTATTGACTTAGGAGTCATTCCTAAAGATTGGAAGCATGCAAAAGTGCTCCCAATATTTAAGTCAGGTGACAAAAATTCTCCTAACAACTACCGTCCTATATCACTGACTAGTATCCCCTGTAAGCTTTTAGAACATATATTATATAGTAACATTATGAGTCACCTTTCAGACAACGACCTGCTCTTTTGCAATCAACACGGTTTTCGTAAACATAAATCATGTGAAACGCAGTTATTTGAATTGGTTACCGACATCCATGAAGCTATTCATTCTAGGGTTCAAACAGATGCTGTGTTTATAGATTTCTCTAAGGCTTTTGACAGGGTTCCTCACCAGCGGTTACTAAAAAGGTTAGGCAGTCTGAATCTTCACCCTATGTACACCAATTGGATCCTTAATTTTCTCTCGCACCGAACACAATCAGTAACCATTAACAAAGAAACTTCTAATACAATAAATGTAATATCTGGAGTTCCACAGGGCTCAGTTCTTGGACCGCTTCTTTTTCTTGTTTATATCAATGACCTCCCGACAAACATAACCTCTAAAATTCGACTGTTTGCTGACGATTGCGTTATTTATAGGCAAATACGTAACTCGGACGATGCTTCGCAACTGCAGCGCGATCTTGATTATATCTCAGCTTGGTGTACGGATTGGCAAATGTGTGTTAACGTATCAAAAAGCAAAGTCATGACGTTCTCGACCAAGACAAGCAATGTTACTTTTGATTATACACTCGCCAACACAAATCTTGAAAGGGTAACAAAGTATAAGTATCTTGGCGTTATCTTAACAGAAAAACTGGATTGGAAGGAACACATAGACTTTATTGTGGGTAGGGCAAACCAATCGTTGGGATACTTGAAAAGACACCTGTACTTAGCTCCTCCAGAAGTCCGCACCCTTGCATACACATCATTTGTTCGTTCTAAAGTTGAATACGCTAGCGTGATTTGGAACCCATGGCAAATAAATCTTACACAGAAGCTAGAGTCCGTACAAAACAAAGCTGCGCGTTTTATTTATAAAGACTACTCTCACTCATCCAGTGTAACTGCCCTGAAATCGAGAGCAGGTTTGCAATCACTGAGTAGCAGGCGTAAACAGGCGAGGCTTTTATTTTTACATAAAATCTACTACTTCAACCAGGAACTCAAGAAGCTACTTTTGCTCCCTCCGCACCGTATTTCTCCTAGGATTGATCATCCCTTCAAGATAAGATTATCACCTAGTCGCACCAAACAATTTTCGGAATCGCCTTTGCAATTAGCCATTAAAGACTGGAACAGTCTACCTGAATCCGTTGCGGGTCTGGCGGATGTCGCTCTTTTCAGAGACGCCTGTGAAACTTTGTTCAGTAACTAATTTTTTTTTTAATACGCGTATTGTGCGTGTACATTACCTGCATGTTTTACCTTTATTGGTATATGCGCTTGCGTTACCACTGACTGTCGTCTGCTTGGTTGGTTGAAGCATACTGTATGCTTTCTTTTTTTCTTTTAAGTACGTGCTGATGTTTTGTCTTTCTCACATTCGCGTGTATTTTGTATTAGAATATAGTCACCTTGTACCCTCCCCCTCATGTAATGCCTTCGGGCGATTTGAGGACAATAAATGAAATGAAATTAAATGAAATTTAAGGTTCTTACAATTTCCGCAAGCTTTTTCCGTGGCGCAAGATTTGCTCGAACGTAAATCCCGCTCAGTGTGCGCAGCCCACTGCCGTCAAACAGGGCAGAGTCACGAGAGCTGGCCAGGATGTATGGGATGCAGCTGGCATCCTCGTCAGAATGTGATACTTGTTTCCCCCCTTCTTTTCTTCCCTTTTTATGTGTTTTCTGTAGTGTGTATATTGTGTACATGTATATGTCTGTTGTGTTTTTTTGCATGTGGTGGCGGGCTGGTAGACGCTCTGCGCAAAGGTTTTCATCTATCTGCCTAGCCCCACACACCACCACATGTGCCCCTTGCAATGTGTGCAAATAAAATGATGATGATGATTATTATTATTATTATTATTAGTAGTAGTAGTAGTAGTATCTGAGTGCAGCGGCTAAAAAAGGGCCTACCGATGAAATTGATCTGTAAGCCGCTAGGGGCGCCCTGGTCGGGGCTTGAACAAGAAAACTCAGGTCGAAATGAGCTACCCCAAGTGAGTATATTTTCGGAATGTATTTATTTATTCATTTATTCATACCCTCAATGCTTTGGGGTGTTATAGAGGGGAGTAGGTTAGCGCAAGGCGGTTTTGAAGGACAAGTCGGAATTGCTTTGAGTCGGGTATGGTAACTATGGCGTCCAGGAGGTCATTCCAGTCCACAACTGCTTCAAGGATGAGGGAATGCTGGTGTGCTTGACTTGATGACTTGGGACGGGCGATCTTGTATTATTCGTCCAGTCTGGATGGTATGTGGGTAAGTGGGTTTAGAAGAGACAATTTCAAGAAAGGCGTGTAAAAGACTTTGTGAAGAAGAGAAAGACGGGAAATTTGACGGCGGGGGAGGGGGGGGGGAAGGGTAAGACGACACTTTACTGATGATATACTTGAGGTGCGATAATAGTCATTAAAAATAAACCGAGCAGCATGGTTCTGAACTGATTCAATGGAGTCTGTTAAACAAATTCTTCTCACGAGGATGCCAGATGGAGGACGTATGTTCTAATTTAGGCCGGACGATACTGGTGTACAAAATACGTTCTAGGTTTTCAGGTGATGATCTAAAATTTCGGCGAATGTAGCCTAGAAAGCGGTTCGCAGAGGATATAATTGTTTTAACATGAGTATGCCATGATAGATTAGGTATGAGATGCAAGCCTAAGTATTTGTATTGGTTAGTATAATCAATGGGGACAGAGTTAAAGAAAAAGTACATGATAGGTAATTGACAATGAACGAGAAGAGCTCATGCATTGACATTTGTTAGGATTTAAGGCCATGCGCCTTGTGTCATACTATTCAGAAGTTTTAGAAAGGTCGTCCTGAAGCGTTACAATGTCATCAGTAGAGGCAGGGGCGGATTTAGGGGGCGGGGGGGGGGGGGGGGGTCCGGATGTCCTGACCCCCCTCTTGATTTCTGCATGTGTAAAATTTAGGGCGAAAAACGAAGGAGAGGGGGAGGGGATTCATAAACAAATGGTACGCTGACCAACACCTGACCCCCCCCCCCCTCAGGAAATTCCTGCATCCGCCCCTGAGTAGAGGTTATCTTACGGTAGATTACACGGTCATCGGCAAAAAGTCGCCAAATAAAAGCGATGTTGAGAAAAAGGTCATTATTATATATTAAGAAGAGTAATATGGACATATAGTACTGTCCATAGGTGAAGGTCATTAGTAGGAAAGAGGAGCTGCGTTTTACAAGAGAACTTGCGGCGGAAACCGTGCTGCGCGTTGTAAAAAAAGGAGTTGCTTTCGAGAAAATTAAACAGCTGCGTCAAAATGATATGCCCTATGATCTTAAATGGGGTGTGTTATGTATTCAAGTTCTCGCGCCCCGGTCCTCGCCGAGGAGTCGCGTACACTGGGGTTCCCCCAGGTTGCACCAGATGGAACCACGCGTCCGGAGAGCACCGAACCGGGCGCGTGTCAGGTTTCGTTTTACGCGTGCCTCGCGTGCTGCGGACCCTGCGCCCCGCGAGCCGCGCGTCCCCGCCGAGCGTGGTAGCGACTCTCCACCACGTAATCCCCGCCAGCCACACGGGATGGTTATATATACTCTAATAAAGTTGAGTTCTTACGTATCAAGGACACAACAGGATGCAAGTGAGAGATATAGGCCTTATAGTTGAGGGGAGATGACTTACTGCCGCGCTTTTGTGGACCGGAATGACCTTGCCGATTTTCCAGTCCTCAGGAACCACCCCCGACTCCAAAGAGTGCTGAAATATTTTGGTCAGAAATGAACTAGAAGACAGGCTAGTGTTACGTAATATCTTAGTGTTTATTGTGTCAACGCCAGAGGACGACGAGACCTTTAATGAGTTGTCCATTGGAAAATAATCAGCAGGAACGTGACCAGGTAAACAGTCAGTAGAAATCGGTGTAAACACATTGCAAAAAACATCCTTAAACATAGTTGCACACTGATCATACGGCACAACATCACCTGAGTTACTAAAAATCTTGGGCAAAGCGTGGTCTTTTGAGTTAACAATACTCCAGAAACGACGAGGGTTGTTAAGTAATATAGTCGGGAGCGTCTGCTGAGAGTACGAGCTTTTGCATTCTCGTAATTTCGTTTTGTATGCACTATTTTTATATTTGGACCATGACTCAGGAGTGTCATCACGTTTAGCGGAACGGAAAAGCCTTTTTGTTCTTGTTACAGAGAGACCTAAGATGTTGATTGAACCATGGTTTCGTCAAGGACGGCTTGAGGTATTTGAATGGGATGTTAATGTTAACAAGTTCATCTAACTTGTTTTTAAAAAAAAGTTACAATTCTCGTTAATATCTTCTGAATCGAAATTAAGAAAAAAGAGGAATAGCCGCACAACGCTCTGTTTATTTCTTCGTAATTGCCTTTGTCATATAGCAATATTTACGTTCCTGAACGACCAATTATTGTAGTTTCAACTTGTATGTAAGAATGAATGAATTTTTGGTCACTGAGGCCGTCTAAGAATACTAAAGGCGTTGGAAACAATTCAATGTGAGAAGTAAGAACAAGAACTAAAATGTTTTGAACAGGAAGAATTAAGAGACACGCGTAGGAAGGGAAACAATCTGAGACAGATTGAAATCCAAAACGAGGTCAACAAATTCTTGGCAAACACTGGAGTTTTTAAAACAGACAGGGATTGGGTCGTTGCAATTAATGCACGAAAAGTTAAAATCGCCAAAACAAAAAATGGGATAGGAACTGGATATTGTGTTGAAAGTAATGGCAAATCATCGTGAAGAAGGATTGATAATGGGCGTGAAGCATCAGGAGGACGGTAACAAATACCAAACAAGACAGACCTAAGACTGCATTGCTAGCAGACCAAAACAATATCAAGCTGTGAAGGGTTACGAATAACTCTGCTAGATATCTTGCTATCCACGGCTATAAGAACGCCACCACCGCGCCGTTGCTGTCTATCGAGACGATATATAATGAAGTTCGGGTGATCAAGCAGATCTTCATTATCAATGACTTCAGGAGTTAACCACGTCTCGGTCAGTAAGATTGTTTTGGCACTGCAAGACGAGATAAGGCTACTTAGCTCATCACGTTTAGATAGGACGCTTCAAGCATATAAAAAAACTGATGCCCTCATACGAGCCTAATCTTCTGTTTTGAATACTTTGAACCGATCAGAAGTTGTTTGAAGCGTAGTTTGAATGGGAAAGTTTGTCGTTTAGCAAATACAAGCAACGCTCTCCTTACGCTGCGAACAGTTAGTGATTAATCCTCAGTTTATGAAACGGGTGTACCTTTTAGCTTCGAGCTGGAACAAATCAGCTCGTTTTTCATTTTAAAGGACAGGAATTTCACAATAATATGCCTTGTTGCACCAAGGCGGTGCGCACGCTCGACATGTGAGCTATCAACCGCGACGCCCAAGTTGCCCTTTACAAAGTCAAGGATTTTCTGTTCAGAAATTTGTTGAGACTCGCTAGGAGCGTTAGGGACACCGTAAAGCAAGTTGGAACGACGCGAATGGTTCTGTCTAGGTCATGCAAAACGGCAACACATAGGTAGAGAATCGCGCTGAGAGGGTTTTCACAGTCCAGAGAGTGGCAGAAAATCTCTTGCTGATAGAGGGCGCGAGGGTCGCACCAGCCGCATCAGCATCAGCAACATGGCGGCGGCCTAGGAGCGTTTTTTGGAAAGGTGTCGCACTCTGCGTCATCAGAACTCTTTTCTCGTGAAATCTGTAACCCGGCCCCTGTAACCGAAGACTCCAACCGACTGTCCACCCCAAGTGCAAGCAGGCATCAGGCTTCTTTCAACAGCGATCTTCCCTGAAAACTTTGCGTGCTTCATTGTCTTTTTTTTCCTGAAACATTGTAGTAGTGCGGCACCACAGGCCTCAGGTATGGGCCAATGACCTTTCTCTGGTGCCGCAACCCTCAAGGGTTAAATAAAGATATTATTATTAATATTATTATTATTTGAACTTCTATACTGACTGCTATTAACAATGCCAAGAACGCCCGTCTACCACTCACATTGGCTATTATCAATGCTGGGTTGTGTCACACAAGCCAACACTGGCTTCTACAGACCCGAGTCTTATATAATAAAGAAATGAAAATGCTAGAATAAATGTATTATTATTATTATTATTATTATTATTATTATTATTATTATTATTACCACTACTACTATGCTACTATTACTATTACCACTACTAGTGCTACTACTATTACTATTACTACTGTACCCCAAGTCATGGACATCCAAGCTACCACAGCTTCCCCCGCCCCCCCCCCCTTCCCACAAAAAATTCCTGACCACGCCTCCGCCCAGCAGGCATTGCAAAAATTTGTATATTTTGATATTTTGATACATGAAGGATAGAGGTATTGATTGGAATTTCATACTTGTCTTACTTTAGCAATGTCTGTTTTTGTCCATAATAAAAATATCTGGAAAATAGACATCTTCAACTAATAAGGTTAATTACGCCTCTGAACCACAATATTCGAAGTAATTTTGGTGCCCGGATAGATAACTAAATACGTAAGCAGTTAATAATAATAATAGTCTTTATTTGCAAAAAGAGCGGGCTGTGTCCTGGAGGGCGTGCGAGGCGAAGCAGAAAGGCCAAAGCCCGTACGCGAGAGCGTCTGCTGGCCGACCCCCCCAGGAAACAGAACAACCAAAAACCAGAGAGCAAACAATCAAACAACCGGGAAGCAAACAATCACAAAGTTCAAAAAATTCCCAAACAATCTTAAAGCCCGACCTGCAAAACATTCCCCAGGGACAATGAAAGCCCTCCTTGCCAGAGCCCCCCCCCCACCCTCCGTCAGTAAGGGGCGAATGGAGGGCCCCTTAGTGAGGGGCCCTCCAGTCGCCCCTTACCCGTAGCACCCAATGCTGTGCGCGAACATTCCCTGGATGTTCTGAATGTTGAAGGAACGTTAAAACACCATTCGGAACGTTCTAGGAACGTCGTATGCGAACATTCCCTACAGGTAAGCTGCTCAACATTCTAGGAACGTTCGTTGGCGAACATTGTTGTGAAAGGCCCCCGGACCCGGCCTTCACCTGTCGCCAACGGCAGCAAAGCCTGTTGTCACGTTGGGCCCCGGCGCGCGCCAACGGCGCTAGACAGTCACGTTCAGATTCCCGAGACCGACCCTTGAGTCATCGGGCCGGTGGTGGCTTTCGAGGAGGGCTCCAAACCCAAAAAGAACGTCTCCCGGAGGCCACGAGACCATCTGGGACCGCCAGCCTTCGGAAGGAGAAACACCGGCGTGCGTGTGCGGGCCTGTGTGTGTGTGTGTGGGTCTGTCGGTGTTGGGTTTCAGCGAGGGCGTCGACTCCTTGCATCAGCCACCGAAGCGGGGCAAGAACGTGAAGGGATTGCATCATCTGCCCTTGGTGAAAGAACACCCGGAAATTGCATCAGCCGCCCCGAACTTCGAACACCACGTGAACATTCGAACGCCGGGGAAGACTCCTCTCTCGCTCCGCGGGCCTTCTCGCCCTCGAAGGGTTATATAACATGGGCTCGGAGAGCCGCCAACTGCCGACTGCCGATCGCCGATTGCCGATTAGCCAGTCGACCATGCTACTTGTATATTCAATGTACATAAAGGTTCTACTTCAGTAGCCCTACTCCAGGCCTGTTTCCTCGGGGCCATGCTAGCAGCGAGCCACAGCCCCGACTCTTGGTTCCGCACCTGAGGTCGTCACCTTCCCGAACGCAACAACATTCGTATGCACATTAATGTTCTCGGAACGTTCCCTTTCAAACATTCGAATGCGCGACATTCTTGGAACGTTCGCTTGCGAACATTCCTAGAATTTTCGCAGGTGGAGCCAACTTTACGGAGATCTCACGCAACCTGCATGTGGTTCGAAACACCATCCACCATATGCCACTTTGTGCCAAAAATATGCAAAAATTAAGTGGAGTATTTTAGGTAAATGGTCAGCTAGAACGATAGGGACAAAACACGGACAGGGAGAAACAGAGACATACACACCGCTGTGGAGTTTCTAGAAACATAGCATAAGGGATCAGGTTCATCTTATATGAGCCTGCCGAGGAATGTGATATAAGGTGTAGGAGAAAAGCAATGGTTTTAAATCTTGATAATGAACTTGGCACTCACTGCGTATGTAGAGGGACAGTTTTGAATGGATCCGATTTTTGGTATCTGCGGTTTAAAAATTTGAAAAAGGATTTTCCCGGATGAATGTGGGATGCCGTGTGTATTCGTTCTTTAGCTCGGAGTGAGTAATCGGTTATCGTGTACAGTCACATTTTGAATGAAATAGGTTGACAAGTGAAAGGTAGGAGTAAACTGTCATTAGTGTGCTCAGGCTGGTGCGTTGGGAAAGCGGCTAGCTTGTGCTTGCACCTCCTAAAAATCTGTTTCGATTAAGAAATATCGCCCTGTGAGGAGCTTTATCACATTCATATATGTAGTGCGGCTCATTGGGGCTGTAGCCTAAGCAAGCCGTAATTGTGGAATCTTTGTAAATAGTCGTCAGAGAATGTTACCTGAATGTAGCGATGTACCCACGCCACGTTCCGATGAGATTGAAAGGATGTCCTTCCATAGATTTGCAAAATTTCAAGAAAGTTGCAGAAGTTCTTTGGATGTTCTGAGAACGTTCTTAGAAGCTTGTTAAAATGTTTGAATGTTGATTTCATATCCTAATAATGCTCTATGTCGTTCTCAAAGCGTTCTAAGAATGTCCCTTAGAAAACATTCCTCGAATGTAGCAATAAGTGCCTACGCCACATACTGACAACGTTTATTTATTTATTTATTTATTCTTATTTTCAGTGACCCCACCAACAGCTTAACGCCTCCCTAGTGGTGCACTTATCAATGTGTCAATGAGTAGAAAAATGTTAAACAGGATAAAAGCGAAACGTTAGGAAAAAACAATAGCCTCAACACACTTTCGAAATTTACGCTTTTCATCAAAAATATCAAGACTAGCATTCCCACAAATCTGTTCTAAATGGTTATAAGTCAGTTGCAGGCGTGTCATGGGTGCAGCATGGTAAAAGTCGGTAGGGTAAAACAAAGTATAAAGTCTACAAGACTTACGAAGAATCATGCAAGTAGATGTGACTGAGTAGCTCATGTAGCCGAATCAATTATACCATTTACAATCTTATACAAATATGTCAGTTCACGAATTGTTCTCCTGTTGTGCAACGAGTCTAACTTCACGAGTTCACAAATCCTCTCATAACTATAGAAATAATTCGGTTGAAAATAACGATTAAACAAAATACGAACGAATCTACGTTGAACACTCTCAATTACACCTGAATTTGTCACTCCAATACAGTTCCAGACAAGTGAGGGCATATTCAACACGACTACGCACCAGTGAAGAAAACAAACGTAAAATACAAAGTGGTTTAGAAAAACCGCGTGTCACTCGTGTAATGGCTCCCAGCACTCTAAAGGTAGCATTCGTAATTGTAGTCACGTGATGATTGAAATTAATTGCAGGATCCATAAAAACGCCTAGATCACTGATGACCTCAACGCGAGTAATATTGGTGGAATCTAATACATAGGGAAAACTCAGAAGTTCTCGCTTCCTAGAAAAGGACATAACTTTCGTCTTTGACTCATTTAAGAGTAGGTCATTTGAAAAACACCACGCCGAAATAGAATCTATATCACCCTGAAGACATTCACAATCGTCAACCGTTTTAACCGCTGTAAACAACTTAATATCATCAGCAAATAACAAAAACCCCGTGTGTTTAATACAGGAAGCTAGATCATTTACAAAAATTAAAAACAGCAAAGGACCGATAGGACGTTGATAGAATGTTTTTAGGTAAATTTGCAACATTCCAAGAATGTTGCCTATGTTCTTTTGTACATTCGCGGAATGTTCTCAGAACGTTCGCTTGCTACGTGGTTAGTGAGAAAGGGTGGGAGGGGACTCTGGCGAGGAGGGATGGGGGCGCTCCGATGGCCCTTTAGTGAGGGGCGATCCCCCATCCCGCCCCCCGCCCTTCCCCCACACACACACACCGTGAAGGGAGGTTTGTCCCTTCACGGAAAGGTGCCGTCATGATCCCCATCGTCACCCCAGTAATTGGGAGGGCGAAAGGAAAAGTGTGACTAGAACTCTCACACTGGCTGAAGAATCTCTCGCAGGTCGGGCCCCATGCGGTGTGTAGTACTCCTGACCCCCTGGAGAACCACGGCAGGGGGCCTCGGGACGTCAGGGTCAAAGCTACCTGCCGACCCCAGGCCCCCTGGCCACTCAGCACGCCGGCCCAGCACGCGGTCCAAGGCGCAAGCACTGACACAGGCACCGGGTACAAACACTACTCAGCTCACCAGAAGACGAGGCACACACGTCCGCCCCCTACCGCGACACCCCCGCAAGCAATGAGTCAGAAACATTGGTTGCCCTGAGCTAGCGAGAACGCACGACACAGAAGCACAGCCAGGAAAGCTTCAAGTGCAGCTGGGACAAAAGAATGGCCGCGTCGGAGTGTGCGCGCCCGTAGCTGCTCAGGTTGCCCGGAACGCTTGTTGATCCGAACTCTCCAAATATGTGTCGCACATTGAGCCGTCCAGGAGTTGGCACAAAAATTTGATACGCACAACGACCCGCCGGTGGTCAAGAATGCCAGTTCACTCCCCTAAGTCGATCCTCGTAGGACTATGACCTGACAAGTGGGCAACGGGTGCGCGCCAGGAGCGTCCGTGTTGCACGACGCTGAATGTGAAGTGAGTTTGGTGCGGGCTCCACATGGACTTACATCGAGGCGTGGGAGTACAAGCGCAGACAGTCATTATAAGAAGCTAACCCAATCAAAAAAATCAGCAGAACCCATCCTTTGGGAATGATTATCTACGTTAATGCGAATAGCATCAAACGGTGCGGAGTTATGCGCGTTCGTCAGGTGGCCGGCACACTCTAGATACGCCAGCCCACTCTTGAGGCGATTCTAAATTTGTTGACACTTTCACAGCCCTGCGCACGATCTCCGCAGCCCAGCACGTGCGTTTGTGTCACTTAGGAAGGCGAGCAAAGCACGCGCCATACGCACAAACACTCAAAATGGTACCGACCAGACTTTCTGGCGTCTCAGCTAGTCTCAACCAACGGTACTCTAAACGGTTGTTTATATCTTTACCATAGGACGCGCTTTACAGCGCTGTCACAGCTACCGGTGCGCGCGCGTTCCATGCACGAGGGCTCATTCCGCTCTCGTGCTAAGCCTCACGAGAGCGGAATGAGCCCTCGTGCATGGAACGCGCGCGATGGTAAAGATGTAAATAAGTTTTTAGAGTGCTTTCAATGACTGCCTTCATAGCTCTGTGGTTAGCGCGTCTGCCTGCTGATCAAAGGGTCAACGGTTCGAATCCCGCCGGCGCCGGTTTTTTTATTTATTTATCGACCCGCGGCGTAAGAGGTTAGATAGCCAGATAGATAGATAGATAGATACATAGACGAAAAGTGCGTGAAGTATCCAAAGAATGCTATTCGCATTAAAAAGTGAAAGCCGTTTACAACTCCCTGTAATGCCGAATTGGAGCGCAGCTCTTGAGGAGGAGGAGGGAAGGGTACTCAGGGGAGGGTATACGCCACCTCCTCTTCCTCCTCCTCCCCTCATTCTCCAATGTCCTCAGGGCCCGTTTGCTCGAAGCCGGTTAACTTTAACCGCGGTTAAAAGTTAACCACCTTTCGCCAAGTTTGACGAGGGCTGGATGATCGATAGCTCCGTGTTTTATTATGGTGTGGTATCTGGTGTCACCTCCTTGCTGTAGCGAATATAAGTGGCTTCCGTGGAAAGGTCCCCGAAATGGGGGGACCTAAAAATGCGCGCTACCGTGTTTTCGCTATGCAGCGCGGCATACATTTGAGCTCAAGAAACAATTTTTATTGCTCGTGGTACAGATAATCGGTAAGGTAAAACTAAATTAACCCTTGTTTGGAAAATGTCTAAATATTTGGCTGTCTGAAGTGAAGACAAGCCTCTTTGAAATTTCCTTCCAAGTTCGAAAGAGGACGACGAAGTTCAGTCCTAGAAACGATGAGAAAGAAGTGAGCAGTGAAAGGCGGGCGTTACTACAGTGAACTAGAATAGAAGTAGTGGAAAAATAGCCGGCCTCCAGGTGAGGCGCTTCGTGTAGAAGCTACCAGGTAGCGCTGGTGTTCGATTCCGGAGCATTCCTGCCAGCGAAGTTCGCGCCAAGCGTAGCTGTTTTTGATCTTAGCGGTTCATTAGTGTGGCCTATGTATGCTTTATGGGTGTTTCAACGTCTATGAATTAATGTTTAATGCTTACTTGGGCAATGTAGTGAAAACCGGGGTAACCAGTCTTGCATGCTGGCGCGTAGCGGTGTGGATCCGTCTTCTTTCTCTTCGTTTTCACTTGCTTAGCGACAAGACTCGAACCTATGTAACCACAATGCCAAGCCCTTGACATTCACGAAAACAAATCGCGAAAACGACCACAGACACCACAGGAACCATCTGAGAACGTACGCGACGCCATATCCCATGTTACAGTAGCCAAGTCCTCCGGATTTCGACAACAGCGCCACTCGCGGCAGTCTACACTTCTGGCTTCACACAGCCGATGAGTCGGCGCCGACGCTTTTCCACTACCTCTATATTCTAGTTCACTGTAGCGTTACACCGGCAGCATGGTTGACCAGGATGTAAGAACTGTATAAAACAGCGTCATAAATTGAAAAACCTGTAATTCGGCTACAGTGAAAATTGACCTATTAGTAAATTACCCTAACATCGAGGAGAACACTGGAAGTGTATTTCAACGATCGGCGCGCGCTTGCCTTCCACTTATAAAATATTCGAAGTAAATAATCCTAATAAATCTTTGACGAACGCGCGTGCACGGCAAAATTTGTTGTAGGCTTTTTGCTTTAGAATACTGACTACTGCAGACGTCAGCACGCGCAGCGCGTTGTAACTACACTCGTAGCATGCACCTCGGTGCTTGGGGAATTTAGCAAAAGGTCTATGGGGACGCTGTCTGCTTTTGTGTGCTATCCGTACCCGGCCGATTGAGTCAAGGCCACGTGGTCAAGGCAATCCACTTCTCAAAGACGTTGCCATGCCGACAACTATCGCGTCCGTTTAGGCTTAGGAATTGCCAGAATCAAAAGACTATCTAAAAAATGCGGCGAGGTCATCGCTCATGGTTTGCGTTTTAAGTGAGGTAAGGCAAATCGAAAGCCTCCTGCACCATTCATTGCTGACAAACGCGCCCAATATTGCAGCTACAACGACGTACAGTTCCAAAGCGAGCGGGGCTCACTCACCGAGGCACCGCCATGTTTCCCCGCCGTCCTTACTCTGCCGGTCACATGACCTAAAATTCCCCCTCGTAGGGAAATCCGGTTAACCGCGGTTAGTTAACCAGCTTTGAGCAAACGGGCCCTGGGGGGTCACATGACCTCGGGGAGGGGTGGTCACGTGACCACGGGAGTCACATGACCTGGGGGGTCACGTGACGTCGGGGGGGGGTCACGTGACCTGGGGGGATCATGTGACCTCACGGGGTCACGTGACCCCCCTCCCCCGAGATCACGTGACCCCGGGGGGGGGGGGGCTCGCGCGGTGCATTATGGGACATTTCCCATAATGCATCGCGCGGTTACGCCGACGGCGACGCCGCTCAAGCCGGAAACGGGCGCCTAAGAGCTGCGCTCTAAAAATTTGTAAAAATGTAAGGTGTTTTCATAGAGACAGGCGTTCATCTTTCAACAGACCAATTTTAAGCGCATAAAAAAAGTTTTTTTTTCTGCGTTCGATTGGGTAGAAGCGAGCGGGTAAGTCGAAGGGCGAGCGAGTAAGTCGAAGGTAGTCTTAGTCGTTTCATTAATAAATATAACCAACGGAGAAGTTGTTCTTTGTAAGGGCAATCATTAAAATCATTCATACTAAGAGCCCACGAAAAATCGCCGCGCGTTCAGGGACAATCAAAAGATAACCAGCATTTCAAACGACTATACACCGAAAAGTCTGTACACCGGAAGGCATGCACAGAAACGTCCGTGCACCGAAAAGACCACACCGAAACGTCCTACACCGAAAAGTCCTACAGCGAAATGTCCTAGACCCCGGGGAACCAACGACACGTCGCTGACGGGCGCGGGCGCGGGCGAGCACGTGACCCTCCCTTTCTTTTCTTGGCTTTGGGGGGAGTATGATCGTCGCGATGCTAAACACGGAAGAAAGGTAAAAAAAAGAAAAAGTAAATATGCGTTAATCTGCTGGGTTGTGGAAGGGTCTAGATTGGACAAACGGGCCGGTGCATTAATTACTGACAGCAGTGGCGTCACAAGGGGGGGGGGGGCGGGGGGGGCGGGACCGCCCCGGGTGCAGCGCTCAGGGGGTGTCACGGCGGGCCACGAGAGCGGGGGGGGGGGGGGAGAGTCGCGACGGCCACGCGAGAGCGGGGAAGGGGGGAGTCACGGCGGCCCACGCGAGAGGGGGGGGTGTCGCGGCGGGCTGCCGCCCCGGGTGCCGCTAACCCTCGTGACGCCACTGACTGACAGAGCACGCGAGCATGATTGGTCGCTTCGATCAACACCGGGGGGGGGGGGGGGGGCATGTACCCCGGCAATGCGGCAGTTGTTTGTGTCACCCCTTTTCTACAACATCACAATCATTGGAAGAGGAGCTGATATGAAACCCAGGGAATGGACCTTTTCCGAGAAGCGTTCTGCGCACGCGCGAGCGCCCGATGCCAAGCGGCGGAAATTGGCACCAAAAATCGAGGAAATTCGGAAGGAGGCTGTAGATCAGCGAGTAGCAGCAAACGTAATTGCAGCATACATATAATTGTGTTACGCAAAAAAAGAAAGCGGACGGAAAGAATAACACGACGTTTAAGTGGACGCCACGGATGCCCCACTCGGAAGGCGCGTTGGGCACGCCCCGCTGCTCAGAGAGCGAAGAAACAGGTAGCGTAGCTCCCATCATCGATTGGTAGCGCAGGTAGGTCCCTTCCTCGATTTTTAGTTCGTGCAGCCACCACCTGATGCCGTCGGTATGTGAAAAAGGTCCATTATTAGAGGCATATGAAATAAAAAAGCAGGTCAAATTTCTGTCTACTTGCACAAGAAAGAGATCGCCTATTTGTTGACACGATAGTGATTTCGGTGGTTTACTTCGCTGTGTGTTTTTCAATAAATGTTCAGTTGTCAGTTCAGTGCTCGTTGGGTGTACTTCTCTCCCGTCTTTGTTGCTTCCTGCACTGTTTGATATTTTGCTTCAACGTGATTTCTTCTCCAAAACCGAGGCGCCCCATCGCGGCGAAATACCACGCAGTGCACTCTGGGAACTGGTTGGCCACTCAGATTCGGTTTCGATTGAGCAGCTTCATTTCATGCCATCACGCCGGGACCGAATGCGCTGCTTGCGTTTTCGATTATCTGACGTTTCACGAATGTACAGCACACTCAGTCGCGAGCGATACAAAACGAAGACCGGGGAACTTTCCTTGGTTCCCGAAACACCGGATATTGTGCGTGCGTATGCAAACGTAGTAAGACGTAGCTTAGTCACCTCACCCCACGAGTGCATCTTGGAGCTCGTTCCCGTCAAGTAGCAGTGAACTACAACCGAAATTTGGTCACATTGAGCCCTACACGTATTTTCCTTGCCAAACGTCCACTTCTTCTTCCTTCATTAGGCGCAAAGCAAGCCGCATTCTCGCAGGAGTACCAAAGTTGAGCCCAGCGTTGACGGATTACTTTTAAGGAAACGCAATAACTTCGACCTCGCTACTGCACAAACGTTACTATGATGTCTTTCCTCGCTACGACGGAGGCCCTAACAAGCACCCCTACTCCTCGCTAAGCCTTTCTGGACGAGCTTTTACTGACGCCCAAGATTTGTGTCTGAACGGTGTGTCTGAAATTATCTCGGCATACTCAATCAGGAAGAAAGCAAACACATAACAAATATTATTTCCATTAGCAACCGTCAAATGCGCTCTGAATAATTTCGTTCGTTTGGCGCACCGCATAAGGGTTCACGCCCGTCCAGCGCACTTCCAGCGAACGGTGCGACATTCTTCACACAAGTGCTCGTCTTTTGCTTTCTTAAAACGGTTTGTATGTCGGCAGGATAACTTCATGCGCATTAGCGATAATAAATTAGTAGAATGCAAGCGGGTGGGGACTTCACTTCGTGCAGTGCTGCGGGTCAGTACAGACAAGAGATAAAAAGTGTGTTCGATTTGAGCTTTTTAATGGCACCTCCGAGTTCTACCTCGCATACTCAGGTGTATATTAAGAAAAACAGTAATTGAAAAAAGTTATATTTCGTCTATGGACGCACAAAACAAACAAACTTCCTGACGAGCAACGCTAATATAAAGGTGCGAGCTCGATGTACGCATACTTATTGGTTGTTACAGCTCGTTTACTCGTACACAAGCAATATCCCCGAGCTTCGCAGTGTCGAGGTTCCCAGCACTGGCTCGTTCACATACCTCGAAAAAACAGAAAGGCTCGAGTACAAAAATACAACAAGCACGTATTAAGACAAGTTATACGTTTCAGGCCTGTGCTAAACCTTCGAGGTCTAGCCACATAGGTTACTTTAGAGACCAAAAATGACGCTCTCGGGACCAGAAAACATGATATACGCTCTGTGTATAATCTACGGTCGACGTGACGATCGAAACCGAAACCACGCCACTCTCCTCCCTGGCCAACTAGTTCCCAGAGTGCAACGCGCGCCGTGTCACAGGCGTCACAGGCGCCCGCTAGATGGCAAAAGTTGCCTCGTATTCATCAACATCCAACGAGATATCTATCGGCCAGAGCCGTATATGTAGAGAGTTCGGCCATTCGTTGGGAAGTATAGGAGACAAATGAGGAGGCGCCATTGGCCGAAAGCGGGCTGGGCGTGTCCCAGGGCGTCTTCAGAAATTTGAATGTGACCAACCTGAAGCCGGAAATAATACCCTGGCGGTGGTCGCGAGAAACAAACCTGATAACTGCATTGGAGTAACTCTCGATGACTGAAAATATGGTACACGTGATGTTTCAATCACGCTCATCCAAAATGATGGTGGAAGAGTGCGACTAGCGGAACCAAGGACGTTTAAATAGGGCAGGACCCGGCATGACGTCATACCAAGGACTTTTAAATAGGGCAGGACCCGGCATGACGTCATACCCAGCGACGCCGGAAGAACAACCCAATCCCAGACTGCCCCGCGCACCGACGCTCTCTCATCCAAACTAAATTCAACCATGCTCCCATCGTCTGCTCTCCGCTCGGTCGTTAGGCTTAGGCTACGTCTGCTCCGTGCCTGCGGTCTGCTTCGTCTGCTCGCTGTCGCGGCTGGCTTTCGATTCGATCGGCGCACCAAAAGATGTTTCGATGCGAACCCGAATACTCATCACGGCGGAGTGAAACCAACATCTTCTCGAAGCAGAATTTGTACGGCTTTCTCAACCCGCGATGCCCTTCTCAGCACGACACACACCACAGCGCCTTCTCAGCGTTCGTGCCTACGATCCTTCTCAGCGTTCGTGCCTACGATGACTGACTCGCGATCGCTTTCCAAAGCCGCGCTACGACGACTCGTTCGAGACGACGCTCCAGGCGCGGTCGCGCGGTGTCGAGAGCGTCCGCTACACGCCGACTTCCTAGTCCTACTGGTCAGGCAAGTGTTGGGCGCGAAATCTCGCCTGTTCGACACCGATTCAGTCGGTGCGTCGTCTAGAGCGTCTCAACTCTAGTCACTTACTTTCTGCTGGGCAACCAGGCGTTCGTTTATAATAATCTCATCCAATTCCGACCATACCGGTTTAAAAGTCTCCCGTTAAGCGCTGTTTCAAATAACAGTGGGTGCCGCCATTACTTTCGGTGCACACAATCGCGTTGCCACGGAAATGCCATGGCAACGAGGGTTGTTTGCACCGAAATTAATGGCGGCGCCCACTCACTAGGCTTCCCATTGGTCAAGAAATGTCCGTCGCGGCTCGTAGCCACGCCTACTTCCGTTACACTTCGCTCCATGCATTGGGGATAGGGACGCCACCTCGTGCCCATTATAACCTCCTTGCGTCATACCCAGCGACGCCGGAAGAACAACCCAATCCCAGACTGCCCCGCGCACCGACGCTCTCTCATCCAAACTAAATTCAACCATGCTCCCATCGTCTGCTCTCCGCTCGGTCGTTAGGCTTAGGCTACGTCTGCTCCGTGCCTGCGGTCTGCTTCGTCTGCTTGCTGTCGCGGCTGGCTTTCGATTCGATCGGCGCACCAAAAGATGTTTCGATGCGAACCCGAATACTCATCACGGCGGAGTGAAACCAACATCTTCTCGAAGCAGAATTTGTACGGCTTTCTCAACCCGCGATGCCCTTCTCAGCACGACACACACCACAGCGCCTTCTCAGCGTTCGTGCCTACGATCCTTCTCAGCGTTCGTGCCTACGATGACTGACTCGCGATCGCTTTCCAAAGCCGCGCTACGACGACTCGTTCGAGACGACGCTCCAGGCGCGGTCGCGCGGTGTCGAGAGCGTCCGCTACACGCCGACTTCCTAGTCCTACTGGTCAGGCAAGTGTTGGGCTCGAAATCTCGCCTGTTCGACACCGATTCAGTCGGTGCGTCGTCTAGAGCGTCTCAACTCTAGTCACTTGCTTTCTGCTGGGCAACCAGGCGTTCGTTTATAATAATCTCATCCTATTCCGACCATACCGGTTTAAAAGTCTCCCGTTAAGCGCTGTTTCAAATAACAGTGGGTGCCGCCATTACTTTCGGTGCACACAATCGCGTTGCCACGGAAATGCCATGGCAACGAGGGTTGTTTGCACCGAAATTAATGGCGGCGCCCACTCACTAGGCTTCCCATTGGTCAAGAAATGTTCGTCGCGGCTCGTGGCCACGCCTACTTCCGTTACACTTCGCTCCATGCATTGGGGATAGGGACGCCACCTCCTGCCCATTATAACCTCCTTGAGCGGAACGATCGACATAATCCGTATGCCAAGCGCCGAGGGCCGGGGAATCTGCCGTCCGAGCGGTCACACTCTGTCCGAGCAAAACAGAATTGAGCGGCGCATTCGTTTCTTACATCTTTCTGCATGATCATGATCAAAACAACACGTGAACCCTATTTTAAACCACAAAGAGTTACTACACTTCACTCTTATGCGCTTATTAGGAGTATTTAGAATAGCGCACGCTAAAGCGTTTGCGCACGCAAAGAATAGCGTCGTCGCCACTGCGCATGCTCCGAACGCAAACCAGGTTTGCGCTTTGCGTGCGTGACTTTAGCGTGCGCTATTTCTCGGAAATAGCGTGCGTACGCAAACGAGTCTTTGCGCTTCTCCAAGGAGGATTCGTGATGAGTAAGTTGGCTACAGCCACGACTGAGCAGAGTTCAAAAAAAATGGCGGCTTCTAGGATTATAGCAGGCGCGCTGCTTTGGCGGCGTCGCTGAGTGCGACGTCGGCGGCATCCTCGCGACTGCGATTTTCAATACGGGACGACATTGTACTCGGTTTGGCAACGATCACCGGCAACTTGATGCTCGTGACGCGCGAACATTTCTCGGCGAAGGTACGATGTGCGAAGGTCAGTACACGAGACCTCTCTTGCCGAGGCGACGCAAGCGGACACGACCCGTCAACCACTCGCGTCGCATTCTCATGTTTAAACAAAATTCAAAAAGGTACTCTGGACTAAAAAACTTGTTTTTTCTCTAGAGTTTGGCATTTCGTGTGTGAAATAAAAATTGTGACTGTATCTTGGGGGCGTCGCAAGCGCGAGATGCTTGGGCTTTTGCGTCGCGACGGAGAAACGCTATTCTAAAACTCTCTCGCGTCGCGTGCGCAAATACAAGCGCTAAATTTAGCGCTAGCGTGCGCTAAAATTGCGTACGTTATTCTAAAACCCCTATTAAAACCATTTACGAACATAGACCTTTGATCAGAACTGTTTCTCGCTACTAGGGGTGTCGCGAACCGGCCGAGGTTCGAGTTCGACCAGGTTCGACTTTTTCGAACTTTTAGTGGAATGTTCGACGAACCTTGTAATGAGGTTCGACTCGTATGCGCATGCGCGACAGGCTGGCCAGTTGGCTTCGGATTGGATGGTGATGGCTAAGGGATGAATAAGGGGCAGCACTGATTGGTTATTTCAGTTAATACAGTACAAAAACATTCAGTTATTAACTTTTTCAGTGATTAGAATTAGTTTCTTTTAATTGCAACTGTCCATTAAATTAAAATAACCCTTTGCTTTAAAAAAATTCTCCAAACCTAGACATGCTTGTATCAAGGTCTGGCCACACTGTCCACAAAGTCGAACCTGTCGAATCTGGTTAAAAGTTCGAAGGTTCGTCGAACCGGTTCGAACAAGTCGAACCCCGAAAGTTCGACCGAAAAATCTGGTTCGACAAAAGTTCGCGACACCCCTACTCGCTACCCCCGCAAGGGGATTCTTGCTCGGCTTCTGGTTGGCCAAGAGAGCATGACAGGGGTAGAAGCTGAGCTAGTTGGTGGTACATATTACAACGGTTTAACCAGCTGAACCAGAGCACCAGCGATCGCCTGTCTTCACTCTTTTCTCCCTCTTTTCATCGTTCAGCTGGTTAAACCGTTGTAATAAGAGAGCATGCCAAGCCCTCTTTCCGAGTCTGCCGCACGCCCTGACTCTGCCCGCGCCTCCCATTGACCAAACTCTCTACATATACGGCTCTGCTATCGGCATCATCCTTCCACTATCTCATACGCATTCCTTGTCGCCAACGAGGTAGAGGGGCTTAGAGCGATAAACCGGGGTTCCGGTCTGCACTCGAAAGTGACCCCCATAAGGCGGCTGCCATTGTACGCAAATTTGACCACTCGTCACATGACCAAACCAAATACGTGACGTCACAGGAAAGATGGCAGCGCCCAGGCAGCGGCTGGTCCCAGCTGGGCCGGAGCTTGTCGGATGCGTTGTTTGTTGTCGTTCGTGTCGGCGAGTTGATTTCAGACGCGGAAGCCGTCATATGAGGCCGGTCGAAAGCGACTTCAGAGTTCAGCGTGGTGTCGGACGTAGGTATAACGTGAACAGAAGGAGGAACGGTGTGCATTTCGCTGGTGACCGACGGGGATATTGCCACGAAAGAGACAATCGGCCCTACGTTGCTCGGACCTCGGATTGATTCGGATACCGCAAGTAAATTTTAAGGCGACGTTTCTGTGCTCTCGTTGACCATCGGAATCTTCGAGGTCTGCAGTGAAGCGTGTGCAATATGTTTGGATACGCAGTTTAGCGACGGAAATTGCGTGAGTCGTGCTTGGCAGTGTGCAATCCTGGTGCCGCTTCGTTCAAATGACCGAAGGCTCACTTTGGTTGTGCGGCGCACTGGAGAGCTGCCTTCAAGTGCTTCAAGTTGGTAGTTCCTGTGCCGTGCCTTAGGTGATGCTATGCTGCTTCCTAAATTGTTATGGCGTAGACGTGCACTTTCACGGAGCACAGGTGTTGCAGTTGGTATTGATTCCGCTTGTCTGTCGCACGTTTCGTCGACACAAGTTTCATCAACACTCGGTACGCGAATTGCAAGCTGTATGGACATTTCATCGCGCGTGTTACCTACCCAGTCCACCCGTTCACGTCGCTTTGCGACGACAGTCTGCAGCGGCTCATTACCAGAAAAGTGGTTCCACATCCATTTCAGTTCAGTTCGTCCACGGCAGTCGCCAAACCCCGAAGGAGAGGATTTATTCGAACAGAATGCCTCTAAAACAATGCAGCTTTTTAGTGGTCAGGATAGACTCTCTTCTGTCTGTTTTGTTATATTGTCACAGATGCTTGCTCCAGTCCTATTTTCTATCAATATTTACTATTCTGGAAAGTTCCAGGCCATGCTCAGCTGTCATCGTATGTTCTGGTGGAGGTGCTGCACACTTTACCCATAGCCCTTCACTCTGTGTGGGCCCTGGCGGCTCCTCAGCCGAGTTGCCCGATAACAATTAAGACACGGGTAGCGGATTATCCCGCGTCCTAAACGCCCGGCGAGCCGTAAACTAAGTCCTATCCCAAGCCCGGCAGAAAAACCGCAAGACGAGCGAGTACCGCAAGGACGAACCTTGGAAATGCACCACGAAGAACCTGAAATCCGAGCAAGTCGCTGCTACCAGCAGGAACCACCGGAATTCGGTCTTTTGCCAGAAAAACCGAAGCTGACTAAGCCAACAATGGCAAACCTGTAACAACGAACCACGTCCGCTCCCATCATCGTATGCATGCCCGTCGCACCTCGCACTCTGATGCCCTTTCACGCAAAGTGTATGAAGACGTCGAGGGCTGGATTGAAATATATGACCGTGTCGCCCGCCACAGTAGGTAGATGGACAACCAGCTCCTGCAGAAGCTATACTTCTCGTGGAAGAAACTGCCAGGCACTGGTTTGAGAACAACGAATCCTCCTTAACGTCGTAGGAAGTTTGCAAGATCGAGCTGAAGTGCACGTTCATCAGCCAACATTGGCCGGGAGAGCCGAATTCCTGATTCTGTCCAGGATGCGGCCCCAACGAGAGCGTCACCGCCTTCGTGGAAGATGTTTTGGGCTTGATCGAGCACCCACGCCAACCCTGATTCTATAGAAGACAAGAAGCTAAAAATCCCATGTCCCTCATGTGAGGTACAACACCTCCGGCAGCCTTGTCCGCAACTCCACGACAACAGTCGAAGGGTTCACATCACCGCGGCTTCCAACATTGAATGTACACTGCAGGCCCGAGCCTGTCACTATCAACAACTCCCCAGCTTCTCGACACTCGAGTCGTCCAGCTGCGACTTCGACGCCAGCCTCCCAGGCATCCTTGACATCCTCGACGTTGTCCGGGCGGAGATCAGGAAGCTACTTCCTGCCATCAGTTGCCCGGCTTTTATTTTGATTGCCGAGATTGTTTCGGAACAAGTTCGACAGGCTATTCATCTGGAGTCTTCTTCGAGCGAAGCGGCATCTGACGATCCGAGGGCGACTTATGCCACAAAGTCACGACGACCATCATCGGCTACCCGTTACTATTCAATGCCGATTCAACGAGACACCCCAACGCCGAAGCATTCATACATGCCCGAGCTTGCTGCATTGATGCAGAAAACTACCAGGAAACTTTGCGGATTAGAAGCCAGCACTGCAGCTTCAGTGCATCAGATGTCAGTGGCCGCACATGACGTATGATTGCAAGACGGCATCAGTCGGTCAAAGTTGCCACTCGACCAAACTGAACACCGACGTGCCAGGAGCGTCATCCGACAACAAGCAGCACAGGTACTATGACTGAACGCCTGACACGAGACTGTCGCAGAAAGAACTCGTTATGGAACCGTTTGCAAAGAACCAATAGTTACGTAATCAAGTGGAAATCAACATATTTGATACACTAACCTAATAAACATATTTCCGCTCGCCTTTATGCCTTCAGAGTCTCTACACAAAGAATTCTGTTCACCGCACATGTTGGAACTTTTGAGTACACTCGCATCTCTGACCCCTCAATATTAATTAATGGGACATGCCAGACTGGTTGCATTGGGCTGCACTCGTTCCACTTCTCCTGAACATATGGCGCATCCGAAAACCAACTCCAGTGATGTGAAAATGTTATTTATTAATTTATTCTCTCCAGGGGCCTTTGTAGGCACTGCAGAGAGGATACTTAAAACTACGCACATGCTAATAACATTGAAGCACACTGCTGTAACTTGTTAATTGCAAAAAACAAACACACCTCTGAGCATCTAGTTTAATGGTATGTGTTCATGCATTGTTATATAGCAGGACACTTTCAATACATATGACACAATAGACCCTTTGCAAAACCCCATCAAGCAACACAACTGTTGCCATTTTTTTCGATGCAAAGCCCAGTTCACGTCGAACGCTAATGCAGCATTCGAGTCTAATAGGCGCTCAGCCGAGTTCACAGTGATGGCGGACATAACATTCTTGTCGAACAAATGCCCAAAGTATGAAGGCCTTAGGCAATTAGAGTAGTAACTACTGTAATTCGTTCCATCACAATTTGGCAAGCAACGAAGGCTACAGTCTCGGTGAGTCAATATGCATGTTGGAGAGAGGCACACGACAACATATCATCAGAGTGCTCGTCAGCACAGATTTGTCACATTCCTTCACTCCGTCAATCTGATTGGCACGAGGGGGCTGTGGCGGTTGCCTTTTTCCAGGTTATGGTAATACGAAATATAGGCAGCCCACACTTTAGAAAGAAGTCTATTGAAGAGACCGAAAGGAATGGTAGTCAACATTTTTCAACAAGACTGCTTTTCGGGCAAGGGGGTGAACACAAATATGAATCATCTTGTACAGGTAACTAGAACAAGTAAATAACTGACCGACTAATACAATGCACTCTTGATGAAAAAAAGTATTGCTGCAATAAAACCCACGAAAGAGAAAAATGTGCAATTAATCTATGCGTACACCAAAAATAGCAAGTCGAATAGCATTGAAGCAGGTGCCTGCAACGATTTATTCATCCCCACACTCAATAAAAACGTCATCCTCGCAGCTGAAAATAAGTGTGCAATTCGCACTCACAAAAAAAGGAAGAAAAGCGATCGAATGTAGAATCGTCGACTAGCACAAAAGGTTAAAGATCGCAGGAGCTTCCTCGCCAAAAGTTTCTATGGTTATTCGGTGACGCAGGGCTGAAACAACTTCCCCTAGGTCCTCACGCGACGTATACCTTTCGCTTCGATTCTCAGACGTTCAAACGAACCTAGAAAAATGCGAATATATTATGCTAGGAGTTATAACGTAAACGTAAACGTTATATCGTAAACGTAAAAATCGCAGGAGCTTCCTCGCTAAAGGTTGGCTGTGATTATGCAGTTACCTAGGGCTGAAACGAATTCCCCTAGGCCCTACGTCCGACGTATACATTTCGCGTCGATTCTCAGACATCCCAACATTCAAACAAAGCTAAAAGAAAGCGAAAATTGCATGCTAAAAGCACTCAAAGTTCTATCGACCCTCGAACATATCCGGGAATCCGAGCACCGGTACGGCGATACGGCTGATGCTGTCTCGCAGGTGTTAATATCCAGATGATACATGGCGATCTTGCAGGAAAAGGTAATAAAGTCTCATTTCTTCATATTTTCACATTATACCTGCGTCACCGAGCACGAAGAAGACCGAAGTCGTCGGAAAGCAGCTACACATCGCGGCTACCGCGCACCGAACAAACTCGCATTCCCCAGCTCTGGGCGCTGCCATCTTACCGGTGACGTCACGGCTCTTGTGAGGTCACGTGACGTGTGGTCACTTTTGCGTAAAAAATGGCGGCAACCGGGGGGTGCCACTTCCGAACTTCCGGTTTATCACTCTAAGCCCCTCTACCTCGTTGCTTGTCGCGCAAAATGCGTTCCTGTGAAGTGCCTGTCGCCGTGGTCGATGCGTCGATTATACCCTAGCGTCGACGTTGACGCGTTCCTCAAGCCACGTGAGTAATTTTAGCAACCGTTTCTTGTAATGCGCTAGCCACTTGTGCCCTTCATGCGCTGACGGCACAGTTTTCATTCGCGTTTGCGCACAAGTTAAAAACTGTCCGCTTTCCTTTTTTGTTGTGATTTTATTGCTTATTTTTGGTTTTAGGGGAGCGCGAATATTAGGAGTTTTAGAATAACGTACACAATTTTAGCGCACGCTAGCGCTCAATTTTGCGCTTGCGTTAGCGCACGCGACGCATGAGAGTTTTAGAATAGCGTTTCTCCGTCGCGACGCAGAAGCCCAAGCATCTCGCGCTTGCAACGCCACCAAAATACAGTCACAAATTTTATTTCACGCACGAAATGCTGTAACTTTAGAAAATAACAAGTTTTTTTGGTCCAGAGTAGCATCTAAAGGCCCGTTCACACTCTTGCGACCGACTTCGACCGAGAGAGACCAGATCTGTTAAAACTTCTTAAAATTTCATTTCTGGCGCCATCTATGCGGTGATCGTGGAACTGCATTTCACAAGAGCGACGGTTTTGCGGCATTTTCGAGGTCGAATGTGCGTAATACCTATGAGAAAGGCTCGTTTATAACGTTTCCAAAAGTTTTTCGAGACAAGAAAGAAAGGATAATGCGCAGGAGAAATAGAAAATATGCCGGATTGTCAAGTTTACACTGCAACCCGATAGATGGCGCCACTGTGTCCTCTGGTTTAAGAGGTTGTAAGGAATCAAGATTTAAGAGGTCGTAAGAGTGTGAACGGGCCTTTAGATTTGTTTAAACATGAGAATGCAACGCGAGCGGTTGACCGGTCGTGTCCGCTTGCGCAACACCACCTAGACTAGGTGGTGTTGGCTTGCGTCGCCTCGGCAAGAGGTCGTGTACTGACCTTCGCACATCGTACCTTTGCCGAGAAATGTTCCCCGCGTCACAAGCATCAAGTTTGCCGGTGATCGTTGCCGAACCGAGTGCAATGTCGTCTCGTATTGAAAATCGCAGTCGCAAGGATGGCGCCGACGTCGGACTCAGGACGCCGCCAAAGCAGCCGCCGACAAAATCCTGGAAGCCGCCATTTTTTTTAACTCTGCTCGTCTTGGCTTATAGCCAACTTCTCATCACGAATCCCTCCCTGCGTACGCACGCTATTTTCGAGAAATAGCGCACGCTAAAATTGCGCACGCAAAGCGCAAAACCTGGTTTGCGTTCGGAGCGTACGCAGTGGCGACAACAGCTATTCTTTGCGACGCAAAGCTTTAGCGTGCGCTATTCTAAAACTCCCCTATTGCTTGGAAATTAGGATCGAGTTGTAGTAAGTGCCACTTCTAGCTCCAACACTGTAAAGAGAAGCGGTATGTCGTGAATTTCACTTGGTGCCCGGAGCGCGTCTCCGACTGGTGTGTTTACCGCGACCAAAAAAGGTGGTCCCTCGATTTCCGCCTGGTGACCTCATAGAAGTGTCATGCTGTCGCCGGTCGCGATCCTGGCGTTGTCCCAGCGGCAGCGGTGGTGGATGTAGCAGACGCCTGTTCTTCTGCAGGTCGCTTTCTGGTGTGACAGTCCACGGAAACTTCAGCAGCCAGAAGTTGGGACGCCATGACGACAGCAACACTCGCGCTCGCTCGTGCTTTTCGCCAGCATTTCTACGACCAACCGCCAGGATCGCGACATCCGACAGCATGACCCTCGGGTTTCTGTGACGTCATTTGCTGCCACTTTGGTACCACTTTTGATGTATGGGCAGGATAGGACGCTAAACACACCATTTGGGGGAGACGTTCCAGGCACTATGCAATGAGTGATGCAGCACTAGTTGATTCGAAACACTATACGCACGACCAACGTTGCTAGATACCTTCAAACTCACCCCGCAGTGGCCGTCGATGCGTGAACCATTTTCTTTTCCACTCGCCAGATGGCATGGCAGCCACCGCTGGCCGGTGCCCTGCGCTGGCAGTTTCTGCAGCCAATGGCATTCTTTGCCCTGATATTGTGTCATGCAGTGCGCCTCAGATTTTTACTCATTAGGGACCTCTTCGGACGTTGGGGCGTGGCTATAAATGAGCGTAATGAACAGGGAGAAAGTGCCAGCGGCGAAGCTGCCCCAAAAGTATCACTGCCGCTGTTTGCGTACACTCGTTACTAAAAACGAAAAATAAGCGAAAGAAACTTTCCTTCTCTCAGTGGCGCGAAAAGCATTTCTTGCGAGGCACAGGGGACGCACGCACAATGCAATTGTTGAACATTGCTTCACAATAGACGAGCTTTCTTGCTGGCGATGGCGACTTGCTCACGAATTTGAATGCGGCTTTTGACATCCCCTTGCATAAAAATGCATCCGCGTAACAATGCAAATATACAATACTGGGCATGTAAACGTGGGCTTCTGCTGATCACAACACAGCCGTGTCAGATTGCACTCATCCAGCTCATTTAGGACCTTCGATAACAAGTCCCCACAGATACCTTCCGCATCAAGAGAAAGGAAAATTGATTCATTTATAGCTTTCACGAAGTGTAGCATCTTGATGATGGGGTGCCTCAGGCTGCCTTCCTTGAAGCTCCGATATGTAGTCGAAGTGTGCGTCAGAACCGACGGCAGGAGCTGTTCAACTAATGTCCTGCAGGCACAACTGGCACTCTGTGTGCTTTTTCACTTTGTGTACAACATACCCAGATAAGTAATACACAACGCTGTAATCTAGTGAACCTCTGAAGTAGCTGTGTTCATCACTTATTTGGTCATGAGTAACACATGGAAATGTTGTCATATCCAATAGACCATTTGCTATATTACCCAAGCATCAAAGAGAATGCAGAGATTGGTGTTCCACGCGCCACACGGCGCACGCCTTCCCCGTATAAAAGATTCAAAGTAAATAATCAAAATAAAGCGTTGACGAGCGCGCGTGCAAGATGCCATTTGTTTTAGGTATTTTCTTTAGAAAAGTTACTACTGCTGAGGCCAGCACGTGTGGCACGTGGAACACCAATCCCTGCATTCTCCTTGATGCTTGGGTAAGTGCATTGATCTCCGCCTGGCTGTAGTCCACCATCCAGAACTTGGGACTAAGCTCTGGGTTCCAGGTCTTGAAAATGTTTAGCGCCTCTTCGATGAACTCCGCTGTTTCAAATTGGACGATGAAGGCACCCACCACAGCATAGCAACTTGCAGTCTTCACTACAATCAGAAAGAGTGGCAGGGAATAATCTGTGGTCTTGTAGGTGGCATCCAGGCATACCACATCGTCACTGTACTTGAGCATCAGCCCCTTCATAAACTCGGTCTGGATGCAGAGCAGCAGTGTCTTGTCACACTCCCGTGCCACACTCTCCAGAACGTCGCAGTCGGGCGATCCAGCTTGTAGCTGATCTTGGTTTGGCGAGTTGTCTTCCGGAGACTTCGACTGATGGGCACGAAAAAAACAACTCGTTGTTGGTGCCTTCTTTCTTTAGTTGCTCGACATACATTATTACATTCTCTTGATCCACAGCACTAAATCTATCCTTTCGCAGTGCTCTCTGGATGTGATTTTTTATGTCTGTCTTCGTAGGGTAAAACTCTCTACATGTAGGCGGAGGACTCTGCTTGTTTCCAAAGAGAACGTCTTCAACGTAGAATTTCAAACAACTCTCCATTGTCTTGACGGACGTCACCCCTGCTGCACAAGTTCACAAATCTTATGTGACACCTCTTGGTTCACAGGCTGTGCATACCCTGCACAACTAGCATCAATATCATGATTGGAATGACTTTCGTTGTCCGACATGCTGATGCAGAAGCGATGCTGGCGAAGCACGTCTTTACCATTCGCCTCTTCTTCGAGTGCCAGCTTGAGTTGAGCCATTGCTTTTTTCGAAGCCGTTTGGCGCTCCCACTTGGTCAGACTGGCTCAGTAAGGTTCACCTGAAAAGAAATCCAACACCCAGATATCACATAAGGGTTCAGCAGAAATATGAGGCTGGGAAAACGAGGCCGAATATAGGCCTCAAAACGTTGGGTCCCTGATACCAGGGCTTGGTAGGGTGCCCCTTTTTATTTATCATTCCCCAAACCAAGCAGACTTCAATTGAATTTTCACGTCCAAACACGGGGAGGGGGGAGGGAGGGGGAATTCGCCACACGGTGAGCCCCCCATCCACCCGAAATGAAATCCTGTCTGTCTACGCCACTGGTTAATTCCTACACGTGCGGTAACGCCTACACGTGCGGTAAGGTCACCAATACAAATTCTAAAGTAGACGTATCTCCGTATCAGGTGTGTTTTTGTTCACCTTGAATTCTGGGTACATCTCAAGTTGCTTAACATGCATCACTGCAGTGCATTCCTTCTTTTCGTTCCTTGGAGCTTCACTTTTCTTCGTTGGAAGGTGGCTGCTGACCAGTCTGCTCCTCCCTCCTGTACAAATGTGATGAGATATCAAGATGCAAAATGTTAAGTGAAACCCTTGATTTTTTTTTTAATAGTAACGAGCAGAAGGTAGCGTGAGCGGGAAATAGGCATCTGCAAGCATCTTGCTGTGTTGCTTTTCTGCAGTGTATTAGCCGAGGAAAAGAGTCCCACCAATGGTGGTGAGAACACCCGTCCCCGTTCACACGGTAGCCCTTTAGAAACAGAGTTGAGGGGTACGGAACAAAGGTAACCGTTGTTTGTGCTTACCTGGCTGCTTCTTGGATCCTGTACCTTCTTCAGGTCTCGCCCGAAGAGGCAGCCTTTCTCAACGCTCTGCACGACTTTGAACGGCACGTCCCCATTCACTACAACATGTCCACGCTGACTACTGAACAGCAGCCTCATTGTATAGATGTGAAATGAGCCTTTGGAACATCGAGCCATCCTCTGATCAATATTGAGACGCCACCTAAAACAACATAAGGCATTCGACAAACCTTTTAGCTTGATGGAGTGCTCTGTCTGAAAAGAGACGTAGGCAGCGGCAAGGTCTCGTCCAAACTCTTCAAACGACTCCTTGGACTCTACGTAGCCGGTCCACGTGCTGCCATTTTGTGTCAAACCGCGCAGGTGCTTCCTCAGTACGCTTTCTTCAGATCTCGCCGACACGGCCGCGCAGTTTATAGCAAGGCACGGCAGCGCGAGGGCCGCTTGCACGAGGAGATGAAACCAGAAGCACGGTCAGACTCGATTCCGCACGCGCTTCGGAAAAAGCTTTGGAGAGGCTTCGGACAACCTTCGGAGGAGTAGATGGAGAAAGAGAGAGTGTAGAAAAGGAGAAGAGGGAAGAGCCAAGACTGACGGTTCTCCGTCGCCTAGGCGACATCCGGGCAATGCGCAGAGTGGACCCTTCTGGAAGCTACTGCAAAAAACCTCTCCCCTGCCATCATGTGTGTCAACCACACAGCCAGGTCTGACTTTTATTAAAGAGGGCAAACCGCCACCGAGAGGGCGCTACTAAACATATCGATGTATAACATGCCGCCACACAAGTAATAAATGCACAAAAATAAAATGTCCGACAGGGCTTAGTACAAGAACCTTGACGGAATCCTCACAGGTCTTCCTGAGCGAGTCTGGCGGGGTTGGGCTTGTGGTGGCGAGTCTCTTGCATTCGACTGACGAGGGGAGTCGCTGGCAATGGGCAAGGAGTCTAGAGGATAGTAGTCCTCAGCCGTCAGTCCGGGGTTTTTCAGGTCATCTTTCTGGTTGGGCTTGGCCTTGGACTCTCTGGAGTCGATTCTCATACGGAGGTGATGGCGGTTACGTGCATAGTTCCGGCCATCTGCCGATGTCACCTGGTATTTCCGTGGAGCTGGACCCACCTGTGTCACAACCGCTTTTCTCCAACTTTTCCCATGCCAAAACCAAACTGGCTGGTTCTTCTGAAAAGGAGGCAGCTCCAGCGCATGTTGATTCCCGTGCTTATGCTGCGCACGCTGCCTTGTAGCTCAGCAATAAAGTCGTCAGTCGGCTGCTTTTCCTTTTGGTACATAGAGTTGAAAACAGCTGCCGCCTGCACCACGTTTTTGTACGGCAGATACTTCTCATCGAATTTCGCTAAAATAGCAGCCACCGTGTTTGTTAGAGGCTCACCAGTTGCTGGAGCTGGAAAGACGAATGTGTCGACAATTTTCCGTGCTGCTGGGCCGATGACGTGTAGCAGCAGCGCTCGCCTGGTTGCTGGGGGCTTGGCTGTATGCTCACAGGCTGCCTCATAGAGTTCATATGCCGTCTTCCATTCCGACCACGTTTCGGCGGGGTTGCTGCCTGGTTTCAAACGGCTTAGAGGTTGGATCAGGGGAAATGCCATGGTGATACCCTCGTTGCTTTACTGTAGTTGGTTTGGAGAGTTGCCGAGTTGCGAAATTTTAACTTCTGACACCATGATATTGTCACGAAGGACAAGTGATGAGGCGGCGAATAACTGAAGAAACTAAACGTTTAATGGGGCGAACTTGTGCCCAAAAATAAAAGAAGGAAACAGAAGATAACAATAGAGCGTCGCGGGGCGTCGAAGTCGGCGTGAGCGCAGAGTCGAACGCTGGGGCGAGACTGACTGCGGCTCGCCACGCGGAGCCCTTATGTACATGCGTGGGCTTCTGGAATAATCGGCCCAGAAGGTTTGGCGTGTAGAACTTTCTGACCTCGAACAAGCAACACGGTTCTCGAATTTACCAGAACATTACATTAGATGTCAACAAAAAGGCGTCCCCGCGGCCAGGAATCGAAACCCCTGGCTTTTCGCGTGGGAGGTGGGCGCTATAGCCGTCAGGCACGCGCGCGCTGCCTACTTGGCGAGTTGCGCGCCGGCAATATGTCCTTGATTGTCATGGATTGAATCAGACACATGTAATCGTTCAAACGGGCCACCATCATGTGTGTCAACCACACAGCTAGGCCTGACTTTTATTGAAGAGGCAAACTGCTACCGAGAGGGCGCTACTAAACATATCGATATATAACAACTTCCACGTAGTGCTGTTTTGATGGGAGTGTACAGGCTCAACAGGTGAAATATCTGTGAGAAATTCATGACGGTGGGGTGCGACTCATCGCCTCCAAATGAACTTGCGAGGCCAAAATGTTGTTGAAAGAGAAATCGCAAGCTTGAGAGTAAAATGCATTACGTCTCTAAATTCTAAATTAAAAGTGAATGCCACCGCTCTATCTACAAGCGGTCCTGGTTAAGCTTGGCTTAACCAGGACGGCTTGTAGACTTGGCCTGGTTAAGCCAGGACAAGCCTGGCTTAACCAGGCTTGTAGTCAATACATAGACTTCTCCCCTGTCGAAGAGATAACTGATGATATCTAGCGTTGACAACAATGTGACACGTAGGGACTCCGTAGTCAGTTGAGAGGCAAAAAGCTCTGTGTCCTTCTCGACCGCATTTTGCTCAGTCACATTCAAGACTTTCAGGAACTGCGTCATGATCTGAAAAAGAAATTGTGAACAATTAATGAAACGATGAAGCCAAGCGATGGCATATGTACTAGCAAGCCTAGGCTCCAGTAAGAGCAGCTGAACTCAAATACATTGTTCAGTATTCTTGTGAAGGTCTCAGTGCCTTCTGAATCTTCCAAGCAGGTGGCTTTTGCTTCCCTGTACACGGATATTCCAATAGATGTCCCACGGCCAGAGAGCTGTAGAAAAAGAAGCATTGAATTTTTTCACATACAAGAACAGAAAATAAAAATAGCATGCTTTTACAAAAACAAGCTCTACCTGTGTAGCCATTCTGACGCTCATTTTGCGTAGCTTATCGGGCAACATGTGCTTTGGTCAGTTTCGGCACAACTCGTACATGCCTATTTTTTAGGGTTGTGCGAATATTCGAAAGTTTCGAATATCGAAGCGGATAATGCCATATTCGATTCAGACTTCGAATCGAATAGTACTATTCGGAAACTTAGAATATTTTCGAAGTTTGAACACGGTGTAAACCACGACCTTATTCGGAAAGGGGGAAGCTAAGACAATTCACAAAAGATGACATTCACGTCAAAAACCGTGTGACTGTGTGCTACGGTTGCCAAAGCTAGCTCCTGGTTTATTTTTGTCCTTTTCTTGCCTCCGAGCCCACTTAAACTAATTTTCCACGTGCAGAACGTCTATTGCGTACGCCGTTGCCGCCCCGCGTAGAAAACAATGATGGTGATACCGATAGTTCCTCCAATTTGAACATATCTTCATTTCAATAGTTACGATACCTTTCGAATACCGTAGTTGTTTTCTTGGAATTAAGTCTGACATGGTTTTGAAGTGTTATTCAATAGTCGAAATCACCATGGTCTAAACAATGACAAATTTCAAATCTTGGCATTGATATCGGTGCAGACTTCTGTGTGGTGCGGGCTACAACCCGTGACTCGAACTGTGGCGTGTATCCACACGTATGCATGTGTGACTCCCATCATTCTAGCCGCCATACCAGCCCTACCATCGTTGATCATTTCCTTGTTCTGCTTTCTGCTCGGTTCTGCTTTTGTTGATTCTTCTCGCCTTCGCTACTTCTATCACTTTCGCTTTAAGCGAGCTGTGAATGCAGCTTATGAGTGCGTTCCCGGACAAGTCATGGACGACCAAACGCAACGGGTGATGTGCCGCAGCGTGATCTGGGAGGTTTTTGATCGAGGACCTAAAATTGTGAAATGTCACACGTGCAAGATGTACAACTACGACTCTGGTCAATCACCTGAAGCATCATCCCAAACTGTTTAGAGTGTGTATTTATCCACAGCAATATGAGTAATGCTCACGACGTGATGCACAGGCGTCAATAAACTTGGGGAATGTTTGCTTTCTTTAATCTGTTCCCGACTGTTTTTTTCAGTATCCTAGAAAACATTTTGAAGCCGACACGGCTAGCTAAGCCATATCATTGTGCAAACTATTCAAAGTTATATTTTTGTCAATTTTGTCACTTTTAAATTAACAAATGCAAAATATTCGCTTTCAAATTATTCGCTTCGATTCGAAACTATTCATTGAAATTGAATATTCGCTTCGTATTCGCTTCGAAAGGAAAATTCACTATTCGCACATCCCTACTATTTTTCTCTGTTTCATACAGGGTCACATAATGCCGGAAATTGATGCCGAAGGTCGCTTGCCTGGAAGTAACAAAATCAAACTGGTAAAGTTTGATTTTGCAGCTTGCAACCCTACACAACATTGGCCAGAACTGGTCCCGTGTGCTTTTGAAGGGAGCCCATCAATGTTTATCTGCTAGAAGAGGCATTCTGGAAAAGTTGTCAAAGTTTGTAGGTTGTCCACCAAACCAGCGGCCAGTCCAAAATGACAATAATGCCCACCACCGAACTCCGTTATTGCTGGGCAGTTTCTTAGAGTATCAAGCAGAGTTTTTGCACAGCTTGGCAGGGACGAGAAGCAGGGATGGTTCTTTGCCAATTTTAGAAGGTCATTCAGAGCCTGATGGGAGATACTGTTCTTGATACTCTATCTCCTTAAATCGTTTCTAAATTGGTCAACAGAACCGCTTTCTCCATCACTTGAAGGTTTTGGAATTTCTGCGTCTGCGGCACCTGCGGCTCCAGTACTGTCGCCGTCACTACCGTGAACGGAAACATTAGAACCTCCAGTGTTTTCGATACTTCCAGGAAAGAGACTTTCCTCACTGGTGTTCAAGACTGTTTTCTGACTCTCTGCGTCACGTTCGGTGGCAGCAGAAAACGTACACCGGAGCTGGGTCCCTCACTGCCGGACGACCCGTCTGGCTCGCCCGCTACCGCAGCCTCACAGTAAACTGCGGGGCCGGAATCGCGCAACCAGTGCCGGCCCTACACCATCAAGCGCCCTGGGCAAACTCCGACCGTGGTGCCCCCCCCCCTTTCCCCTTTCCCTTCCTCTCTTTATACGCCCCTAGCTCTCAACATCACGCTGTTAGTAAACATGTGAGAATGACCCACTGAGGTATAGCCCAACACAAGCATTTTGTCAGATGAGAACCGCATTCCAAAAACGAACGGCGATCAAGCATATAGCGTCCTGTCGGGCGCCATGTTCAAAAGATCAGAAAAAGAAACAAAAAAGAACAAAAAAGTTCAAAAAGGTGGTTCGGTGGCGCCCCCTTTTGATGGTGCCCTGGGCGACCGCCCAGGTCGCCCACCCCTAGGGCCGGCCCTGCGCGCAACAAATCGACGTCCGCGCCTGGCAACCATAGACTCATTTGCACACTTTCATGTAGTTTCCGCCGAAACGTCCAGGACGTCCTGTGTTTAGGCATTGTTACGATAGAAGACTAAAGCCACTGATGCCGGGTCGGCCGGACCGGGGAGCGATGCCTGGCGGGTCGTGCCTCGACAAACGCTACCCACGATCAGCGTCGCAGGAAACAAACGGACATCGGTTGTGGGACCAAACTGCACGGGCGGCAGGCGTGGTGGCTGCCACTACGGCGCGGGATCCGCTGGCGATACTGGCCCTCGTTCAGATAGTCTGGCGGGTCGTGCCTCGACTTTCGTTCAGGGAGTCAGCTCGCTCACTGCCTCCAGTGGGATCGGCTCTCCCTTATAAGGGGTGCCCGACCCCAAAATATCAGTCTCTTGGGGAGATTAAAGGTTTAGGGAGAGGAGGTAAGGTGAGGAGGAATCGTCCCGTGCGCCATCTAGCTGTTCCTGCGTATACTTCGCCAAGAGCCACCAGCGCCATCTATGTAGGTCCCGTGCAGTTACATTTATTTTTGTAACATCACTTTCCCCCCAAAAAAACACTGAGTGTCCCACTCAGCCACTTACTTTCGATTAAGTACTAATAATATATATAATCGTCCTGGCGGGGCCTAGTATGCTCCCTGCCTGGTCTAGTGTTCAGCCTTTTGCTCACAGTCACTGCAGTTGTTGGCGTTGTCTCCCCAGCTTCTGAGAAGTCCTCTGCGTCGAAGAACTCCTCGTTGTCCTCGTCAGCACTGTCACAAGTACCGTCCACTTGAGCTGACGATTTGGTCTCGGCCGCAGGCTTGATCCCTGCCGGCAAGTCGCTGGTGGCCGCTGCCTTGTCTCCCTGAGGAACCTCGTCGTCTGCCATCTCCCTGGTGATGTACGGTTTAAGTCGTTCCACGTTGACGACGTCCCGCTTCCCTCGTCGGGTTTCCACCTCCCAGTCGTTCGCCGATGTTTGCCTCACTATGCGAAATGGTCCGTTGAATGGATGGAGGAACTTGGTCGTCTTCCCCCGTTTCGAGGTGGGCATTCGGATGTGGACCAGGTCACCCGGGGAAAAACTCTGGGTCCGCCGTCCCGCGTCATAGCGCTCTTTGCTGTTCTGCTTGCTTAAGAGCTCTCTTTCCGTGACGAGTTTCTTGGCCTCCTCCCAGCGTTCGGCGATGTCCTCATTCGGTGTCACCTGTAGCTCATGAGCTCGGAGTCCCAGTGTGGCGTCGATGGGCAGTGTCGGCTCCCTTCCATGAAGGAGGAAAACGGGGAGTACCCGGTCGTCTCGTGCACCGAAGAGTTGTAGGCAAACACGACGTATTGAAGAAACTGGTCCCAGTCTCGGTGATGAGTGGAGACATACTTGCTGATCATCGCTGCCAGGGTTCGGTTGAATCTTTCGCAGAGGCCATTGGTTTGTGGGTGGTAAGCGGTGGTACGGGCGTGGTTGGTGCTTGTCAACCGGAATAATTCTTCCATCATCTCCGCTGTGAAATGACGCCCTCTGTCTGTGATGACTCGTTCCGGTGCTCCGTGCCTGAGGACCATTGAATCCATGAAGGCTTTGCTGCGCAGGCCGCCGTTGCCTCAGGTGTTGCCACTGCCTCTACCCACTTGGTGTAATAGTCAACCATCACCACGATGTACTTGTTCCCACCCTGGGACTCCGTCAGCGGACCCACGAAGTCCATCCCGATCTGCTGGAAGGGATGCAGCGTTGGTTCAAGTGGTTGTAGTTCTCCTGCCGGCTTCAGGTTGGGAGTGTTCCTCGTCTGACAGTCGGGGCATGACTGCACGTAGTGTGTGATCTCGGCGAACATTTTTGGCCAGAAATAGCGTTGCCGGATTTTCTTCAGCGTCCGTCTCACCCCGAGATGCCCCGCTGTGGTGTCGTCGTGGCACGCGGCAAGGATCTCGCGCCGCAGGGTCCTTGGCACTGCGAGCGCCAGCCGTTCCTCAGCGAAGCCCTTGGCTCTTCGATAGAGGACGCCGTCCATGAGGGAGAAAGGCCTTGCCGTCCTCTTCGTTCTTTTCCCAATTGGTTGCTCCGGTTTCTCAAGATGCTTGATGATCGGCCTCAAGAAAGGATCTTCGGTTTGAAGGTTTCTGATGTCTTCTTTGGATACCATTAGGAGCGGCAGCTCTTCTTCGCCATCAGGTGCAGGGTCATGAGGAAGCCGTGACAGTGCATCCGCGTTCATGTTTTTGCTCCCTGGTCGGTGCCTCAGGGTCAGGTTGAATTCTTGTAGCATCAAACTCCAGCGGATGAGACGTCCATTCGGGTTCCTCACTGTCATTAGCCACGTAAGGCTGGCCTGATCTGTGACGATCGTAACCGGTGTGCCGAAGATATACGGTCGGAACTGCTTCGACCGGGCGCCAGGACCGGGCTCTCGGTGTGAAGGCCCGGGAGTGGATGCGTCGGCATGGTCATGAGAGCATGTCGTGCCATGGCTCCGACGTGTGTCAGGCGCTGGAGTTGCTGCAGGAACTCCTTGGTTGTGCAAGGGTTCGAGATGGCGACGCGCTCTATCATCTCGGGCCGCAGTCCCCGCAGCAGGTAGCGGAGTTTCTCCGCGTCCGGCATCCCTGCGTTGACCCGAGTGCACAGCTGCAGGATGCCTGACACGTACTGCTGCTGCGTCTCCCCGGTTGTTGTCGCTTCTCCTGCAGCCGGATGTATGCCCATTCCTGGACATGATCTCCTGCGAAGGTCTCCCGAAGCGCCTTCTGCCAGTTGACCCAGGTCTCGGGCGTCTGTTCCCGCAGGGCCGTCACGTACCACCGCCTGGCGACGTCGTCGAAGAGCGAACACCAGATTGTCCGCTTTTTGTTCGTCCGTACATGCAAGCGATCGGCCATAACGCTCGTAGAGATGGAGCCAGTCCTCCAAGTCCTCATCTGCTTTCCCTCTAAAGACGGGAGGCGGCGCGAACGGTCGCAGTGACATTAGATTCTGACCTTTCGGATCGTCGGGCATAGTGACAGTTCCAGTTTCGTTTTGGATGACGCGGCTCCTTAATGTTTTTTTTTCAAATACTACGTTCATAGGCTACTTGTTCGCCGCGATTTCCTTCTCGCACAACGCAAATATATCCTCAAAACGCTCGTGCAGGCTCCTCTTCTTTCTCTCCTTCGAAACGCGTTGCGGTACGAAAACCCGAGCTTTTCTTCCACGGCCTTTCGGCGTTCGCTGCGTGTCGTCGGCCTGGCATCTTTCTTTTCGCCTTCCATCGCGGGGATCGTTTCGCGTCTACCCCGCACCTCCACCACTTGTTACGATAGAAGACTAAAGCCACTGATGCCGGGTCGGCCGGACCGGGGAGCGATGCCTGGCGGGTCGTGCCTCGACAAACGCTACCCACGATCAGCGTCGCAGGAAACAAACAGACATCGGTTGTGGGACCAAACTGCACGGGCGGCAGGCGTGGTGGCTGCCACTACGGCGCGGGATCCGCTGGCGATACTGGCCCTCGTTCAGATAGTCTGGCGGGTCATGCCTCGACTTTCGTTCAGGGAGTCAGCTCGCTCACTGCCTCCAGTGGGATCGGCTCTTCCTTATAAGGGGTGCCCGACCCCAAAATATCAGTCTCTTGGGGAGATTAAAGGTTTAGGAGAGGAGGTAAGGCGAGGAGGAATCGTCCCGTGCGCCATCTAGCTGTTCCTGCATATACTTCGCCAAGAGCCACCAGCGCCATCTATGTAGGTCCCGTGCAGTTACATTTATTTTTGTAACAGCATGACAACGCGCGACTGCACCTGTAACACTGCCACAACCAAACAATGCGCCCGGATCACTCAAAACCGCGAGCAAGAACGATTGCAGGGTTACGCACGAAGCATAAACGAACAGTTTATGTGGCATTGCGGAACTTATAAAGTAAGAAAACATGCTTACCTGTCAGCCTTGCTGATTTCACGACGAAAACGAGTTGTCCTTGTTTCTTTTGCTGGACTACGGAATCGCGCCAAATGGTCAAACCGTACAAACTGCGCACGTGCAAAGTTGCCTATAGCAATACCACCTAGAACACAAGGCCTGCGCGTTTCTCCTCTAAACGTCATCACTAGTAGATCCCCTCAGCGCCCTTAGCTAGCCCGGATGAGCACCGTTGTCTGCTACATTGTCTGCGACATCGCCTGCTCCATCGCCTGCTCCATTGCCTGCTTCAGTGGTCGTGCTCAGAGCGAGCTCACATTGCTAAGACTGGCAATTTTGATGGTGTCGCATGCACGTTGCAAATGAACTGTGGTAGCTCGTTATCAGCTCGCACTAATCAGTCGCGCACGCAGCTGTGGCTGCCAGTAAATGCGGCGTAATTCCTCCGAAAACCCACGATAGTGGCGGCGAACGCTCTAGAGGACTCGGAGTCTACGCAAGCAGACGTTTTCCGAGCCCCGTTTCGTCACCTCAACAGCTGAAACAATTCATTACGATCAGTCCGCTTGCGAAGCGGAATCCACAGATCGCAACTGCAACAGCAATCAAATGCCCGCATAAACAAAGATACAGCAGTCTATTTAGCGGTCTGAAACGCCATTCGGGGGATCACACGAGTTTACTGTGCATCTGGGAAGCGGTAGAAAGGCGTTGAGCTGCTCAAACTACCTCGTAAGAGGTTACTGTTGATCCATTACAGACTGCGTTGTCACAGTTTGTTACCTAGATAGGTGATCATTAAAACGTGCGCAAACATGTTAAGATTTCCCGAGCAAGCAAACCAGCCGCTGCAGCATAACAAAAACAAAAAGTAACGAGAAAAATGACCGTGCAAATATTTTCTGAACTTTGCAGGAAAGATTTCCCTTCTGACGAAAATAAAGGAAAATGGGGAACAGGTAGCGAACAGTGGCGAATAAAGCAAAACATTAGGCAGACGATAGAAAGATACGAATCACCCATCAAAAAACACCTTCAACGACAATCATTGCGACGCTTAGGGGAAAAAAAGAATGGTTGCAGCAGCATAAAAAATAAAAAAGCTTCACTTTGGAGCTTTACTTTTTTTTTCAGTTGTTTGTTTTATTTTAATATGAATGCTGTAACAACTTAATTACTCACGTTTGTTCGGTCTTCGGGGAGTGGAAGAGGGATTTTCTAACACATTGCAAAAACTTGTTTTTGCAGTGGTAGGCAGCACATGACATGCCTGCCATCTCCAAGTATGCGCTGGTGTATGCCCGAAGGTGGCCGGTTGATCAACAAATGATGACCCATAGCAGGCGTTCTGGCGTAGACAAATAAAATTTGAATATAAATGTATAACGAGCTTGCACATTTTAGTATATTAATAAATACCAAGAAGCACATATGATTATAATAATATAATAATAATAATAATATCTTTATTCAACCCTCCAGGGTTGAATAAAGATATTAATATTATTATTATATTATTATTATTTCGGATTAGGAAACTGAATCGAAGGAGAAAATAGGAGGCTATCGCAGACAGCAGTGGAAGAAAACAACAACAGCAACAAAGTTGCAGACGGCCCTCTAAATGTCTGGGCACAGCGTAGCAGACGGACTGGCGGTAGTAAGCTGCCGAAGTATGGTGGCTAGAAGGGGAAGTGTGGCGGCCGGGAGTGAAGAGCTGCACAGACTTGCGATGAAAATAATAGAGAAGGCTGCGCGCAGCAGGCGAGTTAGCGCTGGCGTGCGAAGCATAGGAATGTGGCGCTGCGTGATATTTTCCCGTTGTTACGAATACTGTAAAATAGTTAATAAGCAAATAAAAGACAACTAGACGTTTTCTTCAACAGCTGAATCTACTGATGCCTTGTTACATAATAGAAAAGAAAGAAAACTATTTTTGATTTACTTTTAGAACAAATGCGCTGCAGCAGGTGAACGCCCACCCTGTCGCATATAGTTCTGTGCTGCGGAAATTGGACTTTTTTTTTTTACTTGATAGCTTTATGAATCATGGACACTTCATGTGCTCCAGAGTGTAGCAGAAGAAAAATGTGACGAACAAGGCGTAGAATGTAGGACTCAGTTTTGTTTACTCATACAGATATTGTGTCAAGAATACAAGCCAAAGAAAGAAACTACTTGCTTCTGAAGCAGCCTTTGTTTTGACTGTCTTTTTCTTCTCGGAAGAGTGCATGGACAAGTGTTAGTAAGCGCGCCGAGTATTTTATTTCAATAAGTCAGTAAAAAATGTCCATGAAAAGTATGAATACAGACAAATGTTTGATTGCCGCTTGATCCGGAGATGCCACACACTGAACTAGTTGAAAGGTGTACAAAATTACAGAAAACCAGCACGTAGACCACACCTGGTGGGAGAGCTCTATTTGCACCTCCTTACCATCAAAAGTTTTTGTCGCTCTCCTCCGGTCAGCTCTTTCCTTATTCAGAGACTTTGTGAAGAAGTGCAGTCGTGTTAGCACAAAGAACTGAACAATTTTTGCCATCAGTTCTTTCTGGTGCCCCTTGCAGCCAACTTTCTGCGGTTTTAAGCTGCTCACAAACTGCATAAAATCAAATACGCTGAAGGCATGAAGTTTACCACTCGAGAAAAAGAATGTGAAAGCTTCCTCCAGCAATGAAACAAGTCTGGCCAATTCATCACAAGGGTATAGAAGGCCGCCTTTGTCAAAGCACTGAGTGAATTCACTGTTTACATTGCACCCAGCTTCTTCCCTGCTGGCTTTGAGAGCTGAAGCACACTGTTCACAGCAATGCTTTCGTGTGAACTTTCTGGCCACGTAACCAGCCATGTAAAAGACAAGGCGGCTGTCACTTGACTCTACAGCATAGCTGCTGTGGTCAGGGTTCAACGATGACTGAAGCGCGAAACCAGCCTCGTCAATGTTTCCGACTTCCAGCATGTCCTCAACAATGTTGCAGTATGCCAAAGATGGCATTACCTTGGGCTGCTGATGAAGAATTGAGTAAAGCATTCACAAGCTCTCTTGGAGAGTTCCCAGACTTAGGTGGTTCGAGCCAGGTTATAAAAAGTTAAACAGTTCACTGTTACAAGAAACTGGGCATGGTTTGGGTGGTCATTAATGCCTGAATATTGCCTGACAATGTCAAACAAGTTCTCCAACTTGTCTTGGCTTAGCCTTGACGTCATCAAGTACTTGAAGCCGAGAGGCGTCACATAGAGACAGTGTACTGCATATGGTCACACAGTTGTGTCAACTTTTTTGTTTAGAAAAGATCTGTCTAGTAATTCCTCACATTGAATTTCTATGAAAGGTAAAAATATTTCGTACTTAAGCCTGTGGAGACCAACATTACAAAGTAACTTGTATTACCTACAGCAAAAAAAAAAGCTTAATGTGAGATTTGCAAACTGTAAAAAAAAAGTTTTATCTAAATTAAGGTGATCGTAAGATTTTATAACTGCAAGGTTAAAGGTACCATGGCAAGTGATATTTAGATGTTCAAAGGGGCTCCAATCGCTTGTTTATGTGCTCTAAAGGCCATTTTTATGTGCTCCAAATCGCGTTTTCAGGTGCTCCAAAAATTGCTCCAAATTAAATTTTTCAGTAACATCACCACTGACTGAAATAATTCTCAAATCGGCGTGTTATGTTGTTAGCTATTTTGTTGGGTAGTAGTAACTTTTCTTATCACTGCAATGTTTTAGTTGGCTGCTGCTGGGAGCAGGTGACGACCTCCATCACCATGCGGTGGCTGCAACTAGAGAAGAATGGCTGCCCGAAGCAAGCGTCGCGGTGACCACCACTGCATTCCAGTGAAAGGGGCTGGACAGTGTGTTGCAAGAACCAGTAAGAAATGCCAATTGTTTTGTTTGCATTCGTCCATCCGCCCTTTGATTGTCGACATGCTGGTGGAGGTGCACAGTAACGCCCTCCCATTTTGAACGCCCCCGAACAACACTTCCGGCCGAGAAAGACGGACGTCCGATGCACGGCAAACCGTCGTCCGCTGTGCTACTACTGTGGTGAGGAATACCGTGTGTACCCAAGGGGCCCACACCGTGAAAGGGGTATGCTTGCACCGAATGACCCTCTTCCGTGTCTCGTGGAGAAACCACGGGACAGTCCCTGCATTGTCCATACCTTCCAGCTAGGCACACTGGGTCGCGAGGGCTTGCAACACCTCCCGAAGATGCCACCTTCATCCTGGTTCTGTTCTGCCCAAATCTTTGACTTTACTCACTTTATTAACCTCGTGATTGATCGTGTTAGTGTACACATTGAGGGCTGCAATCGAAACCTACGGGCTTGTGACGGTTGGCCACCCCAACACAGTTTTTTTGGGGGGGGGGTTCCTTTTTGGGTGTGACCGAGAGAGGAGACCAAGTGATTTTACGAAATGATTTTGTAATTTGACAGTCCGGAGGAAGGGTCAGAGTTGCGGGCTCACGAAACGGTGCGTCGACGCTCTCGCTTGAAAGGGGCTGGCGACCTGCTGGGGTCCGCAGTCCGGGGCCGCTGCGTCGAGTCCGGGAGGGATGTGGCGGCTCACTGCTGCGTCGAATGTTCGTTGCATAGTTTCCAGGCCTCAATGCCGGGTCCAGTATCTTTTTGCTGGTCGCTCGTAGAAAATCTTTCCATTTGCTTCCCCGACGGGAGAGAGACAGAGAAAGAATGGCCGCCTCCTCCTCTCTCCTTTTTGCTTGCAGCCCTCCGTGAAGCTTGCCTCCTAAGCCAAGGCATCCAGTTCAAGGTCACAGGGACTTCGTTCCCTCCCTAACTCGGCAGCGATGAATGTCAAAGTCGATCTCCCCATGTACTTCCGCTCATCACATTCGCCCACACTCTTTATTTGTCTTCCGAAACTGCACAGAAACCGCAACAGTCCGCACAAACCCACAATATTTTCGGAAACAAGTCCAGCATCAGCGCCAGCTCCCTCTAGCCTTCCTCCAATCTAGCGCTTTGCAACATCAATGTCAAAATTTAAAAAAAACAAGTTAACGAAACCAGTGAGCTGCACGCACACTAAGGGTAACAAGTGGGGATAAGCAAGCAGCTATTTCTTTCAGCTAGGGCCAAGCTTTAGGGTAGCCACTGTCTCTTGCTTCCCTTTTACAGTACAAATAGAACACCTCGCAGACTCCCTCATCGATTGCCATTTCCTCACTTGTCGGGATATGGACGCGCGCCGTCCTCGAGCTCTGGCGGTGAGGCAGCCAGCGGAACTTCTTGCACTGGCGAAGCAAGTGCCTCCTTGTGCATTTCCCAAACTACGAGCGATAGTCCAAACACCTGATTACCCTCTAGAGGTACCGTATTTACTCGATTCTAGGCAGCATTGATTCTAGGCCACCCTCCAAAACAACAAAGCCCCCCAAAAAAAAAAATGCAATTTTAGGTCAGTCAGAAAGGCAGTGAAACACTCTAAGTTAAACACAGAACGGCATTTATTTCCGATATACAATACTAGATCAGCCATGAAGCCGACGGGGGTGTTGGTGGTTTATGTCCGCGTTTTCACTGTTCACTCGTCGTCCTCACTGGTATCCTTATCGCTGTCAACTTCCCACAACACGTGGTCATCTGTCCCGTCCAGGGCATCCGAGGTGCAACATTTTTGGAACGACTTTACTATCGGTTCCGCCGGAATGTCGTCCCATGTGGCCGCGAGTCCAGCTCGCCACCTGACCCAACAAGGCACGCTTGATTTGACCGACCAGGGTCAGTTGGTGGTCTTCCCGAGTAAGCCAATCTGTATAATACTTCCAGAGCCTATCCTTAAACCGCCTGTTGATTGCGACACCCAACAGCCTTGCAGTTGGCTCGTCATGCCTCCAGGAACGACGGCCAAATCCGTTGCACCAGTGCAGAGGACCACGGAATCACATCTGTGGTCCTCTACCACACTGCTGGAGCTGTTCACGAGCCCCATGGGCATTCTCTTCCACTGGTAGTGACCGGCCGGGGTGCTGAAAGCCGTTTCCTCAGTGTCGGCCGGGTCCATTTCTATCTGCCGGAACCCCGACGCGAGATCTACAACAGTGAAATTCTTTGCTGATGCAAGCTGTGACAACGTTTCCTGGATGTTGGGAATCGGGTAGGGATCGATCCTGGTCACCAAATTGAGTTTTCGATAATCGACAACAAAATGATACGACCCATCCGGCTTCTGCACGAGCAGAGCCAGAGCACCACATGGAGACTTTGAATTCTCCACAATGTCCTTTTCGGTGAAATCCTGCACCTGCCGCTCCATCTCCTCGCGCTGGGAAAAAGGGAATCTCGGTAGGCGTGCAAGTAGACCGGCGGCGGAGTCACCAATGACAGTGCGGTGCTTAATTGCGCCGCACTTTCCGAGATCAAGACTGGTTGATGCAAATACCGCCCCGTAATGGTCAAGCACTGCCTGCAAAGCCCTCTCTCTCCGGAACACTCAAATGAGACAAATCGAACGTCGAACCCTTCCCACTGGTTTTTTCTCCGGCGACATCCTGAGCCACACAAACTGACTGCACCGGATCCTCAGTTGCAGTAGTGAAGGTCGCCACCACCTTGTTTCTAGGCAGGCTGAGTGGGTCTTGCTGTAAAGTTGACCATGCGAATTGGGACTTTGCGCTTTTCGCCATCCGACACCAAGCAACCAGCGGCTTTTAGGCCATTGGACAGACCATCTTCGGGTTCCAACACCCCCCACTGCACCAACCTCCACATCCGAGGACAGAACGCAAACCCAGATTCGCTCCGACATTGTCGGCACTGTCGTGTTCTCGGTCACCCTGGCATACACCGCCAGGTGGCAGTTTTCCCTTTTTCTTCGTTTTTCAACTGATGCATTCTTTCCTAGCTCTGGCTTCGTTTGATTAGTAAGAATAGGGACCGTGTCATCCTTTGGAGCGTAAATGATTTTCACTAAGGATGAAGTCCACACCCTGACCGCACAAGAGATCCTGCCCCATTATTCCGGATACTGTTTCAGGAAGAGACATGCCATCGGAGCATACATAACAGGCACGATCGAAACCTCTGGTTCCCAAGTTGAAACTTCAGGAGATAATCGACTGCTCACTCCCAACTGGTTGCCCGTGGTGCCCACAAACCGCATCATCTTTTCAGTGCCTGCCAAAAGTGGCTCCTTGTTGCCCCTTTCCCGAACTGCACTGAAATCTCTTCCCTAATCAGCATTAAAGCAGAGACACTAGTTTCGGTTGAATAATCACTGCATATAAATCTGGCTGCTTTGTTCTAAAGATTCGAGCCTCGAGATTAGGTAATTTAGGTGTGGATTCCAAATTATGCTTGCATATTCTAATTTTGGGAGGATAAATGTTTTGTATGCGGGTAGTTTTGCTTCAATAGGAGCTAGATATAACGTCCATTTAATGAAACCGAGTGTTTTTAGTCTTATGTTGTTGTTGCTGGATTTCCATGATAGCCCAATTATGTAAAATACATGCCCAAATAGCATAGGACAGTGATGTTGTAGTGGTTGTGGTAATGAGTTGGGTTAGTGTTTCAGTGGAGGATTTAGTTGCGGACATTTGTTTGCATTACAAGTGTTAATGTTCATCTGCCATAGAGAACACCACAATGATATTGCATCTAAACATGCTTGGACAATATCGTGATTATTATGTGTATTAATTTTCCGGTAAATACTTGCCAATCATCAGCAAATAGTCCAATTTTCGATTCAATTGATGATGGTAGGTCATTGAAATATAGTAAAACAATAGAGGCCCATTACACTACCCTTAGGGATACCTGATTTAACAATACTTGGGACCCAAATGTAAAGGTAAGTATAAAGTAATAACATTTAAAATTGTGATCTGCTGGTCTCTTGGGTTCTGAGATATCATAGTTTGAAAAATGTATTGCACATATTTTGACCATACGTTTCTTAGACCTGTGATATATCTGTATAGGTTCAACCAATTCAATACCTCCTTATAACTCCAATCTAGTACTTGTTTTGCAGCAACCTATCTAGTTGCTACATTGAAAAAACACCTGTGACCTGCCCCTTGGAAATGTCATAATGAAAACTTTTAACTTGCAACAAAAGTACCGTAATACCTGAGGTTGCCCCATACACTGATGTTCGACAGTACTGAGTCTGCAAAACGACACAGGTATGTTAGGGCGGCTAAAAACAAGTTTGTATGCTATGCAGCGTGGGTCCCAGGATGGACCAGGCTTGGCTGGATTGAATCCAGGGTCGGAGCTCCGGGCAGGAATCTCAGCAGGCAACGATAATTAAAACTCTCCTTTATTTACATGTCAGGGGAGCAATGGGCTCTGGCTATACAGCAGCTGGCATGGCTCCCTGATCTCGGTGGCTCCAGTGATCTCAGTGAACTCGGCGCTTTTAAAGTATTTCAGTTGCCATGCAGTCGGGGCGGCAACCAAGCGCGGTGGTGCACCAGTTTCGTCACCCACGACTTTTCGGAAAATTCCTCTCTGTCCCAAGTTACGTCACCGTCAGCACACCGCACCGAAGAGGGTCGTCCTACTCCAATGGCGCCATGCGTCAACGCACCAGTCTTTTTGGAAGGCGTCGTCCTTGCAGGTGTCTTGGGGCAGGCAGGGCGAGGAAGCTTGTCGTAATGTTCGTATCCGAGGTCCACTGGGTTGACCCCTTGCCCGGGCATCTCACCCAGGTTCCAAGAAAGGCAGACATTCGGCCGGCTCGACGCCTCGGAGACACGTTATTGCCACGGTGAATTATGTAACGATAGCGGGCACCGCCATGTCCGAAACATGGAGACGACGAACCAAGGACGCCGACGCCCATTGCCGCCGCCGAGGCCCCGAGTGCAACAGCCATCGGCGCTACAGGTACCGAGTGCAACAATGCAAACGAAAGTGGGCATGGGAGCTTCATACAGTAGAACCTCGTTAATTCGAAGTCCGTCGGACGGAGAAATATGCGAATTATGCGGATTTGCGAATTATCCAGAAACAAAAGAAAACGACAAAAAATTGTCTGCGAAGCCTTGAACTTTTAAGGAAACATTTTATTCAAAACAAGTAGTCAAAACAAGAGCCTCTGGTCAAAACAAGAGAACATCACCCGAAGTAGTCGTCGACATGGGACTGACACGTTTTGTAATCACCAGCGCAACCGTCATATTTTCAAGAAGGCTAACTAGGCGCCGTATCTCAACAGGGTTCACACAGGTGCTTGAAAACCTTGAAAACCCTTGAATTTGAAAATGCCATTTTCCAGACCGAAAGTCCTGGAATTTGTAAGCGGTGCTTGAAAACCCTTGAATTTCCCTATGATAGTCGGTGTGGTGCTACAGCATTTTTATATATAATACAATAGAATCATGATTTTTACGTGCATGTTAAAAAAAGTTTGAAACTAAAACGCGGGGAATTTTCTTGTATGGCATACAACTCGACATATTTGGATCTGATACACGTTAAGCGCCTGGCCACAATGGCAAGGCAGTCCCGGTGGTCTCCGGATCGGCCCCCGTCCGTCCGCTTCTTGTGATCTTCGTTCGCCGGGCCACTTGCGCGTGGTGTCTGCTAATCATAGCCCTGGTTTCCTCGTTGCATGAGTCTGCTTTCACGCGCAAACAATGGTGGGCGTTGTTTAAGCTGGGTGCGTATGGCGTCCGGAGAGTGCAACTTCCAGCGGTCGTGGTTGGAGCCATGACGACTACAGACACTGGGTTGTGCTTCGCGACCCAGGGAGCATGAATCGGGCAAAATGCAGACCCTGGAGGGAAGGCGCTGGACGTCCCAAGTCAATGGGCGAGTCCGCACCAAGCCACATTAAAGTGCAGGCGGTGGGGAACATGAGAGAAGGCAGCAGGTAGCTCCATAGCGAAGAGCTATGTGGACTCATGTGCTTCAGTGACCGATCAGTCTCCGGCGGGATCCGTCCCCGCAGCCTCCAGCAGAGTCAGCAGGTCTTGACCAGCACGCGTGCAAGGTGGTAGACCAGAGTGCTCCGTTTGGTGGATAGAGTGCTATAAACTGTTCACAGCGGAGCTCGAATTTTCGCAGTGCCGTACCAAAGGCGAAAATTTTGGAATTATTCGCGGGTTCTAATTTTGCGATCTCGAATGCAGCTTCCCGAAGTGTTTGATATTGTGCCCAAACTGTTCGCGGTTCTTGTTTTCACGAATGAAGTAGGCGATTCGCGAAAAGCAAGTGGATTTCGCAGTATTAAAGGGGGGTCCTTTAAAATATCTTTCAGGTCCTTAAAGTCCTTGAAAACCCTTGAATTTTTTTCTTTGCAAACTTATACGAACCCTGTAGATCACCGCCGTTACATTGCAAGCTACCGGACAACATTCAGCGATTGTGTAACTTCCCCTAGAGCGGGGCACGAGCGGCTCATCATCGTCGTCAATCTCTGCGGTCCCACGGTCAGTGATTTCAGCTCTCAACGTCCGCGTAGCTAGGTTTGCTCATTCTCTTCCATGTTTAAGTATAGTCTGTGAACCTCGCGCCTGACCGACTCCACCGTCACTGTCCTTAATGCGGGAGCAAAGCTCCTCTCCCTCATCGTCAATCCCAGGGACAACACTGGCAGTAGCACTGGCGGTATCCGCGGTATCTTCCTTCTCCTGCGGCCGGTCGTTCCTTCCGAAAATCCAGCGTGTTCGAAGCACCTCTTGGATGACTTCTGACTTCACCTGTTTCACGCATACACGATCAGGTATATAGCCCGAGAAGATCGATGGAATAGCCCTTGCCATTGCCTTCATGGCAAGGTAACATCCGCTTCAAGGTGGTAGCGACCAGTCTTCCGTGTATGAAGAATAACACCTTGGTCAGTCTGGCTGCGAGATGGACGTCGTGTTCGGTGGGAGGAAGACCAGCTTGTCCTTTGAGGTTCTGAATGTCACCATGGCCGGGACAGTTATCCAACGACGAAAACAACTTTTGTCCTGCTGCCGCAAACTTGCGATCATGGACTTACATACTCTTCAAAGATGGCTGCTGTGACCCAGGCTATGCATTCAGCGAAAAGTAAAAACAAGAAACAAACCTACGATCGTAAATATTGAAAAGTTCTCGCTCTGCCATGCCGTCAAAGAGCGAGATCTTCCCGTCGTCGATCGCTGTAGTCCATGCTTCCGTAGTCACCCTTGCAGAAACTCAAATATGGACACTTTCACATTCGCTGTATCCCAACTGCGCTATCAGTTTTCTGCCAAAGCGCGGATATACAACATCTGTACGGAATGGCAGCACCGACAATCTGTGCTGCCATTTTGTTCATGCTTAACAGAGCATAGACAGCCATACTTGTCTTTGATGTTTTACTTTTTGCATAGAAACCATGTGCTTTTATTCCTATACATATTTCTTCTAGACCTATTTGTCTGCAAAAGGATGTGCTTAACATTGTGAAAATGCCAGATCTTTGGCTTGCATTCTTTTTAAGGTTATCTGTGTTTAATGTAGCTCACGCTTTGGTCTGTCCTTGAAATACAAAGGACATAAATTACGCCATAGGCGTGAACATGTCTGCTGAATCACTCCAGGTGTGCCTTGACGCACGACGGACGCGGAGTAAAAATCTTCGAAAGGTCCTAGAAATCGAAAGTTCGTTTTAATGATGTTGATGTGGAAGTATGTACATGATGATGATGATTGCTAAGGCTTGTAGTGCCATCTCTTAGCTACAGCTCACATTAACTATAAAATACCACAGCTTCCCCTTTTTAAATAATGTATGACAATAGCACATTTGAATTTATAGCACAACTTATGATTAAGTTGTTCACACTGTTAGAAAATGCCTGAGTAGTTCTGACAGGTCGCAAGCTGTACGCTTCAAGTTCCTTCATAATGGCTAAAATCGGCGAGCCATGTTGGTTTCTTTCGTGGCCGCGATGAGCGCTTCTGTTCTTGAGCCGGTTGTTGGACAGCAGCTCCCAATAAACTTCATTGCTCTCAGCAATCTCGGGTTGCAGGGACCCGTGGTCTGCTGCTTCTGATGAGATCGGCTGAAATTCACCACTTTCGAGCTGTGTGGACTTTTGGCTGTCTGCTTCCGATACAGGCGGCTGTGAAGTTTGCTGACTCGCCGGTTGTGACTGAATTGATGCAAGGGCTGGGGTACACATAAAGAGCACCAAATGCTCCCGGTTCCACACCCGGCCATCGTCCAGTTCATAGGTGTCTTGTTGGCGACGTTTTATCTCGGTAAATGGCTGTGAATAACTGGAGGTCCCTTCTGGCACATGTCCAGGCCGCTTAATTTGAACTTTTTGGCCTGACAGTAGTGGCGCAGATTTGGCCGCTCGCCAACAGTCGGTGTAGACCTTACTCGCACTTTGGTTCTTGGCTATTCTTTGCCAAAGGACCTTCATCTCTACCTCAGGGTTCTGGAAAAAGTAAAAAGAGGGTGCTTCCACCAAGTCGAGCCTTGTGCTGGGATGAAGGCCATGCAGGAGTAGAGAAGGCTTCTCACCAGTAGTCGCATGTGGGGTGCAGCGGTACACCCCTAGGTAGTCTGTAATTGCTTCTTTGAGTGGATGCTGTTCTTGTAGGTACACCTGAACATACTCTTTTAGTTTGCCATTAAACCTCTTGATTTGTCCGTTTGCTTGAGGATGGTAGACTGCAAAAAAGGAATGTTTGATTCCCTCTCTCAAGAATGTCTCGAACTCGCTGGCAGTGAATTAAGATATATGGTCACTTACAAGCTCATCAGTGTAGCCTTCACGGCTAAACACGTTATGTAAGAAGTACATGATTTTTCCAGCGGTGACAGTTGGAGTGAACCAGACTAAAGGCCATTTGCTGAAGTAGTCAATTAGGGTAATGGCAAAATGACATGACAGCTAAGCGGTGCATTTGCAAAGGGGCCCATTTCTACAATGCCTACCGTAGAATACCGCACATCCGCCCAACCCACATTAAGCGCCCATTATCAAATTCGTAAGATCCGTGAAAATATTTTGCACAGTACATTTATATGTAAAATTGATGACAGGACAAGTGCCCATCCCCCATTGTTTTGCGATTATCTGCAAAGTTTAAATGGGCGCTTGCCCGGTGTTTTACGGTAGCTTCTCCACAGCCCTGAAGGGAAGGTTACTGGCTGCATGCCTGCTAAAAGTATAGGTTTGATAGCTCCAACTCTGTCTTTCCATTCATACATTCTGTATGTCTTGTTGGGGGCTTGCCTACATGCACCTCTTAAGGAAGTGAAGCCTTCCCAGCCAGAATAATGGGGTGTTTATAAACCTGACTCTGCTCTAATTTGGATTGGATGTTTCTTTGGCTTCAGTGCATTTAACATGCTCATTCAAGTGCATAGACCGTAAAATTCTGCAGAAGCGCCCACTCTTAACATTTCCCAAACTTGGGAATTTTGCAAATTATATGTTAATTGCCCGGTTTGACCGGACGATCGCTTATTTCTAGATTAACCCATCTTTCAGTGGAAATGGTATGGGCACTCCGCCGGCATTTTGCGGTAGTATTGTGGATACCTGAGACCGCCAGCAACAGGGGCCGTAAAATCTTAGGCTGTAGGGGCAAGGCATGCCCTAGCGTGGGCTCCTCTTGGTTGGGGGATGTCCTCTATGGCCAAGATAGCAGGCCTTGGAAGCTTACAAAGATGCCCTTGTAGCATCTGGAGTGAACTCTCCTTGATGCAGTGGTTACAAACAAGGTACTGTGAAGCACTTTTGATGATACAGGGCTATGTATTCGTATACTGTAGGGATGCAGAGCATGCATTCTGAAGCAGTATGTACTATTATGAAATGAAAGCAGGAAAACTGGATACTCCTGCAAATTGTTGGTTTTGAGAGTCAAGATTTGAGAGTCAAGATTTGTTCCAGAAGACATCAGTCATCACAGTGTTTGAGCATTATTGCTTAGCTACCTTCATCTAGCCCACATTGACAGCTATTCAGTTGAGGGTGGCAGTGGCTTCCACAACATTCTTATACGATCAGTGCAAAGAATAAAAACTATTTACCGAACTCTGTATTGGATTTGTAGGACAGAACGGAGCCCACGGCCAAGTTCGGTTTATTTGTGTTTGCTGCAGAATAAGCCTCTATTATTTTGATCACGCTTCCTTGCTTTTCAGTACTCCTTTTGAAATTGGAGCAGCTGTGTTTGCCACCTGTGTCCTTTCTCTTCCTTGCTGTTCATTCCAATTCCTATTTTGCATAGTTGAGAGCTGCATAGTTGTATAAATGCTGTTGGTTCTCAATACCGTACATGTTTTTCGGCACAACGCAAGTCAACCTTTCTGGTGTGGGGGTGGAGTCCTGGTCCGGATGGTGCTCGTCTGATCAAAAGCCCCTGGGAAGTTGTTAAAAAGAACAACTAAAAACTGTTCGATCCCGCTTAAACACATTACGACGTTGGTTGGCTTTACAGTGGCCAGTGTGGCCACGGTTATTACGTAACAAAACAACATGAACTCAACAGTGAGTTAAAATCCCAAAATTACACCCCATACTTTTGTCCCAGTCTCCCAAAATCCAGTCCAATCCCCGAGAATCCTCGTGGCACTCCTTTTGTAGACTCATAGGGGCCCCCTTTCCCTTCAGGGACCGACCAATCCCTTCAAATTCCACCACTCCCACATGTTACACTGTTACCCAATTGGTCGGCGAGCTCCAACTGCCAAAACTAGATTCCTTCTAGAGTCATTGCCTGCATTTCTCCCATTCCAGGGTGCGCACAGGTCCTTGAAATCCTTGAAAACCCTTGAATTTGAAAGTTGCTTTTTCAAGGCCTCGAAAGTGCTGGAATATCTTTGCCGTCCTTGAAAACCCTTGAATTCTTAGCGTTTCGCAGGGGCTCGGTTACGCGACCCGCGTTTTATAGCGGTTGAGCGTGGTAACTCTCAGCATCTCCACCAGCGCTTTCTCTAAGCTCTTTCGAGTCTTGACAGAGCGTCTGCGCAAGAATTAAGTGTGCCCTTCATTTGCCATATCTCGATCTGTGTCATATTCTTGCAATGCTAGCGACCACCTCATTAAACAAGCACTGGAGGGCGTCGAGCATGTCAGGTATGTCAGTGAATTATGGTCTGTTACGACCCTGATTTTTTTTACCATAGTACCAAGTGTCCAAGCGCCCCAAAGCCCAAACAACAGCAAACGCCTCCTCTCAGTTGCTGACCATTTAGTCTGAGCAGCTCTCAGTTTTTTTCTCAGAAATGCAATCGGCCTCTGCACCCCCTCAAAGTCCTGGGATGGGCATGCCCCAATCACCCGCTCTGATGCGTCGGTGGTCACGACAAACTCCCTATTGGGATCCGGGGCAGCCAGCGTTGGCACCGTAGTGAGTGTCACCTTTACCGAGCAAAATGCCCGCTCCGCTTACATGCTCCATGGAATGTTGTTCGGCACATGATGATTCGTGAGATCCGTCAACGGCTGCACTACGTCAGAATAACCTGGAACATAGTCTCGATAATAGTTGAAGAAACCCAGGACGCTTCCGAGATCCTTTTTCGTCCTAGGGGCTTCAATGACAATGATACATAAAGGACATGTTACATTTACTCTGCCTTTCAATATGAAAGCTCTGCAAGGAAACCCCTATCTGCTACCAAATTGAGGCGGCTTATGTCAAACCTGTACAGATTTGAGAAAAGCTGTTTTTCTGGCTGGAGGTATCTTATATTTTCTAAGTCAGGCATGCTTTGTTAGTAGATGCATGCTAATAAAGGAAATTAATGGAGAGGTGAATGTATATTTCTTCGCACAAGGCGATGGATGTTAGGTGTGTGTATATATACAAATCACGTGCCATTTCTGCTGTTGCCCCCGTTATCTCCAGGATCTTGTGTCTCACTTGGTCCACTCTGCGCTGCAGTTTGCTGGAATGAAAAATGAAATTGTCAGCTCTTTTGATGAGCAATAAACTCGTCGCAAAGTGCTATGGCCATATATAAATATATGCATATTTTAATTAATTTCCTTTGGTAAAAGCACCAATGGCACTGCTATCTTCTTGAGACAGCGGACCCCTGTGAGGCTCCGCTCGAATTCCTCGGACTGGAAGTGCAACCAGCACACCAAGCTATTCTTTGAGGGGGTCCAACCGCTTCCCCTATGCAGTGCCTCAACCCATCGGTTTCGACGCACGACGTTTCTCTGGGAAACTGGGAGCATATTCGAAAGCGATATACTGTATATTAACTTTAAAGTTTCATCAGCAAAGGGTGTACGCACTCACCGATGAAACGAAACACCACTGGGCGACTTCTTCGGTTGCTCGGACACATTACTGCAATTTCCTACACTACACCATCCCATCGCGGTTAGGAAACTCCATCAGACGATTCGTCCACAAAATCAAGCGCGATCGCAAACACTGTGCAAGATGACTCTTCGATAGAGACTACACTTTTGATGTTGTTCTTCGTCGTCAGAACTGTTACTCAAGCGGTGCTCTGCATTATCACGTGGATTTCACGCTTCGGTGGTTCGCGGACTCCGCATCTCGACGATCTTGGGCATCGCTGCGCGTCGTTCCTCCGTCGGCACCATCCGTCATTCTTAAAGTTAAACACCAAAACAAAAGGGACACAAGGATAAATGCAAACAGGACGCTGCACCTCGTCCTGTCAGCATGTATCCTTGTATCCCTATACATGATGATTGAAACCTGAGACTGTGGTATGAGAAACGGAAACTCGTCTGTCAGTTTCGACGGCTCCATAACTCGTAAATTCCACCAATTGAGATAAAATTTTATAGTATGCCGCCAATCGGCGCGTGGTGGCATCACTTCCGGGCTGACTTTTTTTTTATGACTAGGCTTCAAAAACATCATGGGATGCCATCCCCTTGGTTACAATCCTGCGCCGTTGCAGACGCCACTGGAGAACCACCCACTTCGATGGGTCGAACTTGCATCCAGCAGTGCAGTTGTTGGTTGCTTCTGGATGAAGAATGGCTATAGACGAGCATCAAAAACCTAAACTGCCCAGATCACGCGTGTCAATACAGAGAAACATAGTTGGCACTCCAGCAATATCTCGACACTCAATCAAATGACGTGCAACCGTGATTCGTGCGAAAAACTGTGAAAAGAAGCAGCGGGGAGTGAGGCCATTTCAGCGGCTATTCCGGAGTGGCTCTTACATCAAGTGCCACCACCCCCGGGAGTCGGACGTCACGCACCGTTGACCGCCGTACATTTGAGCTAATTTGTGAATCGCTATCAATAATAATCGTTTGCGCGAATTAAAAAAAAAAAAAGGACTTGTAAAATGAGTGAGCAGTATGGCGCGATGCTACAGATGCTGGCGGCTAAACTCATAACAAGTCAAGGTGTTTTTGATATCGCGGTTGTTTTGTTTTTGTCGGCAGTGGGATGCTTTTTGTTCGATGATAAGTGAACCCCCCCACTTCAGGTTTTCAAAAATTGAAAAATGGGTCGACTTACCATATATAGCCGCGTATAAGATGCTCCAAATGTAAGTCGACCCCCTTAACTCTTAACAACAACCAACAAAAAAAAATATTTTTTTTAATAAGTTGGTTATGCTACATGAATACCACATTTATTCACACAGATAAGGTGTCTCTATGGACTCGTGTCTCACTCGTTCTCGCTTGTCACAATGACGCAAACATTGCTGGCGCCTTTTAAACATCAGGTATAGGGGCAGCTTGTGGCCGTCAGCCGTGCAGCACAACATCGCGGTAAAGCGACTGTGTTCGTTGCCCATGGTTAGCAGGTTCACCTGATGACAACCCTTTTCAGCGACGGTTCTTCTGTTCGGCATGTCGAACTAGACGGGCGTCTGATCGGCGTTGCTGATCTGGCCGGGCATGAAACTGTTCCGATTTCGGAGGTCAGCAACGTAGCGATGGAACTCGTGCAGCTCTTGCTCGTAAGCATCCGGCAGCTTCTGCCCTATAGTTGTTCGTCTTCTCAGGCTTATCCGTTGCGCTTCATGAAGTTTGTGATCCACTTCTTCGAAATCTTAAACTCGCTGCGAGCAATGTTCAGTTCAGTAGCGACTGCACATGCCTTGTCCTCAATATACTCATATGAAACATTGAGCTTTTGCTTCGTTGGTCAACGGCCCTTTGTTCCAGACAGCGTCGTTGATGGCAGGATACTGTCCCTGCTTAGGCCCCCGAAAGGAGCGTCGCGTACCCACTCGCAGAAGATTTGATACTGTTGCCGCCGTCATCCTCTAGTACACTTCTAGGAGACGTCAGAGTGCCGCTTGTAGAGACCTTCGTGCCCAGAACCAGAAGCAGCTTTATTCTCCAGAAAAACAACATACCATGCCACCCAGCGGCGGCACAGGGTTGCCTGCAGCATTCTCACACACGAGAGGTTGTGCCCTCTGCGTCTCCCCTCCAGAATGTACTGCACCCAAACACCACACGAAAGGTTCAACCTCCGGGGACAGCTGCCACATTGTTTTCCGCTTCAGCGAAGACAATGACTTTCCGTTTGAAGAACGCGCCGTACTGGCGGCGAGCTTGTTCTAGCATTTTCGTGACCGATGCAGAGTTGACAACGAGCAAAGGAAGAAACGACCGCACAAAGTATGAACCACGTGGCACGCGCGTTTGCTTTTTTCTTGCTTTTGGGCGTGCTTAGGGACAAATTCTTACATTTTCCCCGTAACATGCCCTTGAATCAGCGAGACTGGTTCAAAACAGCGGCACGGACCAGCCTGGATGTACATAAAAACTTGTTACTTGCATCGGAGCCTCGGAGACCTGCTCCATCACTTCCACCATTTGTTCGAAGTGTTTCCACTTCACCGTGAGCATGTCCGCTGCGCCAGCGCCACTCTTCATGCATGTTGATATTCCATTTCGCACCTTCGTGAACAAGTGCTTTAAATTTTTTAATTTATTTTCGCACTTCTGTCTTCCAAACACAACATACAGTGGTTTTACAACTGTTGTTCGGTACCAACGATAGTTGTGGCACACATGAGCGGCGTAACCTGGCACCGTTTTACAGCACAAAGAGCAGTTGTCATTTTCGCTGCATTTTGCTATTTCTTCGTCGCTGGTGTGCTGCGTGCCTTTTTCAGTTAACCAACCCGCCTGCATTGTTTCCTTGTTTCTGCGACACACCGGTGTATTGTTACAAGAACAAATGATGAATATAAGGGTAGCTGGCAATTCGTAAGATAATACCAAAATATGTGGGAAGCTTACGGCACCTGCAGTCTAAACCCGTTGCCTCTGAGAATCGCAAGATTTCGAGAGCACGTACCTGTCAATCCGAATCCAGCACCGATCTTATTCCACAGTTCGTCTTTATATTTGTTGTCTTTGTAGGACACATTCCTAAGGTCGTAAAGGCAAGGATAATTGTTCGCAACATCAATTAACATCTCCGCTGAGTATGGGGCGGTTGAACTGTCCTCGTTCCCAGCCATGCCAGAGACGCTGGATGCCAACGACGCCATTGCCAAAACAAATAGGACGAACGCATACTCGTGGCGTAGGTAGCGTCGCTCTACGCAAAAATGTCACTTCCAATCAGCGAAGCACCTCGTTCGGCGGCAGAAATAGGTCCGGGACCTATACGGCTCACCGCTGTGTTTTCCTCCCAGCGTTTCGCCCCAACAGAAAAAGCTGGGCGGATCCGCTAGCGGATCCACAAGTGTAAACATACAGTTAGGGTGGAATGGGCGGATACGAGGTATTCTATGGTAGGTTCAGGCATATTGGTAAAGCAAAAAACACTTGTTATAGACCTGATGCACAAAAAAGCACATCACACTTTCGGCAGCGCACTCTTGTTTTGGACGTGCAGCGCTCATACTTGCACCTCTGATGGAAGGGTGCATGTACATGCTGAGGTCGGTGGTCCTTGTCATGCCTGGCAGCATTCGGTGATGCATGTCTCGCGTTGTGGACATGGCGTTTACCTACTTCGAGCGACTCAGTACTTGGACTCCCTCTTCTCCTTTGTGTATTTTTGTTTGATTGAGCTAGGCTCAGTGCAACCTCAGTTTGGATGGAGAGCATGCTATGTGCTTTTTCCGTGAAAGCCCTTGGCTGCTGGCATCATGCAAGTATTCCAGCCATGAATTGGCCACTGCCAATGTTATAAACTGCGACATCACTCTCAGAGGCCACTTCCTCGTTTTCGCTTTCATTGAATACAGGCCATCACAAAATCAAGCTTGTCTACCCCTGCCCATGAAGCGGTTGTACTGAAGTACAGCTTCCGGACACGGGATCTCCACTCTCTCCTTAGCGGCTTCGCTCCACCTGGTGGCTACACCAACACCACCGTAACCAACTTGCGTCGCCGCAATGATTCACTACTTCATTGTCAAGCCGTCGCACAAGAGTGACGTCACCCTCCCTTGTCCCTTTCATGTCCATCACCCCTCTTCCCTCCTCTTTCAGTTCTTTTTGTTTTTGAGCTTGCATCCCATCAGCCTATTTCCTTTGATTGTCCCTGTGGCAAGTATGCCAACTGCTCGCAACTTTCGAAGCAGGGCAATAGATGTAAAATAATTGTCAAAAAAGACACTGAAGTTTTCTTGCTTTAAAAGTTCCTGACAGAGCATCAGGACTACTGAGGCACCAAGCCCTAAATGAGCCTAGCTGGTGTCAATACCGGTTCCTTTTCCTTGGTAGATTTCGAAGTCATGTGCGAGTCCGTCATTGCTACACCCCACAAACACTTTCACCCCTCAGGGCTCGGCTTGGACTTGATTACCTGTTTGACAGGCACTTTACCAGTAAAGGGAATCATCTGTTCGTCATTGCTTGAATGCTCGGCGGCATCAAGTTCCAAACATCACCTCCTAACAGCGTCCATTAGTGGCCGCACTTTCCAGAATTTGTCTGGGCTCTTGGAGTCTCGACTATTTACGTCAGAAACATATACAGCTGAACGCAGCTTGAAAAATCTGTTCAGCGACATTGTGTCTGCCACTACGGCGATCCGCCTTCTCTGTTGCCAGTAGTACATTCCGATTCTCGGAAATTTTAGCACGGCCTACATCATGACTTCCCGGAACAGCTTCATTTCTTGTGGCGTGGTGCCCAGCTCAGTACCAGACGTTTGTAGGTAATAGAGGTTAGAGCAAGAGGAAAGCGTCTCAAAAATGCTTTCTGGTATGTACCTGGCAAAGTACTTGATGGGTTCAATTGGTGTTTGGTTGTTGGTGAAGGCATCTGTGCAAGCTACGTTCCCTGGATTGTAGCTTTTCTTCACCCACTTAGTCACTTTCTTGTGCTTTTTAGGGGCCTCCGTGACATCAGTTTCGAATACAAGCCGCACCATTTTCCCGCATCATTTTGTGTTGCTACCGTCAACAACAAAACAAAACTAGTTGCGTCTCCATATGGAGACATCGTGACTAAAAGAATTAATTGAACATTGTCATCACTAGCTTTACCATTCTTGGTCCCCCACTTCATGCCTGGGTAACTGTTAAAATTTCAATTCGTTCTCATCTACCTTGCACTTAGTGTTCTTTATCACAACTATTGCACATTGTCAGCGTTGGTTTTATCATTCTCATTACTTTTTGCACTGCGCAAAGTACCACTTCTTGGTCTTCAGGTCGTTTCTGTAAAAGGAGAGGAGCATATCAGCTTTGTCGACGCCACCCATGCTTTTATTGTAAACCCTGACGAGGTTCGGCCTCTCCATGTTTACATAAGTCTTCGTCTTCCTCTCGTAACATGTGCAGGTGTCAAGGGGTTCAACACTGTGAACATTTGAGCCAACTGTAACATAACGATTGTTATTCCAAGCGCAGATAACAACTCGTGAATCCTTTTCGGTGCGGTAATCCATTGCTCTTCTCCCTTCCAAAGTACAGTTTCCAGTTCTCGCCACTCTGAACTTTGCTGTTGCTCCGAGCTGCCATCCCTTCATTTCAGTCAAAAGTTGAATTGATGCAAGAAAGTTATCAAAGAAGACTTGTGTTCTGGGAGGGCAGCCTTGAGACGCAAAACAACCTTTCCGCTTTCCCTGATATCTTCTGGAGTATTGGGGGCATCTCTAACAAGATTATCTCCATATAAGTACAAGTGATAGACATAGCCAGAACGTCCTGTAAAGGTCCAAGCTTTGTATCCCCACTTGCTAGGCTTATTTTTGACGTACACCTTATTAAGCGAGTGGCGCCCTTGAAAGGAAAAATTTTCGTTGACGGCTGCACAGGCTTCAATTTCTGCTGCTTCCCAGAAGTTGGCAATCAGCCTTGTTAACACATGACGTACCTTCTGCAGACTGTCATAGCCGTCCTTCCCCTTCTTCACTTCTTCATCTTTGTTGCTTGCATGAAGCAAGGACAGTATTTCATAAAACCTGTTCCTCCTCATGCAGTTGGCTACATCAGCTTGACGCAGTGTTGGGCGACCAGTACATTCTTCTGAAAGAAAGGTCAACAACCGACATGTAGAGTACAATGGCGATAAATTTGCGCATCTGAAGCACCAACACCGGTAGGATCGGAGTATGATTCACTTGAATTTTGTACCCGTTAGTTTTGAATGTGAGGAACTCGAGGGGTCTTCATTTCATTGTGTTCAAAACACTGAACGGTTTTAGAATGCTCTGTTCTTCACCCATGTTGACATCAATGTCTACCCAAAGTAAATTTGCCGTAGCTTAATCATGCTGGCAGAATGTGCTGGTTAACCTCACAAATAAATGACAGTGGTTGCACACTAACATGAAGACCTGAAAACGAATAGCGGTCAACAACTGGACTTCAGCAATTCTCATGTTCACATAATGGCATTTCCTAGGAGGTTACAATTACGAAATGAAAGCTGGTAATCAATTAAACCAGCGCTTTTTTTTTTAAAGATTAGCACTCAAGGAGATTAGGTGCTAGGTCTAATTGACATACATTCTAAACTCATACCAGAGTCCTTCAAGTGCGCTTTATGGTCACGAAACTTCGGCGCTCGCTTCATATGGGGACAGCGGGCGCCGCTACGGGCGCCACCGCCGCAACGCGGGCATCCAGCCGCCGCGCGTGCGGCAGTTTTGCCGGCTCTTGGCGTTCGAAAGCTCGCTGCTTTTAGTCTCCGCGCGCTGATTAAGTTGTATTTTTTTGTTAGTAGTTAGCGATAAATCGTCCAGTCATCGAGTACAGCACCTGCCTTCCATGGGGTTTTCCTTTTCCCAAGAAATTGCCCAGACATACGCCGGCCGCTGACGGTAACTGCTTCCGCGTCCTCGGGCTTAAGAGCTGCGTCGTCATGTTTACGGATTTTCAAATCGTTGTTTCTTTTCACAAAGCAAAAGCTGTAACCACTATACTTACGATAGTTCCGTAGCTACGGACTGCTACGGGCCTATCGATTATACAATAAAAAAAATGAAGGGAATACGCGCTGTTCAAACCGCTATTAATGAATCTGTTGACTGCTCTGGAATGTGGAGAACACTCAGAAAGACAGTAAGATAATGTTGTCGTTTGGACGAGACGGTACGTGCAGACATTTAAAAGCGCTGCAGAAAGGCGAAGGATCTAAACACGAAAAGATACATTTTGCACCGTGCGGCCTTCGAATACAGCGCTTTTCAATCCTTGCAAATCAGGAAGCGCAAACAGCCAAGAAAAGTGATTTTATCACATGCAAAAAAAAAATCAAATTTACAAAGGGAGACAAATGAGCGTGGTCCAGCGTACACACATTTATTGCTTGCGCTCTGATGTGCAGCACACAGACGAAACAGAATATTGTCGCGTATCCAAGAAAAACGCACAGTTCTAGTGCACAAAGTTTATTGGAGCGAACTCCTGCTCCACAAAAAACTCGGATGAAACACACACGTCAAAGAAGCAATCAAAAGAACGTCGACGGAACGGGTTGCGCGGCGTTAGCACAGCATGCCTTATTCTCGGAATGTTGTCCGTTTCAGGACCATTGAATTAGATCAAGAACATAGACGATCAAACAAGTAAGTAAGTTAGTGACAAGGCGACACCCTTTCTCTATCAAACAAGATTGCCCGACGCGATGTACAACGAAAAGAGCAAACGGGCGCTTCGCTTAAAACACCAGATAAAACCGTGCGCGCCCATGCGCTATTACAAAACAAACAAAGTGAATGCCAAGCGACAGTTAATAGAAATGAGAAAAGTACAAAGACATCATAAAGCTCCTTTTTACATGCGAGCCTGAGCAAGGCGATACAAATTTGAAAACAAGTAACGAAGCACAGCTACTATCTGACAAAAACACGGCTTTAAGTGAGTCTTTTACAATTAAAGGCAGGAGGTTCACAAAAGGGTGCATTGTTTTTTCACTTTCTGTTTAGGTCGGCTTTTTTCCTCCACCAGCTGGGCATGTTGCTCGCTTTGTCTCACGCGCTTATTTTTTCTTGTGAAAATGCAGGCGGCACCGAAGAAAAAGTGAACAACCTCAGCAGTCGTTCCAACGGTGCGCGTTAGCCCTCGCCGACAAGATCAGTGGGCAGTGCAGAATCTGCAAAACGATTTCAAACATCATTTAAAATAGTGCATTTCCAGCCCCCCAATCACTCTACATTTCGCTGATATAATCACTGCACGGCAAGAAACTTAAACCGCATTAGACGTAAACTTACCTTCGTCACAGGACGCAGCACCCGATGTGTCTGGTTTGGTGAGAACGTTTGTTTCATGGCCACATGAGGACGACTCACGACGTCGCTTCGCCGCAGATGATCTTGTCAGCGTCCGCGACCGCTGCTTCGGCTTGGTTAGGTAGGCTGGCAAGCCGTCAAACTTCCTCGGGACGGCGTTAGGCTTCAGAAGCGGCTTGTCGCGCTTAAGTGACACCACTTCACCATTTATAACAAATTCATCGGCACGGATGATGTCACTGTCGTCAAAATGCTTCTCACACACTCTCACATACTTTGAATCGAAGTTGAAGTCGCCGGTTTCTTGGCGGGGGATGGCGCGCTTCCATTTCTCACGTAGTTCCCCGTCGCTTGGCAAACCGAACACAGACACCTTTTCTGTTGTGCCCTTGTATCCAGAACGGCATCCCGGGACACAACACGTGTTCGGCATAGTCGATGCACTGCTTACTTCACATCACAGTAGCGTGAGATGCCCCCAACCCGCACAAAGAACACGCAACTAACCGCGTCTCCGTCGTACGAGCCAGCGCAACGCCGCCCGAATGATGCCCGCGATGAGATGGTGGCGCCACCGCGCGGTGGCCAAAAGCACCATATGAAGCCGCCCCATTGAGTTACGGAGCAGTTTCGTGACCAGAAGGCATTGAAGGACTCTGCTCACACTTAGCGATACTTTTTCGTGCACTAGTGTCAGTTTCGTGCACCCCGTTTTATTGATACATCCAGGTTTCCCGTCTAATCTCCTCAAGAAAGGGAGTCGGAGCCCAAGTTAGGGTGGTGTGGCGCAACCAGAATGTTTGATCCGTAATTTTCGCTTGGATATAGCACAACACGCAAACATAAGTTGTCAGTGTCAGCACCAGTAGCACCAAAGATGGCGACAATGCACTGTCAAGTGCTTCACTAGCTCTGCGGACGCTGCAGGTGGCCACAGTAAAGTCCCTTTCAGAGATATTTAGTACACATGTCGTGTCATGTGATTTTGCGATTGCGTTGCATTACTCTGCCCGAATATAGAAATTGATTACACACCTGTTGCGTAGATGCCCCGCTTGTCGGAGTCTGTTTTCTTCCACTTGGATTTACCGTTGTCCTGTCACTTGTAGGCGGACATGCGGCTGGCGGTTATACTTGGTGCAGTCTCTTCTATGCGTCAGTTTTAGCTTCTTTCGGGGAGTTGTTAGCAGTAGCACGAAGCAGCTCCCCTCCTTCGTGTAAACCACTTGCCCCTTCTTGTCACCTCCGTTGAACGACATCGTTATAGGGCAAGGCACTCTAGTCAGACTCTAAAGAGGAAGGGTAAAGAAGATACTTGTTCTAGGCAATGACAGCGATGCAGATAAGTGGTGAGACAAGATGAGACGGCGAAGAACGGGTGAGACGCAGAGACGATTGACGACCCCTGTGACGGAGCAATGGAACTGGAGAGCGACCTCCACCTTTGCCAGACTAGAAGAAGCTTGTGACTGTTTATCCTAAAACCGGCTACAACGCATAAAACATTCGCACTGCAAAGCAAAAAATCTTGCAGACTCACATTTTAATGTTAGTAAAATGTGTCCCTTTAAATAAGATGAACTATTATGTTAATAATTCACACCACAATAATGTTTTTAACTTAACTTTTTACTACAACCTCGTAATCAGAAGCCTGTCACACCTCCTTGAGTTTCCTCGAGGGGAGGAAGTTTCTCAAGGAGCTCCTTAGGCCGAGGGACCACCGAAGCACGTCTCTGAAGCCTCCATGGCTCCTCGAGTAGAGGCACGCTTTCCTCCACTCCATTGAGTCGAATGCAGTGTCGAGTTGAGGCCCGTTTATGAATACGGCCGCTAGTAGCGGGTGAAGATTTGTATCAGTGGCTGATGATCGGTGATCAATTTGCACCTTGTGCGGCTTCTCTTGGAGTTGGACAGCGGTTTCATACCACTGGTACGACTGCAGTCAGTCTTCCCACGTGGTGCAGTCATTCATGCTTGTATCCAGCTACTTTGGCGGTCATACTTCATTTCTCGTGACTTCCCAAACTTCTGACACCCTGTGACTTCCATTGACTAGGATAAACAGACTTCATTTAAGTCGTGGTATGAAATGCAAAGTACCGAGCGGGCGATCACCCAATGGTGTCCTGAAGCCAACGGCATGGATTGGATTATCTTGGCTCTTCCATTTATGTTGGGCAGTAGAGTCCTAACTTCACTCTAGCCAGAACTCACTGCTTAGATTTCTTTATTTTTCCACCCCAGTCCTCAAGTCGTCGTTTCGTGCCCTGGAGGTCCTCGGCTTTTTCGCTCCCGGTCGGTCCTCGGCTGGGGGCATCCCTTCTGCTTCTTCCTCTACGGTCTCACGATCACCGTGAATCCCAGGGCCTCGAGGATAGTGATGTCTCAATCGATGGCACTTGCCACATATGTATGGGCTACCATGACACTGGTGTTTCCCAATTAGAGAGTTGATTTCATATCAAGCCGTTCTCGTAACGCACCATCAGTTTCATATGTCTGCATTAACCATTTGCACAGATTGCATTTACTCCCAACTGTCTTGATAATCGTCATGGGGAAATCATTACTGATCTTTGCTGCAAGCTTCATTTGGCCAGCAAAGCAAGACTTATTCCAAAACACGAAGTGCCTCATCTGCAGTGTAATGCCACATTATGCACTGAGGGAATCGGTGGGAGCAAAACCCATACATGCTCCATTCCTGGCCCACAGGTTCCCAGAATGCAACGAATGCAGTGACAGATTTATCGAAGTTGTCTATTTTAAGCTATCATAAGAGCTTGAAACTACCGTATTACCCTGGAGATAGCCCACCTACAATTGATAGCAAATTGGATGAAAATAAGGGGTGGGCTTTTAATTTAAATTTCATGAAATAACTGCTCTTACTTCACAACGAGCTTCCGAGTTCTGATGTGCTGGCTGATGTCGCTACGGCCTCCGTGCATAAGAGAAAAACACATTCCACAGATTCGACAAAGAACTCTGCTGTTACACTCTGTTGAACTTAGAAACGTATACTCATTGCGAAGATCTTCGTTGAACACACAGATGCGTTTCTTCGCCATTTTCGAAAAATAGTGTAGTGTTGCCAACCGAGATTCTACATGCATGCCATATCCAGTAACTCAAAAAATATTTCTACACACATGTCTTCATGAGAGAAGTGTTTGAGGGAAAGAATGATTCTAAATTATATTCTCTGGGTAACTATCTTAAAGTACCTACAGTTATTATTGTGAAATATTCGCAACTTTCAGTGACGGTGGCGCCGCGGTGTGGCAATCGCTTGCCCTAGCTTCTGGATGATCGCGCTCGCCTCGCTCGCCGGTTTCCGTGCTGTCTGCTATGAGCTCGCGTGTTTCCGGACTTTTCCAGTTTATTTCTACGATGGCTGCGAAGAAAATAGAATAAAATATTGCAGCAATCGTATGTGCTGCGTTCCCAATGTACAAACCGCGCTGTGGAGGGAAAAATCGGCCTTCACTCATTCCCACTCGACAAACGGTTGAAGAAGGCCTGGATGATAAAGTTGCGGATCGGAAAGCTCGTCACGGCTGCGATGCGGGTATGCACCTCCCATTTCACGAAAGAAGGCTTCTTTTGGAATACGACTGGTGAGTTTTCTGAATCATTTGATCCTTACGTGAGGTCGAGCTATGGCCGCAAGTCTAAGCAACATCTCCGAACCGCATGTAAGTAATTTAGCGAGCGACGAGACGAGCGACAACGACGAGAGTCTGGGACGAGCGACGGAGATTTCTTACTGTTGCCTGTGGAGTCACTTGGTTTTGGATTTCTAGAAAACGTCGCTCACCGCCTACTTTAGGACTTTCTTCGCAGCGATCAGCTTCCTCGCTGAGGTGGTTTAATAATTATATAATAATAATAATATCTTTATTCAACCCTGGAGGGTTGCGGCACCACAGAAAGGCCATTGGCCCATACCTGAGGCCTGTGGTGCCGCACTACTACGTATTGTGAGAAAGAAACAAACAAATAAATAAGTAAATATGACAATGAAGCATGCAAGGTTTTTTTTCCATGGAAGATCACTGCTGAAGGAAGTCCGATGCCTCCTTGCACCAGGCTTTAAGGTCCTCCTTCTCCTGGGGTGGACAGTCGGTCAGCGTCTTTGGCAGCAAGCGCCAGAGGGTTACACACTTCACCAAGACAGAGTTCTGGTGACGCACAGTGTGACCGAACAGTGGCTGTAGCCCACCAGATCTAGTAAGGCGCAAGCTTTTAACCAGCGGGAGCTCCTGATCTCTTGGGAGGAGGCTGTCAGCAAGGAGCCGGAGTGACGCAACCTGCCGGCGAGAGTGCTAGGGGTTCCACCCCACCATCCTCAGAAGTTCTTGCGACCAGGATTGACGGCACACCATTTAATTCTGCAACACTATCAGGGTTGCACCCCAGCCAGGGTACAAGTTGATTTACAACGAGTCCGTACCTTCGGACACCGCATCCCGTCATTTCTGTGTATTTTTCCAAGTCCTTCGCACCGTTTCCCATGCCGGGTCGCCTTGTTTCCTCGGAAGCTTTCGCAGTACATCAGCTGGACCTTTCCTGCCCACGATCGGTGTTCTGTGGGGAGAAAGGTGAAGTAGGCACGACACCTGCTAGCAGTAATTCGCAGCTTGCGCTCACGCTGCCAACGACCGCCCTCTTGTAAGAGTGTGTCATGGCAAATGGCTGCTGCCTCGTCAGCTGTCACGTCAACATGTGTGTTGACATCAACACACAGGTGCTGCGACTAATGCCGAGGAAGAAATCGGTGTCGGCAGCACTTACAGCTCCGGAGCTGCCTTCTGGACTTCTGCCACAGGTGCTGACCTCACTTGTTTTCCTGCTTTTCATGTGGAGGGCAAGAGCAGATTCCGTGGCACACGAAAGGAAAGTGCTACGTATGTCCTCCAGCACCATGTCGTCCACTTGTACCTCCAGCATGGCGTGGACGTGACAGAGTTCTTGCAACATCTTTGGCTCGTACAACTGCGTTGTCCGTAGGTGACCCAAGCTTGCTTCAGGTCCGTTGGAGAGAGTTGCTCGAGGTTTGATGTCGCAACACTGAAAACAAAGTCAGTGCGAGCATGATAATTAAGGCAGGCATGTAGTTTGGCTACATACATTTTGACAAAATACATGAAAAACAATCCCAAGAAAAATGAAGTTGTTGCACATAGACCGCTTCGTTGAAATCTGTTTGATTGGTAGAGATCCTTCATCCCATTTTTATGCTTTCGTGTGCATGCATGTCAGCATTGTGCATATTTACTTTGATTTGTTCACGCATGTTTCATGCCATTCTTTTCATTAGAATTTAGGCAAGACGGTGAATGCTCCGCATCGAGGCCAGGCAACTTCAGGCCTCCTCTAAGAGATAAATATTTTTTGTGGTCTGCCGTCTGGCTGCAAAGTGACACAGTAGATATGATGATCACACTGTACAATATTACAAAAACAAAGTGTGCACATATATCTATACTCATGTGACAGCAGCTGTCGACCCCGTGGTCTGCAAAGATAAACCAGCTTAACTGAAAATTAACGACTGACAATGCTGTATAAGTTCTGTATGATGGAGCTGGATAGAAAATTCTTACATTCCTACAAGTTCTGTACTATGAAGCCGGAGAGAAAAATATTACATTCCTAATTACTAATAAAAAAAAATTGCATCATTTTTGCAGTTTCTTTTTGTAATGTGTTTTATAGAAAATTATTAAGTCACTGGCCTCCTGAAAGTGCATGCTAATTACACAGATTCCAGCACAAATGTATCGCTCTCAGTGGCTAAGTACGGGGAGGATAACTGAGACGCAGACGCTACAGTACAGACGTACTGACCTTCAAAACCTCATTGGTGTCCTTCACTTCCACAAACTGAACAAATTGACCATCATTTATTCCACTCAGTATATCGCCTTGAACCCGTTGTGTCCTGACATATAAATCGACCTCCTTTATGCAATCGCATTCTACGTGGCCGTTCGAGCAGTATGCAACAATCTTAGTGATTCGACCAAAGGTACCATCTGCCAGAATGTAAGAATTTTTTCTCCGAGATTTGTCCAGCTCCCCAGGGCAGTACTTAAAACACCCGATTGAGATTTTTCTCTACTGTGTAGTGGACCCTCAAGTTATACCCCTTCACCAGAGCTGTGAATAATTGCGCTACTTCACCCCTGCCTTGTTCGATACAGACGTCCAGCGTTTGGGTAAAGCCTGGAGTAAAGAAAATCTCCACAATCTGCAAATGTGGGCACCGAGTGCTCTTCACTAGTCTCCTCAGTTTTCCATTAATGGACTCAAAAGGATATAACGAGTAGCCCCAAAGTCGGCCCCATTTCGTCGCGCTGTCGACAAGACGTATCTGGAGATGGGTGTTGTAGGTAGCATTCTGTTTGCCATAAAACTCCTGGTACTTCTTGGCAAAAGTGAACCTAGTCATCCTAAGGTCCCGAAGCTTTTGCACACAAAGAGATGGCCTTAACAGGTAGTGCATTACCTTGACAAACTTCATCCAATGGTGGTAGTATTTTGAAGGAAGGACTCCTCTCGAAACAGGCGAGTAATAGAGGAGCCAATTTCTCCACTCTGCCGACTTACATTCTTTCACGTCATTCAGCGATCTCGGCAGTCGTGACTTCTCCAAGATGGGTTGTAAGCCCATTAGTCTAGCATCTATATCCTTCGCAAAGGGACGCAAATTAAATGTGTCGCATAGCTTTGTTTGCTTTAACCACAGGAATGGAGTAGATCTCACAAAGCCCAAACACAACGGCCTGCATATAATCTACTACAAAGCCCGAACCAAAGCTGAAAAAGGAAAGTAGCAAAAGGATGCTCGCCCCTTTAACTCCACATCTTGGTTCGCCTTTGCGCACTTTCCGAGCTTGATTCGAGAAAGACTTGTGCGTTCTTTGTTTGGGGGAGTGGCACTTGCTGGGTAAAATGGAGACTTCCCCTTCTCCACCACCTCGCCAGGCCCCTCGCACCACGCACGCCCATGAGCACCGTTAAATTGCGTCATCTGCATCACCTCACACCTGGCAACAGTGTCTACTGTGCAGGGACCTGGGAATATCTTTGATATTAGTATACTGTTCCCACTGTTGTCTGTCGATGATATGCCACGCCATGACAGCTCATTCATTGTCCTTACAAAAGCCACAAGGAGTGTGTTCATAGCTGTTTTGCCTGAGCCAAACCAAAGTCCAAATAAGTTAAGTTTCTGTATGCACTCCTTAAAAGGGAGCTCATTCATTTGCACCCGCAAAGGCCAAATTCCAAAGTGACTGCACTAAAATACTGGCACGTCGTCCGTGTTGAAAGTTATGGTCAGGTCATTTGCACCCTGAGGGAATCTGCTACACCCAAGGCTTTCGGTCATGTCTGTGACATCGTAGGACACACAATGTTTAAGTGGTCACCATCAGTCATTTCAAGGATGTCCCAAATTTGGCTTGCGAGATTTAGGGTAAAGATGTAGGATAAGGACTTCACAAGGTCCTTCTCAGTATTCCTTGTACCGCACCGCTTACAACAGATTTCACTATCACCGGGACAGAGCTCTCCAATGTATTCCATGCAGCTGCTATAATAAAAGTGCCTTGTCTTCTGACTTGCACTTCTGGCAGATTGTTTTAAAAGGAGTATTTAGAGGTAGAATACTCTGTCTTTTTTGATAAGTGTGAGTTGAGTAGCTTCAGTAGGCTCTCCATGGATTCTTTGGATGAGCAGTGTCGAAGGCTGTGGCCCATGACCAGCAGGAGGCTTTCTGCCATTGTCACCTTGGAGCCGGGGTACAGCAGCTTTTTCTGAAAAGATCTTCAGTTTGATGTTAGAAGATTTTATGCCATTATAAAAAGAAGGAATTAACTCTCGATGGTATTGCATGACCATATCCAGAAAGTAGGTTTGTGAAGCAATTGGGAGTCCCGGTGGTCCCTGTCGTTTCTAGGAAACCATTTTCTCGACAGCGGATGGACATGAGCAGGCGAATAATACTTTGAGCTTAGCCTGTTGAGCATAGTAAGCCCTTAAGCCGCGTCGTGTGCCTCCTCATTACTGGGAAGGGACGAGTGTGCTGCTGTCCTGATGAGTTTCGTTTTCGTCGTTTTATCAAATCCCCTATTTACACGTAGCATCTTTGGCGATACTCTGCCTCTCGCGAAGTTGCGGATTGCTGCCTGTGAGTCGCTCACGACTATACGAGTGTTAGGTAAGTATGTTAAGCGCAAGCGCTATGGCTAGCTCCTCTGCTACCTCTGGTTTTGTTGTCCTGACGCTACAGCTCGCGATGATAACTCCCTCCCTATCCACCGCGACTGCCGTCATGGCTTTCAGCTTCTTGTCGTATTCTGCCGCGTCGGCGAAGATGACTTCTTCCGTCTTTAGCTCTTTCTTCAGGGCTTTACGCCTAGCCTTTCTTCTCTCCGCGTGATGGACGGGATGCATGTGCCTCGGTAAGAGTGGGATGTGGAGCTTTTATTTGATGTGTAGGTCGACGTCCACCTTCTGTCCTCTGCGCCTCGTAGCGAAGGCCGAGGTTCCTGAGAATGTGACGACCCGTTGCGCTCGTGCGTAAGTCTCTCCAGTTGAGACGTTCTTTGAGCTTGTATGAGTTTGTCTATGGTGTTGTGTAGCCCCAGTGCTGCCAGTTTCTCGTTTGGCGTCGAGTCCGGCAGCCTCAGGGCTCCCTTGTACGCTTTTCGGATGAGGCATTCCACTTTGGTTTTCTCCGCGACCCCGAGTTTCAGGAAGGGGATAACGTATGCCAGCCGGTTCATGACGAACGCACGGACTAGGTGTCTGAGATTTTTCTCCCTCATTCCGTAGCTCCTGCCAGCGATTCTGGCGATGAGTCTGGAGATTTGGTGGGTTGCTGCCTTCGGTATGTTTATCGTTTCTCCATTGCGGCCGTCTGCTTGTATGGGTAGGCCTAGAACTCTTATGCTTTGAACCACCAGTATTCGAAGCCCTTGTCAGTGGAGCTCGATGTTGAATGGTAGCTTCCTCAGCCAAACGGGTCTGATTAGTAGGAGTTCCAACTTCTGTGGGGAGCATGCCAATCCCCGTGGGGTGACGTATTACCCACCGTGTGGGTCGCCTCTTGTAAGGTGTCTTGAATGTGTCCGTCGCTGCCCCCGTAATCCAGGTGGTGATGTCATCGGCATATATGCTGTGGTAAAGGCCTTCTATCTTCTCGAGTTTCTCTGGCAGTCCAATCATGGTTAGTTGAATAGGTATGGCAAGAGGACCGACCCCTGTGGCGTACCTGTTCCTCTGAGCCGTATGTCGTCCGACTCTACGCCTCCTATGGTGATCTTGGCTGTCCTTTCGTTCAGGAAGTCTTGTACATTATGGTACGTCCATTTGCCCACCCCCAGCTTCTCCAGGTTCTCGAGTACCGCCTCGTGTTTGATGGAATCGAAGGCCTTGGTTAAGTCTAGGCCGAGTACTGCACGGGTGTCCAGGTGGGAGCTCGTCTCTCCCTCCACGATCTGGTATTTCAGACAAAGCATCACGTCTTGAGTAGACAGGTGTGGTCTGAACCCGATCATGGTATGAGGAAAAGGCTCTCCGTCCTCCATGTATTTGTGTAGCCTCTTCAAGACGACGTGCTCCGTTAGTTTTCCGACGCAGGACGTAAGCGAGATGGGGCGAAGGGCGTCTAGCTGTGGTTTCTTTCCCGGCTTCGGAATCATGACTACTTTAGCAGTCTTCCGTTGCCAGGGAAGAGAGCCCTTTTCCCAGCATGCGTTCATGTAGGAAAACTATGTTTATATGTCAAAGGTTTTTACAATGATAGTTAAATATTGCTGTTGTGCAAATTATTTTTTATGGTATGTGTCTAAAATTATGTTACTGGTTCACTCACGCTGTTAGACTTGTCGCTCCGCTAACATGACCACGTGATCAATCCTTGGTCCTCTGACGCTCAGCTGCTCATCTTCACTTATGATGTCAAGTTCTTTAAGTGTCTTCTGTTCTTTTAGACTATGTTATGATACAGGATCATATGTCACTCATTCCCCACTGGTACAAGCATAATCGAATGTTCCTTAATCCCACAATAAGTGAAAGCTTCGTGCCTACATCATGGCATCAGTGATTAAACCTGTCTTCTCCAATTTGGAATTCAATATCATGATTAGAACCTTGGGCAAACACGTACAAAAAGCTCGTAGGACTGACATCAAACTTTATTATTTTCACTGTACCATGAGCAAAAGTGACTGAGAAGCTAAAAGAAAATGTGTCGCTGGCATGGAACTTCAGCTTTTACAGAAACAAATATTTGTCGTCTGTAAACAGTGGCTTTGAGATATTTACAATTCCTGCAAGCGTAGTGACAATGCTGTCAAGGTATGCAAGGAGATGAAGTGGGAACCGCTGCTGCAGGATCTTGAAGCGTTTGATGCGCTGAATGTTTCTTTCTACGGTCACTCGCAATGCTAGCATTTCTTCTTGCATCACCCGGCGACAGCTGCTGCTTCTGGCGAAGAAGAGGCGGCCGGATCATCTCGAGCCCATGCTCATAGCATAAGTCTTCAATTAAAAGCCCCTGTCTACCATCACCTTGTCAATGTGGGGCTTGCATTTTATCAGAACTTGACTTTCCCGTGTTATACGTGTGTCCGAGGTCCTTCCTCCGTAGGCTCAACTCATATAGCTAATGAAGCCTCCAGGAGTTGTGCAAACCAGAATCTTAACAATATAGGTTTTGTTGTAGATGGGCTGTATGTTAAGATCCGTGATGGCAGGTCCTTTGGTCGCTCAATTGCAATCTCAGTGCAGTCCATGACCACCCTCGTAATGCGGTATTTATCAAAGTGTTTCGTGAAGCATGCAGTGACGTGGTCCTTGTCTGGCCAGTAGATTGTGTGCCTTAGCACAGATGCTAGCATTACAACGGCCTCATTCAAGGTACTCGACACTGTAGTGTGGAGCCAGCAGAGAAAAAGACACATTGTGATAAAGCTTTGTGAAGACGAGCAGGAGGACATCTTCATTGCTGAGTGAGAAGCTCCTCTTGGACTGTTTAATCCGAATGTCATGTGCGCTGTGACGTCATGGGGTTTGCGCGGGGTTCCGGTGAAGCTCTCTCTCTAGACCCATCAGTGAGCAGCAAAAACTCATCCGCTCGCGACCGCGTGACCACGTGCTGGCGGGCGCAGCGTGGTGAAAGAAGGAAAGTCTCATCTGGGTCCGGCCATCCCTGTCCGGCGCTGTCCCCCTCCGGCTTCTGGCGGCTGTTCGCGGTCAGATAGAGCTGACTGTTTGATGGGCCTGGATAGATGGCGCCACTAAAACTCCGTATAATAAAAGTTTTGTCGATGATACCAGGTTTTTGCTGCATTTATGTTTATGTTGGAACGACAAGATTTATAGAAAAGTTACCTTTTATCGTGCAGGTATTCGCACAACTTGCTATCTTTCTACAAGACCCCCATTGACGTCATGCCGCGTGTTTCTCATGGACGCCGCTGCAGCTGCAGGTCGGGGGATTTTCTAATTTTTGCCTCGTGATTACACGGCGGAATCGCAACATTTCGAAGGAAGGAGATGTGTTTTCTGTCCTTTGTGACAAGATGAAGAATGTCCAAAGTAGAAGATGCCGATTCTTTCAACGTTAAAATCGTTGCACAGCTCCTTTAACCCTTTAACGCCTGAATTTATTTTTCAGTCGACTAAGAAGATATATTTTTGTGGGAATGTGGTGTTTAAGGTGCTAATAAAAGATACAAGCATTGTGTATTGTGACGGGTACCCTGTTTGGCTAAAGAGGTATGTCGCGAATTCGCGACAACAGGCCATGAAGTCAATAATTTTACCGACGCCATCTAAATAAAAATTTTTTTTTTCACCAATAATATTAGCGTAGAAAAAAATCTCGAAAGGAGTGAAACACAATTTTGCTCATTGTGTTCCCACAACAAACAAGCACAGCGCAGAAAGCATCTGGCTTCTACTTTATGGCTGATGGAAATCAAAGAAGCAGTTGGTGTTCTTGTTGAGGCAAAGATGTGCGTTGCATTTGCTGCACATTACGTTGGTATGCCCCTTGCAACAAGGTTTCTTGCACGCCTTGCTTGTACGCCCAAGTGATTCAGAGTGCTTCCTTTTTGATCTGCGGGTAGTGTTGATCGTTTCTGAGAGTGACCGTGATGCATGGGTGACAAGGAGTTGTCGTCCAGACGTCTCTTGTAGAAACACTGCCGCAAAACCTATGGGATGCATCAGACGAGTCTGTGAGATGACCCTGAGCATAGTAGTGCGTAAGTGCCAGTGTTGCCGCCTAGGCCTCTTTGTTAGAATTGAAGCTCTCTTGGTGCTTGCACACCTGTCAGCATCGTGGTGAAGCACATAGCAAGGAGAGCTTGTGAGTTGCGAGAGTCAAGGAAGAGTTTTGGCCAAATGGTTTGCTGTTCCCAGGACCAACCCTACTTGTGATGCATCAGTGCGAGGAGCCATTTGGGTGCAAGCTTTGATGTTCACTGGATCTGCACTGACACCATTGGCTGACTACTTCTGTGGCTGACTGCTTGCAGAGAACAGACCTGTCCTCGTTGAGGGTTATGCTGGCTTCGTGCAGGCATTTCAGACCTTGTTGCAAGTGTGAGTAATGTTTGCTGGTACTCAAAACACTTAAATGTCATCTTAAAGGCAGGTTTGACTTTCGAGGCCTTCTAGCACTCAGCATGTCCAGATGAAAGAATATGGGTGGAGTGGAAATTCCAAATGACAGTCGAAGAAGCAAGAACCGACCAAATGGTGTCACAAAGGTGTGTGCTTCTGTGATTCTGCTGCCAGCAGGGTCTTGCCAATAACCTGCTCTAACATCAAGTGTGCTGAACCATGCTTCACCAGCCAGTTTTCCTTGGCATTCATTAAATGTTAGCATCAGGACTCATTCCCTCGGGATGCAGCTGTTCAGGACAGTGTAGTCAATGCAGATGCACAGTCCACCATTCTTTTTGGCCATGACCATGGGTCCATATCGTTTTGTTTGGTCGATCTTTGTGTTACATCTGTTAAACTGCGACTGAGACAAACGCAGTTCAGATCATTCACAGTGAAAATGTGTATTTCTGGGAAGCATACTCTATATATAATGGCCATGATGCGTCGACATTACCGATAAGATGATGATGAGTACATTCTACCAGCAATAGGCAGTGGCCTCAAATAGCAAGACGACTTCAGGGTTGACTTTTCGAGTCTTGGCCATCTCTACCTGTGCTTGTACTAGGCGTCCCAGGATGTCATGCACACAGGTGATCCCGTGTTGACCTCCATGATGAGGTTGACTCTGCCCCAACAAAACTTGTACAGAACTGGACTGACGATCTTGTTCTCCTCGATCGGATTATGTTTCAGAGATAGCAGCTGCGACGAAAATGCTGTGTCACCCTCCTCAGCGCAGTTCTCGGTTATTGCCTCAGTGGTGTCGCTTTCAAGAAGCTCTTTGTACAGCTGGTTCTGTATCCCAAGTTCTTTGTTCTGCATCGAACCTTTCACCCAGCACCTTCTTTTAACAGGTAGAATGTCGTTGCCGTCCGTTTCTAGCAGTGCTGCTGCCATAACGGCATACCGGAGAGTCGTCGAGAAAGTGGCCGCTAAATTCGTCTGGTAAAACTGATATCCCTCACAGCTTCCCGCCACTCCCCGCCACCCGTGTAACTGCTAGAGCTGCTGACTGAGTTTTGCGGGCTGTTGAAGTCAAGACATCCATCCGTGGAGTTCTCCTTCGTGTGAATACCCCTCTAGTTGCAAGCGAAATCAAGACCTCTTGCACTTTGCGGCCCATGGCAATGATCTCCATCTTTTTTTATTCTGGCCCGATATAATGCGGTATCACTCCCATCTCGTAAACCAATGCTTCCAATCCTCTGGACACCAGAAGTCGTTTTTCCGGCAGTTGCAAGCTTGTCCTCCTTACATGCATAACTCTGTGGTTGTTGCATGATGTACGTTGGCATTTCGTTGCAAAGTTACTGAATCCTGCGCTTCGGCCTTGCGGTGGGCGTATGGTAGGCTACAGCCTACCCTGGCCTCGCAGCCTACCTGTAGCAGTTGTTGCTGTTGTGGACAGTAGATTCTTTGTCGTCGCCGCATCCCACTGCTGCCACCATGTTGGGTTTAGGCTCGAGTTAGAGATGCAAATATTGCTTATTTCAGGTCGTGGATAGTTACATGATTATGTGTCATCTGTTCAAGCGCCGACCTGAAATCTGTGCTCTGGCTCGTGGCTGCCTTGTAGCGCTCATGCCAGCGACCCTTTTCATTCTCTTTAGAATGTCTTGGGGCAATGCCACACGCTGTGTGGTGGTGGCTCATTCAATATTGAGATGGCTAATCGACATTCCTTGTGTGGGTCTCCTGTCCGATTATTGAGGAGGGAGGTAAAAAGCATGATTTGGTGGGGGATCTATCTCTAGCTTCAGGCATTGAAGGTGAAAGTGGTGAGTATACAGTGTGAAAATGGAAGCTACATTTTGTAGGGTGTATGCAGAAACCTCCATCAGCAGTAGAAAAGTCGTGGCACATTGTTTAGCACAAAAACAGACTGGCTGTATTACAAAACATCAGCATATTGTAATTCATCGAGTTGTTTCCATAAGTAAAATGATTTGCTCTTGGAGTGGTTTGAGCTGAAGTATGCAGGATGTAGTAATGTCTAAAGGGTGCTCAACAGTAGTTCAGTTGAAAGCATTTATTCATGATCCAAAAACCCAGTGTAATTCCTGGACGGGAATTCGTGTCGGATTCGTCCAACGACGCAGGCTGGCAGAACACGTCTGTTGCGACGCCCCAGCCTTCGCCACATCCAGCGCACAAATTGTTTGTACGCCACAAAGCGAAGCCTGCAAAATTATAGAAAACAGAAATTGGTAACTTGCCAGTGTGACACATGATTATAAAGTAGCAGTCAAAATTCACGCTCCCATGGTTATACATCTGTAAATGATGGTGAGATGTATGCAGGAAGAAAAAAATTCAAGTTTTAGTCACTAAAATTTAAAGTTATCAACATCCACAGGGATGTTGATAATGCAAAGAGTGCAAGCGAGCTGGACCAGAATAACAATGATAACCTCTGGAGAAGGGGAGCAAAGGACAAACACACATCTCCAAAAACAGCTAGGGGACTGATGTGCGACTGCGAAAATTCGGCTGGTCCTGGTATCGAACCAGGGACCTCTCGCGCTCCATTGGAAATGGAGAGGTCCCTGGTTCGATAGCAGCATCAGGCAAATTTTTCAGTCTCGCAAGAGTCACCTAGCTGAGTTTGCCCTTTGCTCCCCTTCTCTAGGGATTATCATTATCACAGCGATGTGCTGGTCGAAAAACAGTGGACCACTGGGAATTACATGATATTTGACAAGTGCCTGATTGTACTGTATGTGATGCAAGATGCTTGAGTGCATGCAATAAAACACATTGTGTCAATTCTGTCTGTATAGTCATTCATAAGCAAGCTATGAAACAGTTTCTTAAATATAGAATGCAGTGGGTGTGTGGGAGCAGAGGTAACTGTTTTTCTCACGATAACAAACTACTAAGCATTGCCGAAGATTGTCTCCGTCCAAACGCAGCACTAGTAGTTGGGACCAAATGCCAAAGTTCTTTGCCATGTCTGTCAAAATTATAAGCAATTACTAATGCAAAATCATTGTTTTTCTTTTCTCCTAAACACCCACATGAAAAATGAGCCACAGCTCTTTTTCGTTATAGAATAGTAGAATAGAAAACAATTTCTAACAACTGTAAAAGAAAGCTGAACCAGGGAAAGGCTCTGTGACCGCTCTGCTCGAGTTCGCCAATGCATTCCGAAAGACATTAGGAGTGATGTTTGAGAATGTGTTGCCGCAACCATTTCATTTTTTACTGGTGAACACACCGCATGGAAAGCCCGAAAAGCAGAAAACGGCAGGGGTCAGCCCTTCTAGAGGGTAGCTCGAACGTAAGTAAAAACCACAGATTGTATGCATATTTACAGGTAGGACTGTGTGCGACAAAATTACTGAATACGTCATCCTGGCCCTTCTTTGGATGGTACTATACTTCGTTTCAGCTTGGGTCCGGACGCAGCCGATGCTACGAGCGCGAGCATGTGGCCCTGAACAGTGCTTGCATTGCACGAGCGCGCGTGCTTGGCAGGGACGCTGGAAGCCCGGAGCTCGCGCTTGTAGCATCGCCTGCGTCTGGACCCAAGCTAAAACGAAGTATAGAAATACTGTCGCTCAAGAGATGTTTCGCGGCATGTTTGTGTATGGCAGGTTGACTCAGCTGAATGGGAAAACGTGCGATCGCATGCGCATGCTTGGCGACCAGCTTTTTTCGATTTCAGGCGAACTACGCACATCGGTTCTCCTGGCGACGGGTGCAGACCTGCCTCCTCCAAAGCCCAGAATGCCACGTTTAATACTCCAGGTTGGAGGCAGATCGGCGCGAAGTCTGCATGTTCTGTCACGCATCCCTCCGGCTGGGTTGCGACCGCAGGCGGGCAGTCGCGGCAGCACACACACTCCCGCGACGTCGGCATGACGCCACACCGCTTACAAGAGCACCTGTGATTAGAATGAAATAAACGTCATACAAAAGCAAGCTGGAAATAGCCTACGCAAGTTAATAAATGTGACGTGCAGTTATTACCATGCTGTTGTGGTAAGTCGCCAACCGTCTGGGTCCGGACTTGGCTCAGGCGGAGTTACCGACTCATCATCGGGCGACCGCTCTCCGCGCTGCCGTTTCGGCGGCGTGCCCGTGTAAGCGATCAGTCCGATAGATTCGGTATAATTGAGCATCTTCCGCTCGACCTCGTTCAGGTCATCCTTCCAACACGCCATGTTGGTCGAGAACAGGGTTGACATTACCGATGACCAGAAAACAGACCCCAAACGGAAGTGACGTATACCTCCAGAAACGTCACTGCGCACGTGACTCGGAAGTGCTCTGCCGCCGATGCACGAGTTGAGAGGCGCCGATCTTTGCTATTTTTTTAATTAAAAACTAGCGCACGGAAAAAGAAACGGTTTTCTGTTCTAGGATTTAAAAATAACGGAGACCAACCCTCACAATTATTTGGCCGAAGTTCGAAAATCATTGCACAGTCCCTTTAAAGCTACAGCTCCCCGCAAATCAAGCACGGGTTCAGCGTCGCAGTTTCTATGACCTCCCATCTGTCTTAGTAGATCGCAAATGACTGAGGAGATTTGAATTCAGTGGAGGAGCTCACCCGTATAACCCCAAAAGTCATCGTCCACGAAATGTGCACTGCAAAGATTCATTGGCGGCGTCACTGGCTTGCTGATTCGGACTCTCGTCACCCACACTCGCGCGTCTCTCGGAAACGAATGAAGACTTGTTTCGTTGTCTCACATCCCGGTTTTTGCACTGTGGCACGCAGCGGATGCAATTGCTCTTGAATTTTTTGCCCCTGGCATTTGCCATGGCACGAAAACGAGGTAATAAGCGCGTCCTAAACCAACAGAAACAGCGAAACCATCCTGCCTAGGCGAATGCGATCATCTCTGTAGCGCTTTTCTATCTGGCCGCTGCGTGGCGCCTGCAGTGCACGGAAAGGACGGGGCCAGACTGCTTCGCGGTGACCCACACATCGTAGGCTTTGCTTTCTTTCTGGCCAGCGGTCACTCGGCCCAGGAGCAGTCGCACGCTCGGTGCTTTCCTGGGCTGGCAAACCTTTACCTTGGTTACTTTTCTGCTGATAAAATAATTGTAAGCTTTCAGGGATTTGTAAGCTTTGAGCCGCTCACGGGTGAACAGGCCGGGCGTGTTGATCAGGTAATCGTGCAGCTTGGGCCAAGTCACTTGAGGGTACAAGCGCTGTTCCTCGTTAAAACAGTCCGGCATTTGATGGGTCGAAGGGGTCGATAATGGCACAGCCTCCAAGACAGGCTCACTTCTGCTCATAGCAGACATGGTCGTTCGAAGGCAAACGCCGATAATACGAGCTCGTCATTGCGCGAGTACCAAAGAAAACACGTGAACTCTGTCTCTGCCGGAAGTTGATGCGGCAACCGGAAGTCGCTTTTGGATTTTGATTTTTGGCCCTTCCCTTCTTAAAGGGATTGTCCGGTCAAATTTCGTATTCGAGAAAACAATTGAATATCATTGTCATTGCCTCGAGACGCATCGTACGTGCAATATCTGAATTTTATATGCCCCTCTGCATGAATAATTGAATTTATACTGCTCCAATCGCATTCTAGCATAAACGCTGCTTTCGTTGGCAACATTGAAGCTCTGACGTCGCACAACACAAAGCAAGCATTTTCGTCTCGTCGTTTGCCTGCGAGTGAACGCCGCAGCGTGCTTCGTTTTTCTCCAGGGAAGTCCTTTGTTGCATAGCAACTGCCACAGTGCAGCCTGTTCGATGCAGTCATATGCCTTTTCCAGATCGAGGAAGGCCACCCATAGCTCCCGTCCCCCTCCGTGCGTGCCATCTCAATGCACTGCGTGAGAACAAACAAGTTATCCTCCAGGTGCCGTCCTCTGCGGAACCCATTCTACAGTTCTGCCAAGGTTCCCCTCTCTTCTGCCCATGCCTGTATTCTCCCTTAGCACTTGGGCGAAGACTCTGTACAGCACCGGAGTCACCGTGATCGGCCTGTACGATGATAATCAACTCCTTTCCCCAGCACCCTTATACAAGAAAGTCATTCGACCGTAGGCGCCAATCCTGAGGTATCTTTCCAGTCTTCAGCATTTCACTGAAGCACTCCCTCAATGCAAGACACCGCCTTGGCCCCAGCTTCTTGAGAAGAGACGCTGGAAACCCATTTATTTCTGTCGCCGTGCTTGCCTGGATCCGACCTACGATGTTCTTGAGCTCTGCCTCACCAATAGGACCCAACCACTCGTGCGAGTCGACCTCCTCTGTCTCTGGATCACCCTTTACTTCGTCCACTTCGCCTTCTTCTTTTCCAAACGTGGCAGCGACTTGCGTCGCCACAAACTGCAGACCCTCCGTCTCTGATAGGAGGACTTCTGATTCCGGGTGACTGCAGCAGCTGTTTGGGCGTCGCATGCCTGTTAGACCTCTGCATGTGTCTCCAGAATTTTCTTGGTGCATCCCGACCACTTCTTCTCATATCCTCCAGGAACCCTCGGTCCACATTGCGTGGCTTCTCCTGGATCAAGCTTGCCGCTTCCTTCTTCTTGTCTCTGTAGATTCCCCAAAGGCTCCACCGTGCCTGCTCGGGCCACCGGGCTCTCGCCGCCAACCGATGTTTGCGGCACGCGTCCTTTCTAGCGCTAATTGCAACCCACACATCCCGGTCCCACCATCGTTTCAGGCTGTACTTCTGTCGTTTGCCCACATTGTGCCTTTCCTTCTTCAGCTCCTGTCGTACACGCCCCATTATCCGTTCATACTCTGCCTCCGGTGTCACCTCCAGCTGCTCCACAATCTGGTCAATGTCTCGTTCTGTAAGTAACCCTTTCACTCGTTGCCCCCCTCTCGTTTTTCATTCTCCCACCAAATTTCATCAACATTCTGTTGTGGTCACTTCCAACACTGTGATCCCCTCTTCATCAATGACCATCCTGGTTAAGCGCTCGTACAGTACAGACCAGCTGACATGACCGCAAAATCTATGCAAGACTTCCGGTCCCCCGACTACCACGTGGTGAATCCCTCGCATTTCAGTTGCAAGTTCCTGTTAACCAGATTGAATTGATCCACCGTTTCTAGTAACTCCTGGCCGTTGGCATCCGTGGCCCCGTCCAGGTTGTCCAAGTGTGCATTGAAGTCCCCATCAGGAGAATATGATACTCTCCATGGAGGTCTTCTATGTCTACTCGGAGACACTCCGCATAGCTCCCTATTCCTCTCCTTGGCAGTTCTTCCTGTCCACATGTAGACTGCCTCCACTGCAGTCTTACATCCTGCTAGCATCCCTGTCATCCAGGGTGTTCCGGGGCAACTCGGTCTTGCCCTGACCCATCCTTGCTTGTTTATTGTTGTTTACATTGAAAATATGTGTATATATAGTGCAAATCAAATATAATTCCTTTCATTCAGGACCCCTTATATTTATCCTCAAATGCCCAACAACACAATGAATATGTCAGTAAAGTTTCTTTAAGAAATTAATAAATAATATTTTTTTAATAAACTGAAAAATCTTTTGGAAAATTTTAGTTATGCCCGTCACTGTCGCTGTCACTTTTTTATTGTTAAAATAATATTTCTTATTATCATGTAATGCTCCTAGAAGGCCATCTTGAGGTATGTTAAATAAATGAATGAAAATATGCATTTTGGCTTTAACTGGTTAAAAGCGAGCGTGTTGAAAATTAGATACTTAAAAATTGAAATTATAAAACACGGAGGACAAAACGGGACAACCACTTTCTTTCACTTGAAAGAATGTGGTTGTCCTCCTTCATCCTCCGTAGCAAAGCCCAACACAAGGCTTTGTTAACATGAGGAGATATGACAATTCTATGTCAAAGATAAGTTATCCGAACAGATATAAATTTAAAAGGAAATTATGCACAAACATTGTCCATGGCATTGATAGACAGTCACCGCCAGGCACACGCGATCCCACGGGCTAATTGGTTTCTACGGGCAGGAAAACTAGAGTTAAATCTACAGCTACCCGCAAATCAAGCACAGGTTCAGCGTCGCAGGCCTCTACGACCTCCCATCTGTCTTAGTAGATTGCGAATGACTGACGAGATGTGAATTCAGGGGGAGCCCACCCGTATAACCCCAAAAGAAGTCATCGTCCATCGAAATGTGCACTGCAAACATTCATTGGCGGTGTCACTGGCTTGCTAATTCGGACTCTCGTCACATCGCACACTTCCTTCAGGCGCGCGTCTTCGGAAACGAATGAAGACTTGTTTCGTTGCTCCACATCCCGGCTTTTGCACTGTGGCACGCAGCGGTATGCAATTGCTCTTGAATTTTTCGCCCGTGGCATTTCCCATGGCACGAAAACGAGGTAATAAGCGCGTCCTAAGCCAACAAAAGAGCGGAAACCATGTCGCCCGGGCGAATGCGATCATCCTGCAGCGCTTTTCTATCTGCGGTCACTGCGTGGCGCCAGCATCTACAGAACAAAAGCATCGTATCGCCCAATCTTAACCTGGAGTACAGTGTGCCGAGGCTGTGCCTGCTGCACACGACAGCAACCCCCCCCCCCCTTTCATGTCTCGCGCAGTATGTAACGGGGCCGAAACACCCATGCCCGACTCGGGAATTCTGGGACTGTGAGCAAAAGTGTGTGAACCAGCCAAGGTGGACCGCTTGCCTTCGGATTTTGCGTTCGCACTGCTAGCAGGTGAAATGTACTTTTCTATGTAGTGACTGCATACACATCTCAGTTTTCAACATTTGACGAAAAGGTACTTAAGTGAAATTAACCTGGATGCTCCAAGGCCGAGGGTTGCAGTGTTCTCCAAACTTTATTCTATGAAATTCCTTGTTTTGGTTCACAAAAATGTGGCTGTCTCTCTCATGAAAAACATTCTCATCCAAGTTCTAAACCTATTGCCGGGTCAGCTGCCCACTCCCTGATATCAGAGTATTTCGTCAGTCAGTAAGTTCTGATGTGAAAGGAGGAAAGCGACAGTCACTCTATGGGCAAACGACGACTTCCTGTATCTCACCAGTCCCCGAACCTCGGCGAGGTAAGTAGGCTGTAGCTATGGCAACAGTCGTCTGTAGGAGCCCATTTAGAAATCTCGCCCGACGGATTTTGTTAATTGTGCTAAAAACAATACCGTATTTACTCGCATAATGAACGCACTTTTTTTTCCGAAAAATCGAGGCAAAGTTGGAGGTGCGTTCATTACGCGAGGTAAAAGTTTTGCGTCCGTATTTACTCACATAATGAACGGACCTTTTATCCCGCAAAAATCGACGTAACTTCTTATCTCTTTGCGCGCGGCGCGGTGACTCCAAAGCCAAACTGCGATGCGCAAAAAAAAAAAAAAATGCCCCTCTCCATGTTTTTTTTTCTTGCTTCGTGTTGTTTTTTTTTTTTCCCCGCCTTTTGCAAGTTGTTTTGTTTGCCCACGCTGCCCATGCTTTCGCGACCTCGCTGCACCAGGGTAGAAAAGTGCGTTCATTTCGAGGGCTTCTCGCTTCTCTTTCCAAAGTGCGAGGAGGAGGCGAGGGCAGGATGCCTTCATTATGTGCGCTTTGCTTGGGCGAGGGCTCTCTGCTTTTCTTTCTTATCTCCTTGCCCGCGGCGCGCGACCCTGGAACCAAACTGCGTCGTGCGAAAAAAAGAAAAGAGCTCCTCTTTATGCTTTTTTCTTTTCTCTTAATTCCGTGGATTTTTTTTTTTGCCGTCTTTCGCAAGCTGTTTTGCTTTGCTTAGGCGAGGGCTTCACCGCTTATCTTTCCTATCTTCTTGCGCGACGCGCGCGGCTCGCGACCAACCTGCGCCAAAAAAAGTGGTATTTTTTTTTTTTTTTTGGTTTCGTGGATTTTTTTTGCCGCCTTTCGCAAGTTGTTTTAGTTTCGCTTTGCTAGGCGAGGACTTCTCGCTTCTCTTTCTTAACTCCTTGCGCGGCGCGCAACCCAAAATCAAAACTGCGCTGTGCAAAAAAAAAAAAATCTCTTATGCTTTTTTTGCTTTCGTTGGATCTTTTTTATTTTTTTAACGCGTTTCACAAGGCGTTTTGTTCGCTCACGCTGCACATGCATTTGCGACCTCGCTGCACCAGGATAGAAAAGTGCGTTCATTTCGCGCGCTTGGAGGGAGGGGGTCAAAATTTTGACGTCCGAGTTGGGGGTGCGTTTATTACGCGAGGGAAAAAAAAGTCGAAATTTTGAGAGCCGACTTGGGGGTGCGTTCATTACGCGAGTGCGTTCATTGTGCGAGTAAATACGGTATCTGGTTTTTTCAAAACAATAAAGAAAACAGGTACTTCGGACACATAAGCAGTCCCAGTCAAACTGTACATACCGTGGCACAGAAATACTTTACCGGCAGTTGCGTTTTTTTGTTTTTTTCGAATACGGGGTAATTTGCTGCCCCACAGTAACAAATTTTGAAACATTTCTTTTTGTTCGTTGTTTTTTTGTTTTTTTTTAATTGGACATTTAGTGCAAAAACACAGCCAACTTTTTAAGTCTAGAAGAAACTTCGAGATTTTCACCAATTTCTAAAACGCAGGCCTCTAAGGTCTCATTCGCCCAATGTCTTGACCATGTGTTTCATTTTTTTTATTTTTTTTTTATTTTAGACTACAATTGTAAAGAGTACAAGGGGTCGTTTCCCTGACGCTGACAAGCGAGGCCTGTCGGCTATGTTGTGCAGGGATATAAGATAGGTAAACTGCCGCTGTATTCTTTAATTATCTCCTTGCTCGATCTGACGTCTATAAAATCTTTGATAGCTTACTTTTTGTTTGCATGATAATTCCCTCTCCCAAAGTCACATTTCTGCAAAAATAGTATAAGGCTCAAAACTTGGCGTTTGGGCTGGTTGGTCCATTCTGAGTAAAATGTTAAAGGCACTGAAACAAGCGAGGGCAGGGAAGATACACGGTACGACTGGACCTGTCGTCTTTGGTATCTATAGGCATCCAAAAGGCATATTTTAGATGCATGTGATGCATCGTAAAGCATTAAATGCTTTTTAACGCTACAACCCAGTCCCGAAATTCTGTCCGTCCGTCCGTTCGTGCGTTTCCCGCTAAATTTAGCGAGGAAACAAAAATGGTGTTTAGGTCACGTGACGTCAATTGATATCACGTGACCTATACACTAATTTCGTTTCCCCGCTAAACTTAGCGGGAAGATTGATGTCACGCCACCGAACTCACGTGACGTAGACATCAATCAAGTTTCCCTGCTAAATTTAGCGGGAAGGTTGATGTCACTTGAGCTGACGTCATGCGACCCATATACCAATTCACTATCTCCGCTAAATTTAGCGGGAAACTTTATGTCACGTGACCTGGCGTCACGAGGCTTTAAGCTCTAATTTAGTTTCCCCGCTCAATATGGGAAAATTTAATCAAAATGAAGGTTCTTCAGTCCCCGAAACGACGTTATAACGTATTCTACATTTTTTTTTTAAACAAGTGGGCCTTAAATATTGCATTCCATGCATTGCATGACTTTAAAGATGAAGGTCGCTGTCAATTTTTCCTCACTTTCACGCAGTGGTGCTTACGTATTTACGTAATATTTTCCTTAACTTTTTACGTGCTGGAGAGAGAAAGAATATACGTACTTTATTCAGATCATGTTGATCCCCGGCCTGGGATGTCCTTTTACGGGCTGGAGTCGCGCCAAACTTTACACTAAACCAAATATAAACTTCAGTTATACGTTTAAAAAAGTTAACGCGAAAAATTTGTTGTTTGTTATTGGATATAAATGTAAACTGTATTTGGTATGCACGAATAGCGAATAATTTCGAAACATAATACTGAAAAAAAACCCGAGACGAGGAAGCGGGAAACAAACAACGTGCCGTCACCGGATTGTCTGTTTCTTTCTCCTTTGTGTGTGTGTGTGTGTGTGTGTGTGTGTGTGTGTGTGTGTGTGTGTGTGTGTGTGTGTGTGTGTGTGTGTGTGTGTGTGTGTGTGTGTGTGTGTGTGAGTGTGTGTTTGTAGGGAAGAGGAGGAAACGAGACGAGAGGATGTGGGGGGTGGCATCCGGCTTTCCGCGTTCGCGTTCGAAAGCGTTCGAAGGGTGAGTGGAGACAAAGGAAGCTCTAGCTTTGCGTCTACCCACTATAATCATTCCAGTCTGGCGCCCCCGCGCGTTCCCGTCTCGTCTCCTCCTCTCCCTCAGTTCCTACCCGCATAGTCACTGACCGCTTAAAGCTGAGGACCTGAGGGTCCTCAGCTTCTTAACCCTATATAAACCCTCAGCCTGAAGCTGGGGGTTTATATATCTTCGCACGTCCTGCTCTGTGATTGGTTCTTTCGATGTTCTTGTCGGCTAATGTCGCAATCTCACTGGCTGCCGAACGATAATGAGATGCTCGGGGGACTCGCCACGTCGTGCGTTTTTTAAGTTGCCAGCGACCGTGGCCGACACACATCTAAAATAAGAAATTCCGAACGCCCCACTCTTCCTCCAGGGAACGTTATCCCGGTCGGACGGCGCCAACTCGGCCATTGGACCCGAGCCCGATGCCGAGCGTCCTCCGACGCGTTGATTGGGCACGAGGCTTAACCGAGCACTGACGCAGCACTCGAATCCAATCCCCGTCTTCGCTCCATCTCACTCTGATGACGTCGACACTCTAGTGCTCAGGTATTCATTACTCCAGGTGGTGCTGCTATGCACAGCTTGCAGTGACGTCACTTGGTCGGACAGAATAGAGAAATGGGCGCGTGAGAGGGGTGTCTTTCGCTGCGTTCACGAGGCGCTTCTGGCCACCAGAAAGAGCGGTGGACGGACATTCACGTGCAGGCCATGCGTATTAACTTTTATTTCAATTGATATGGAAATCCTCAGCCTCATTCTCTCGTCTTAAGACTCCCTTTTCGTCGAATTAAGTCCACTTTTACCCGGAATTGGCTCGCCCGTCTTCGCGCACTTTTTGGCCAACTGCCTCCGGGAGTGTATACGCGCATATGGAAAGTACACTTGCATCATCCCGGATTGAAGCGAGCGCGAGTTCCCGGAACTATACCGTATTGCCTCACATGAGCGTTGCTGCAATTTTACATTTTCTATTTGGTATTAAAAAAAAAAACGGTCGAAAGCTATGGAGAAAAGAGAAAGGCGAACTGGTGATGAGCGATTAGTATCTTCAAACTCCAGCACGGGAATTGTTATATTGCACCTTTTCACAAGTTTTCTTTTGTTACCAGTCTCTAAGACCAATATCCTACATTATATAAAATAGAAATGACCCAATGATTCGGGGGGGGGGGGGGGGGAATTGTGCGTGAACAGGTGACAGTGTTCTTATTATATATATTTTTTTCATTTATTGAACAACATACGAAGATAATCCTATGACTTCAAGGTTAAGACGACCCACAACCAGGCTCCCAAAGGAGCGCCCCGACGTTTCAGGTCGATTTTCCTCCTAATCAGACAAACTTCTGTTCCAATCCTACGATATCGCGATTTGGCTTCGTCCAATTCGCAAAGCAATGGCCCATCGCGGATCGTGTATATTCCCAGGGTCCGCTGCTTACTATCTTAAGATAATAGGCAACAAGGAATATTTCAGAAGCGAAAACCACCGACAAAAAGCCTGGAGATCACTCCCACTCCCAGGAGAAGAACATCCAAGGACAATAAGGAACTGGACGCACCCCGTTGGAGACTCCGCACGCTGGACGAGAATCCTACGATCGCACTTGAACTACGTGTCCAGCAGTGGTTCGAAATCCTCTCTCTAGCACACCTCATCACCCTCATCAAACCTCATCGGCACTCGCGCTTCAAGAATGGCAGAACGTCACTGGAAGACGAACAGAGGTCGGGGAAGGTCTCCCTTCGTCTTCCGGATTATGTTCCGGTATTCTTGAAGCGCGAGCGCCACTCCAAACGCCTCGCACGCCTCACTGCTTTTTGCCTGCCAAATCATTTCATTCATTTTTTTTAGATTTGTTGTGTTTGGAGCAGAACTGATGTCCGCTCTCGCTCAGGTTTGCAGCCTATGCTGAAATCGCCATTGTATTTCGCTCTCGTGGTCAGAAAAGCTCGTAAAGCCGCAGCTCCAAATGTTCACAAAACGACGCCCTTTGGCATGACGAGACATGAAGGTCCCTGCCTTCGACAGTTGTGCGTGCATCGCCTTCTCTTTTTTCGCTATAAAGTCTAGCTCCGGAATTTTTGGATCGCACGCCGCGTACTACGTCATCTGTGAAACGAAGTATATGCTAATAGATTTGAAACAAAGAAGTGAGATACAAACTGGCTGGATGTCAGCACCTCTTAAATGAGGACGTCACGCTCGAGCTATCTGTTCTATGAAGACAAAGTGTTCCTGCGATTTGCTTTCTGCGGCGAGCTGCAACCCGACGGTGACGTATACTGTTGTCTCCGGCGGGGCTTCCGACCCTGGAGAAATCTTTCCGCCGCTGGCTGCTGACTTCGGCAGACTTCCTTTCACCTTTCCCAATTGACGTGGTATACGCCGGGCTTCTTTCCGAAAATAAGAGAGCCTGCCAATTTCTTGTTTTCCCTCTTGTCTCAGGAGACCTTCATGTGTACTTGTTTGTCTGTGTGCAGTTGTTTCGCGAAGCAGCGAGAGAGTCATCCCGGACGGTTAGGACACCGGGGCTTAGTCTTTGTCGTTCTTCCATGGCTTTTCCCTGGAAAATACCAGAAATATATATATATTTTTGTTTTCCTAAAAAGTCAGCAGGGCGCTTAAAAAAAGCACAAAACAAAATTAAAAAAAATTGTTGGTGAAGTTTTTTTTTTGTTTTAGTTTTTTGTGTGTCTAAATTAGTTTGGCAGGGGGTGTATGTGACATGTCGACGCACATCCTACTCTTAGCACTCTTTTTTCTATTGCGTCATTTGTCGTTTTTTTTTTTGTGTGTGTAACAACACGCGAACAAAAACTGAAAAACGGAGTGTGAAGCCAGCACGCAAAAATAAGTGCTCATAAAGAATAATATGCATCTTTAGATAATACACAAGCTTAAAAGAAAAGGGAAAGCAGGCCTTTCCTAACAGCAAACTTCTAGTTTAGTTTTAATTTTATTTTTCGCCGTGGTCTTTTCATTACTTGACGCCTACAGCGCGTTTGAAGCCCGTTGTCATTTTGGCAGGCCAAGATAAAAAATATAAAACCAGTGCTGACATTTAGAGCTTTGTCAAGAAGCTTTGAATGGCAGGCTGAAAAAAAAAGAACACAATGCTTAAGCTATAGTTGAATTTCAACAACAAAGGGAACAGTGTCGTGGAACTTTCCAAAGACAGCTTTCAGGAAAGCAATGAAAACCACGGTTAAAAACGTTTCGTGATACGTTGCGCATGCAGGCTTCATGTTTTTGAACAGAGGTGTGTCAAATGAGAGTATGATTGTCGTCCAGCCACTATTATCACATCTTGTCTGTATGCGTATCGGAACAATATTGGCATCGGAAAGTTGTATTGCCACTTCTCAAATTATTTTGTTTTTCTTTTTTAGCATGCAACATGTTTTGCTGCGCGCGTCCGAAGTGTATTGGGTCTTCAAAAACAATTTTATAAAGCATTTTTTTCCCTGATCAAACGTCTTTACGCAAAAACCGAACCTCAAAATCACGAGCTCGTAGCAGGTGCGAATACCCCAGTGATGCAATACGCGGATTAATTGCGCGCTTTTCATATGGATTAGGTCGTGCTTCGCATGTTGCGCGGAAATTAATTCAGGGAGTATGTGGTCTAATGGCGCGTTTAGGCTCGCGTATTCGCGGGCGATCCGCGCAGGCAGAAAGTGGATTTTAGAGCCGGGTCGGCGAAATCGACCCGTCGCTGGTGGAAAATCTGGATCAGTTCCGGACCCGTATCCAGATTTTCCGCAAGTGACGAGTCGATTTCTCCACTCGGCTCCAAAATCCACTTTCCGCCTGCATGGATTCGCCCGCGAATACGCGAGTGTAAACGCGCCATAATGCCGCGTGAGTGTCACGTGAGAGACCGGACGGGCTCAGAGTCACGTGATACGCTGAAAGCGTTGCATTGGCTAGGATGAGTCGCGATTTTTTGTTCCGCTTTATTCGAAAGGAGCAGCGATGAAAAAGAAATGGTTTTAATAAAGCTTTACGAGAGAAAAGGGAGCAATTAAATATCGCACTCGCATCGTACAAGTTTCAGGGAAAGTGGATTTTTCGAGAGCTACCGCCTTCTTTCTTTATTATCGCTCATTCTTTTCTTTTGTCGTCCTCGTGAGCTGATTTATTGCGCCCTTCGCACTCGGTTTTCGTGGGCCGCCGCTCTTCTTGCATAGAGGCCTTTGTGTTTGGAAGCGTTTATAATAAACACATGCGCCGAGCTCAGCACTCCTCGGGTCTCATGAACCCATGCTGCGCGCACGTGATGGGTTTTCTTCCACAGGGACGACCGACGCAGCTGAACACTTTTTTTTTTTTCGCCGTTTCCCTGCTTTTACGCGCGGGACTCGGTTCCGACGCAATATGCCGCTTTGGTATCGGGTGATTTCCTTTACATTTTTTTTTTCTACGTGTGCGTGAGTATCACTTGACATTCCGAATGAAGTGTTTACTACAAACCGTCTACCGTGTGCCCCCAAAAAATAAAAAAATACGGGGTTTAATTTTTTTTTTTTTTACTGAGAAAATAAATTACGCATCGCCGAACGCTCACTTTCCGCCTAAATGTAACTCTGGCGGTCCTAACCAGATGTCAAAGTTTCGCAGCTAACCCCTATCTTATTTAAAAGTTATAAGTGATTTTCTAAAAATTCCGATGGTGGGAGAATGGTGGCCGATGAAGCTTTACGATTAAACGGAGCTGCTGAATGGCGTCGACAACCGGCAACGCCATACCCATTACAGTTTAAAAAAAAAAAAGCATTGATAATGTTGGAATAAGATAACGGTAAGAATTTAGTTCTGAAACTTTGGCCTCCGATTGGAACCGCCAGCGCTACATTTGGGCGGAGCGTTCGGCGATAAGCAGTATATGTTTGCTGTAAACAAAAACAAAACAAACACCGTTTTTTTTTTTTTTTTGGGGGGGGGGGAGGATACGTTGTAGAAAAGAATAAAAGTAGTAAATAGCCTGATCGTTCTCTATCGTCACTAACAGTTCAAAGAAACACAGCTGGCGTGGCCTATAGACCTTTTCATCTCAGTAGTTACGTGACCGGTCGAAAGAGGGCGCTGAAACACAAGCGGCGCCGTAGGGTGGCTTCAAAATACTAGGTGATATTTATCAAGCAGCCATGATGTGTCCCCTCATAAAACGTAAAAAAGAACAAAAAAAAAGTGGCCTCAATTTGGTTGGTTTGGGTTTCAGCGGGCTCGCGGCTGTGTTGGTGTATTATGTTGTTTTCGCTCAGTTTTGTGATATATAAGTGGATTCTTTGAGGTACAGAACCAAGGATACAGCGGTAATCGGTCACCTTGAGAGCTACGACGTAGTTACGAGCCTAAATTCTGGACGCTTTTACAAACACCTTCATCTGATCATGCTCTTCGTTCGGCCAGGTTCGGCGGCGAAACGCCTGGCACGCGCTCGATGTCTTGCACCGCGTTTTGGCTGCGCCTGCGACAAAGGGGTGTCGAACACCGAAACATCGCACTCGAGCCGGAGAATCTAGCGGAGGGGGGGGGGGCTAAACTGTCAACGATTATGAAGTATGTAGTATACATAACAGCGTTCCTATACACCGTAAAAGATTTTACTTGCGCTTATACTTTTCAGAGCAGCTCCATTAGACCTACCGGAGCTGTAGGAAAAAGTATAGCAGACCGCAGTGATTGGCTTGAGCCAATAACTGCGATCGCACTTGAGCCTTCAGAAAAAAACTTGATAAAGGAGAAGGCCGAGTAAGAAAAAAGAAAAACAGTAAAAGAATCCGTTTCATCTTAAAAACGGAAGTATCACGTTTGGCATGTTCGCACGTCATGACCACGATTTGTCACATCGGGGAACTCATCTTGCCTAAAAACTTTTTGTTTTAACCTGCTTAATCACATATTGCACTGACTCTGTGCATGATCTGTGGGAAGGTACACACAAACGATTTATTATCACGTGGCAATAGGTCAGAGCAAGCTACTACTTGGAAGGCAAGCAAGTGCATGGCGCGTAACCAAAATCCATGGAGCGCAGCCTCCATGAATCATGAGCCAATCCATGAACTCTATGGAGCCTGCCATTTCACTGTGTTTGGTCTCTTGAGGCGAAGAACCGACGAACTTCGCCCGGCGGCAAGTTCGCTTTGCGAACGGCGCGACAGCCACTCTTCTGACGCCCCGCGCAGAGCAAACGGCGGCAGGCGAAATTCGTCGCTTGTTTTGCTCCATGGAGTCTGCAGCCTTTGCCCTCCTAAAGAGACGAGACTTGTCCTAGTTCTTTCTTTTATATACTACATAGTATTACGAGGAACTGCGTTCTTTAAACTCTTAGAAGGTTGTAAACATTCTTTCGAAACAGCTGCGCGTCGGCTGCGGAGTTATAAACAGGGGTCTAGGCCAACTCGTCGAAAGCCAACTTGTCGACGGCCAAGTTGTCGGCGGCCCATTCGTCGAATAGGCCCATTCGTCATAGGGCAACTCGTCGAAGGAAAACTCGTCGAAGAGGCCAACTGGTCGCCGCTACTTTAATGCCAGATATATAATGTTTTCCTTAAATTTTAAAGCAAATACTGCCCTATAATAATCCGTGTTCTGTCTTTCATGTGTAACTCTTTCGTAAAAAATGTGTACAATAGGCGCTCTTCTTAAAAAGCTGAGCTCCAGTCTGCTCTTTCTTGCAGAAGGTAACAACTTGCCGCTTTCGTCACCTTCACGGTACAGTGAGGCACGGTCACTACGTCGCTCGTGTATCGCTGGGGCGCATATTAACCCATCCGGGCTATCACGGTTGATGCCGCTTCGCGGCGACAGTCTGCAGCGGCTCATCATAAAATTGTCGACCCAACTGGCCCACCCGTTCACGCCATTCGCGGCGACAGTCTGTGGCGGTTCATTACAAAATAAGTAATAAAGAAAGGTAGCAAAGGGACGATCCCGAGATGACACATTTTCAACTTGTCATAAAATGTTCTCTCGTGTCTTTGCCCTCTTGTAATTTTCTTTCAATCTTGTAACTTAACAAGGGCGCTGTCCCTAGTCCAAACACAAATAAAAATTTAGGTCAAAAGATAAAAAGGAACCACGAACTTTTACCTTGGACCGTCATTCAACCCATTCGACGAATCGCCCTTAAGCTTCGACCGATTTCCCCTTTCGACAAGTTGCCCTTCGACGAATTGCCCTAATACGAATTGCCCTATTCGACGAATGGGCCGTCGACGAGTGGGCCGTCGACGAGTTGGCTTTCGACGAGTTGGCCGGATCCCATGTGGCAGACGCCTGTTCCGCGGCAAGTCTCTCTCCATTTTGACAGCCCACGGAACTTTCGGCGGCCAGGAGTTGGGACGCCGCGATGAAAGTGACACTCGCGTTCGCTCGTGCTTTTTGCCAGCACTTCTACGACCAACCGCCAGGATCGCGAAGTCCGAGAGCGTAACACTCCGGCTCCTGTGACGTCATTTGCATAGATAAGGGTTGTGTTCCAAAATTGACTCGATCTTACTCCAGGGTAAGGGTTTTGAACCTTGGCGTTCCAAAATGTACCCGCGTCCAGCGTTTTTCAATCTATGTTGTCACGTGACACGACCTGCCGGAGTAACTGGGATACATTTGGGTAAGACTTGGAACACAGCCCTTATAGGACGCTAAACACACCAGTCAGAGGCGCGTCCCAGGCACCATACTATGCACCGAGAAAGTGAGAGAGAGGGGGATAGGAGAGCGCGCGGGCACTTCAGAACGCCGAGCTCTGGTTCGAATAGTTAGTGGGTAGTTCTAAAGCTAGTTGCCTTTGTCTCCACTGCACTCGTCGAACGCGTTCGAATCCGAGAGCCGGGCGCCGGACGCCGCCATTCCGCGTTATATATACGCGATTGACGAGTGCAGTAGAAACAAAGGTAGCTAGCTTCAGGACTACCCACTAACCAGTCGAACCAGAGTTCAGCGTTTTGACGTCCCGCTGCGCTCTCGTATCTCTCATGTCCCTCCGTTTCTCGGCGCATAGCTGCTGACAGCTCAATGCAGAAAGAAGTATAGACTTGAAAGTATTCGCAACTTCTGGCAATGGTGGTACCGCGGTGCTAGAATGGCGCTTCCTAGCTCCTAGGATGATCGGCTTCCGATCCAGGCTGCTCGCTTACACCTTCCTGGCATTGAAGTAAGAGGTTAAGGCTCTTCTGGCGCTTGTAATTCACAAAACAAAGAAATACTTACGGGTCGCAGACCCACCCTCGTACTCCTACTGTTCTACGACGATCATCCAGATGACAGCCATTTTGATAGGAACTAGGGCGCCCTCTATATAGGCGGTGAAAGTTGCGAATACGCTTGTACACCACAACCGGTCTTCGCTGCGGCAAAGATGTTTGACGCCTGGAACAAGCCACACGCAGACATACAAAAAGCAGCAGGCATCAAAGCTGTTGTTTGTTTCTTACGTGGTCCAAAATACAGTCTGCTGACTCTGCCTGACGCGTGTTTCCTCCTTGTACATGACCGTCACATTGGTCATACAAACACTATCTGCAGGCATGCTCATGTATGAAACCAACATGCTTCCAAGATGCTTGAGGCGTCTTCGCAGTCTGTCATCATGTCCGCAATGAACATCGTGTCCCCTCTAACATGCGTGATCAGTGTGGCTACGGTGTGTGAGCAGTGTGCATGATTCTGCTTGTAGATGATGAACCTCAGTGCTCAGTGAACAGTGCAGCGTTGCTGCAGTATTTAAAACTTAATTGTAACGTTTTTTCTTGCTTTTATTCTGTCCTTCCTCTCATTTTTAAACCGCTCTTTTAACCTCCCCATCTTTGATCCTACTGCACAGCCAACCGAGGAAGTTGACCTTTCTGTCTTCCTGTTGTCTTTTCTTTTCAGGCTTCAAACTAATCGGAAGCGTTTTTTGTCGCTCGCTTTTCGTGCAAAACAAAAGTCTGCATTTTTATCTTGCAATACAATTGTACATTTGCCGTCGCCTCTATTAGTTTAACTATCCCTTTACAACTTTCAGGACCAAGCGTATGCTGCAGTCGTTATCCCGTATCTCTAAGGATAAGATATCAAAAGGTAATGCCGTAGTGACCCGCAGAGGGTGTACTTGTGGGCCCAGCGTTATCTGAACATTCGAGATCCACTGATCTCCTGTAAATGGCAGAGATCTATTCTCCCAAAGGTCTACACAAAAAATAAAAAAAAGAACCGTGCAAGTTGATTTTAGTGTTGCGTGTCGGAAAGTTCGTTATTACGAACGGGCCACAGCTTTATCATGGTATATAGCGATGGCCCTACGAAGTATAGTTCTGTGCATGTTTCAAATGGCTACATGGTCTTTATATTTCTTGTACAAAGTGAGTTGGGTTTTGAAATTGCTGCATTCAGCAATATTAGTTAACATAAAGAACAACAGGGTTCGCATTGCTTTAGAATGTAAAACTTTACTTCAAGGCACAGTTTCTGCACGAATGAAAGGGCAGCATTGGAACGAAACGTAACGTTTCCTATGTTTGCGTTCTGTTCATCTATTTATATATATTAAAAAACGAGGTTTGACTTGATGTATTTACGGGTTTAAACTTGTACTATTTGAGCGCGTTCGTGCTTTTTAAACATTTAGAAAGCGGAGACACATAAGGGACGATACAGACAGGACAATCTTTCAGTCCTGTCTGTATCGTCCCTTATGTGTCTCCACTTTCTAAATATTTACGGGTATTTCTGTATCTCTTTAAAAAAATTAAAAAACACACACACAAAGTCGGGTTAAACCCAAACTTGAAAGTAGAAGCGGATGCACGAGATGCCGCTACATGCTGCGTAAAAAAATAGCTGCGTAAAAGAGAGGAGGAGCGACCATCAGGCGATCAGCCTCCGTCCTTGAACATCAGACGAGTCACCTTTTTCATGGCGGTCACGGGGGCGACCGGAGAAAGTCCAGATAACAAAAATGGAAAGTACGAGCTGATCCCCCGAAATGCGAGCATCGAAGAAAACCTAATTTCACGCGACGGAGCGTAAACAGCGGGAAGAAGAAAAGAGAAAGCCGTTTCGATTCCCGCCGCCGTTCGTACCCGGTCCCACGCGGGTCCACAAAGGGTAAAAACGAGTTTGCTTCTGGGAAGAACCCTTCTTCGCGAAAACACGCTCGCAGGACGAGCGTCGAAAAGATAGAAAATTGCTACGTTCTCCGTTGCCGAAAAAGCTCGTGGTAAGAGAATAAGAAGCAAACCGAGAAGGCACTTGTGTAGCTCTCGAAACGAGTTTGGAGCTCACCTCGCTGGTTTTGACCTTGAAATTTATGTTTGTGCAGCGTTCATTGTGGGAGCCCTGTTCTTCTACCCCTTTTTTATATATATACTTGTCCTTGGCACAGACACGCACATTGTGGTTTCACCACCGAGTTCTGAGTTCCAAACGGCTTCTTTGCTTCAGGCATTGTGTGCGCATCTTCTGCGTATATATCTCATTTCCTTCTCATTTTATTTACCTAGATTGGAAAACATATATATTCAAAAAGTGTGTGCACATCTTTCGCTCTCAATGTTTTCCTTTTAGTATAAATTGAAATACCTTGGCGGTTCTTGATATAGTGGTTTTTAAATACTTACTCGCATTTTGACCATATCCCATTCCATTCTGGGGTCGTGAAAAGGAAGAATGATTCCGGAATCATTCCAACTCCGTAGTGGCAACTCAGCAACACTGCTACAGATACATTGCAACTACTCTCAGCATCTATCGAGTTAAGCTGAGTCCTCAGCGCCACACAAAAAACTGCGAGTGACCATCAACCTCATCATGATGGTAAAACCTGAAACTGGGCCAGTGATTTATACACATATCTCCACCCCAAACAGCCCCCTGACACACTCCCAGGCTCATAAGCCCCTGGGCCGGTTTGCTGACAGAGGTCATGTGGCCGGCCCTGTGGGGAGAAAGTACCTAGCGTTCCAGCCAATTCCGCTCAGCAGACGTCAGCCTCGGATGTACTTTTCGTTCATACTCACTGAACACGACCTCTCCCGCAATCAACCTCACATGCCGCTCCTAAGGTACGGTACATTTCATTTACATTTGAAGTCTCTTCACCCCTTTCCTGCGCGCGAAATGGACCTTTTGTCGAAGCGAGGAAGGACATACGGTAGCAATTTGCCTGTAGCGCTAGGTACCCTACGGAGCCGACCACGTGACCTCAAAATCCCTCTTACGGGTGAGTTAGCCGCGCTGGGAAAGATACCCACATTGACCAGCAAACGGGTCCTGGACTGGGATCTAGAAAAAATAGAAAACGCGCAGTGGAAGACTCAAGAAAGAAATAAGGGGGGACAGACAACGACTCGAGTCCTGAGTTCGCCATCGACCTCAGTTCGCACGCTCATAGAATCGCTGTGTACCTGCATGCTTGCGTACAGTTTGCAGGTGCTGACAACAGTGGTCAGCCTATGCCGTAAACTGTGAAGGCGGAATCGCCGCGCTTAAATTACCGCAAATTTGGGGTCGAATAGACCTTTTTTTAGAAATGCATAGCCACCTGGTGACTCAGAAAGTTAAAACACACAAGGAGGGTTGCCCTTTTCCCGTGATAGATACAAAAAAGGGTTCGTGGCGGGGATCTACGTCTCGGTTTTTGTTACGTAACCTGAGCACCCTTAAATTGAATGAACCTTTCTTAATTACCAATTCAGAGGCAGTAATTCAATAACTAACACAAGATCCGATGAAAGTAAAGTTTGGGCTTTCTCTAGACGTGGAGGACCAGTTCTACTTTGTACCACATAAGGATATGTTTGAGGCGGTAGGCGCTTGCATTGAGGTTAATGGCAACGTGGCCTTTCAAAACCAATGTGGGTTACCAAGTAGAGTCCTTCCTGGAACTCCTGAAATTTTACCTTACATCTACCGTCATCATGTTCAACAACCATTCGTACATACGAAAGAAAGGCATTTGCATAGGATCCTGTGTTGCCCCAGTGCTATGTGACATTTTCCTTTCCCAGTGTGACAGTGACATATCCCAGAATCTTCTCAACAACCTGGTGTCACGTTTATTTAGATATGTGGATGATTACCTCATACTCCTGCATGAAAGACCTGCCCAACTTCAGTCAGTGACAGTCAACACCATCCAGTCTAATTTCTGTAAACATGCCAAGAGATTGAAATTTACATATGAACTACCAACCGACAGTAAGCTTCAATTCCTGGATCTCCAACTTATTTTGGGAGAGAACCACACGTGTTTGACTTACTCGCCACGGTCTAAGAAACGACTTCTTCAGTCTGATTCGGCCCATTCAAATATCATAAAACGAGGAATTGTACAGAGCTGTCTAAAAGCTGCCTTGCAAAAGTCCTGCAAACATGCAGCCAAGAAGAGATTTGATTCACAAGTTCTAAGACTACAAGATTCAGGATATCCAACTTCCTTGTTGTTTGAGGTTGCAGAGAGATTGGCAACTCCCAATGAAAGAAGAACAAGAAGTGCTGAGACAAGAACACGGCCAGCAGTGGTTCCTTACATCCACAAAATATCGCCTAACTTGAAGGGGATAGCTTCACGATATGACATACAAGTGGTACTCTCAGCCCCGGATAAACTTAAGAGGCTTTGTTCAAAAATCAATAGACCTCGACAAACTCATAGTCTATGCACTGTCCATCATAAACATAAGTATGTAAACTGTGACGTCAACGTGGTCTACGAAATTCCGTGCTCCTGTGGGGAGTGGACGTCGCACAAACAGGCCGCTGTGTCAATGTGCGATTACGAGAACATGCCTTAGCTCTTCAATCATCATCAAAAGGGCATCTCGCCATCCATGTCAAAGACTGTGCCTGCACCCCTGTGTTCAATCAAACTAGAGTCCTCAAACACAATGACAGCAAGAGGGCAAGAGAGGTCTATGTGGCTAAAACTATCATAACTCACGGGACCAAGTGCATAAGTGCGCCCTCTGTTGCACTGTCGCTAATAGAGCAGCAATATCTAGACATTTTTTCTTAAAATCTAGAGGGTAACTGAAATAATTTTTCTTTTTAGAGGGGTAATTTAAGACGATCATCAGTGTAGATCGAAGTGTCTTCTTTTTTTCCTGAGTTTCATCGTATTTGTCACTTCGTTTACCTCTTACATACAGTAAATACCATACAGGAAATAACTAGTTCCATATAGTAACATACATACAGTAAATAACTAGTTGTGAGTAGCGTTCTTTCCTATCCCTCTCTCCTTCCTGTGTTGTCTTTGCGCTACATTGTAAATATGCAAACCCAACTAGCCCAACAGCTCATTTTGATGAAGATAAACATTTCACGTGAAGACTTCTTGTAAGAACGAGCTCCCATGGCCCGACTTAACATACTGATACAAACTTAAACTTATTCTTAATCAGGAAGACTGAAACATATCACGCTTTAACTAAGGACCTTCACTGTTGAATAAACAGCGAAACCGGTGAGTCGGTCGACTGTCTTTGCGTCAGATCGAAAGAAGCTATTCAAACTGTTTAACGCTTATTTCGTGTGTGTCAGCAAAACGACTGTTGAGTATGGTTTACTTTTTGGCGCATAAGGTTGTTGCGGCGTTAACAGGAAAATCTGAGCTTTGGTACATATACTGTAAATTAAGTGAGCACGAATTACTGCCTCAAGGTATTGAAAAGTGATGTCAAAGTAATTGCATTACTTTTGGAAAGTAATTGTAATGTAATGTCATTAATTTTAGCTGCGGTAATTTGTAATGTAATTTAATTACATTTTTGCAGTTTTCCAAAAAGTAATTAGTAATTTAATTACTTATTGAAAGTAATTTTGCCATCTTTTGGAGGTGCGCTGGTCAGGCAATATGGCGGACGAAAGGAGGTCGTTTTCGTCGTTCAGCACGCGGACCACCATAAATTTCTTGCACTGCAGCGTAAAATCGGTGTTACATATAAAGGCAAAGCGATTTCTCGACGGTAAAAACCTTCTTCTAGCCAGTGCGTAGGAATGACACGGCTGAAGTATAAAAATATTTACTGGAAACGAGGTTTGTTTCTAGGCTGCCTACAAGAACCAAGCGGCGCTAGCAGACGAGAGAGTCGCCCGGTTCGGGTTTTCTTTGCATGCTTTTGAAGGGCAACATCATCGCTGTTACGTGTGTTCCGCAATTAAATTGGTCTTTTGTTAAGTTTTCCGCGTCCACTGGCGTCTTGAAGTGCTGGCCAACTTTGCTGTGGCAGATATCCGCGAAATAAAAGATGTAGCGAGCCGCGGCCGTCGAGCGTGCAGTGTCTTAAACGCGCGTCGCTTTCACGCTCAAAACTCTAGATAGCCTAATTTTGAAATCAAAGATGCACACGTCCGTCCGACTCTTCTGGACAGCCAAGATACTTGAACGAACGAATCACACTTGAGTTCTTATGGAAATAAAGATTGATTGAAAGATTAATTAATATTCGCCCGAATATCACTTTATATCTTAGCCTGAGCCCAGGTTTGCATAACAAAGATTAACTTAGTACTTCATAAAATATTTAATGCTTAAAATAATCGTTTTTTACCGTTTCTTTTTTTTAATTTTTGAGCAGAACCACTTGTTGACGTTAAGTGTCGTGTGCATGCGAGCTTGTGAACAGATGGTTTATATGGGAGTCCTGAACAAACTGCTATAATAACCCACGGATGAACTAAAAAAATAAAGAAAGAAAACGTAAATTTTGAGGGTTTGTGTCAGCGGAGAACATCAGAATGGGAGGTTCTTTTTACATGGAACGGAACCTGGGGTTCGGTTCCATGTCAATATCGAAGTTCAAGAGCCATATTTTTTTTCGGCATGCAATAAAGCGTTTGTACGTGACACGAGCAAAGCAAGACGTGAAAGAGAAACCACTGGTACCATACTTTCGATTTTAATACTCACCCACGTCATCAAACACAACAGCGCTTGTGTGTATCTGCCCAAACAAAACAGTTCGAACAAATGGGATATGTCCACAGGAGTGTTGCATGATTGTAACAAGTCGAATGCGAAACTAGTTTTCTTACCTTATCACCTGGGTTATGAAATAGCTTTTTGACGCCCGCGTCTGCAACGGTATTCACGTGAATATTTTAACGGGATCGCCATGGTATAGGTCGGCGTTGTCACAATCACGATATCTCCGCTCGTCGTCACAGAAACAACTCTTGACTCTTGCGGGGAACGAGAGGCACAATCGTACACACTGCGACGGCTTTGTCCCACTCACAATATCTCTAGTCGTCGTCGAAGAAGCGTCTCTCGCTTTTTCCTGAGCACGATCGAGCACGAGTGGCACAATCCTTCGTATACCCTCCTTCATACGTCCAACAGGTGTAGCGTAGTTTCGATTTGACCAGCTCGAACACTCACGGCGACGACGCGCAGTTAACGAAGCGATGTTGTTCTCCTCACACACGCTCTCTCCCGTGCACGAAAACCAAAAAACAATGACATGCCTTGGTTGATTTGTGGGCGCCTAACTTCGTTGAATGTCTCACGTGTACACAAGTTTACACTGAGCCATCAGGTAGGGCCACGTAACTTTCGACACGGAGGCCAAATAAAATGAGATTGGTACTTTTCCTTGGCGCCGTATGGTCCAGAAACAGCGATCCATCCATCTTACGTCCTGTTTTCGACATACCTTTTCTGACTTTTTCGCCGAGAAAGATTTAAAATACGCGCTGCTCAATCTTGCTAGTTGAAACACACACAAGAAGCAGGTCAACCAGAAGTATTCTAGGCAACAGGAAGTTCCGCCATTACTTGTTGTTTACCTTGGAATACCATGTATATGTGCCAGGCACGTAGCCAGGATTTTGTTTCGGGGGGGGGGGGGGGGGGGCTGCCCATGACAAAATGCTGTATGAGGGGGAGGGGGAGAGGAGGTCCCAGCAAAATGGAAGATTTCGGCGGGGAGGGGGGCCGCCATGCCCCCCCCCCCGGTTTCTTGTGTATTGTTCAGTAGTATAAGTTTATCTCCTGTTTAATTAATTGTTTCGTTCAATTGATTCTGTGGCTAACAAATAAATGTGTTTCATTTCATACATGTGGTTTATTCTGTTAATTCCGCTACATCAAAACAAAATATGTTACATTCGGTACAAGCATTTACGACACGGCCGCAACTTGCGGCCGTGACATACACATAGCCTACCTGTTTTGTTTTGTTTGTAATTAATTTTTAGTTTAAAGTTTATATGGAACGAGAAGCTTAGGTCTCAATCTTTGAACACCTACAATTTGAGAGATAATCGAGTTTGTGGGAATGGTAAGCGCACTAAATGTCCAGATCAGGTGTTTCAGCCCATATTTTCTGGGGCTGTACGTTTATCGCTGCTTTCGGTAAGCACCGAAAAACAGACAACAGTCTGCACGGGAAAAAACAAAAAACATAGAGGTTCTTTCCGGAACATTGCCTCGATATGCGCGAGGCGGCATCCGACTCTCCGGCAAGGCTTTCGCGCGTCCCACGGCGATTTATGGTGCTCGCCTTGAACTGGTAACGACCCTGGCGTGTGACGTATGGCGACGCGGATGACGTGGGCTAGGAGGAAGGTCCTTGCGGGAGGATCACTTTCTTTCTCTTTTAGCTTTCGGCCACGTCTGAGGGCCGCTGATATCCCGCATGGCTCATCCCCCGCGCCGTTGTCTGAAAGTGAAAACACGGAGTTAATCGCCCCGCAGCAACGTTAGGAAGCTTCGGTAGATCGTTTCGATGACTCCGCTAATGATACCGATACTCCACCTTGCACGCATCCTATCGTTGTTGGAGGTATCGGAACGATCTTCTAAAACTTTATTTGAGAGTTTAGTAGATCGTTCCGGTACGTCCGATACCCCCGATTATGATACCCGATAACAATACGATGCATGCGCCAAGGGCAGCGGCGGAGCATCGGGTATCGTTATCGGAGTTATCGAAACGATCTACTAAATTTCTCTAATAGATAGTTTTAGCATATCGTTACGGTACGCCCGGTACGAGACCGGTACTTCGGCACAAACTAACCGGATGTCAGTATCGTAAATGACTCAGAAATTAGCTTTAGCAAATAAACCGTGCTCGATCACGGTAACGAACCCACGTGTAGCACGTGCAACTTCGAGCGCACTCATGCGACACGTTGTGCAACTAGGAATCGAAGGAAATCGTTCAGTTAAATCAAAATAAAGAACTATGATCTAAAAGAAAAAGAATCTTACGTAATACTTTCTTCGTGCATTCTATAAGCATGTTTTACTTACATGAATTGAACGAATTATTTAGAAGCGTCAATTTAGTGCTTGATTATAGTCACAACGAGCAAAAAGAAGACGACAGGGATGCCAACCAATCTAACGGAAGCACTAAGTAGTTCAAGCTGGTTCAAGGCAGTGGTAACGACAAGGTGCACTTTTTGCTAACAATATGACTATAAAGAGTGTGCTAACATGCCCTTTGCCGCTAGAAACTTTGAGCTGGGACGATATTGAGGGCGGTTCCTCACATTCTTCTGCTAGAAGAGTGTGAGGAACCGCCCCCGAAGCGTTTAGTCTATGGCAGCTTTAACATCGCCGCGATGGACGATTAGGAGGTTAAAGAGCAACTCAGGTTCGAGAAGAGCGAAATTTCAAGACTCGCAAACGCACTTCGATTGCCTGAGTACTTTGAAGCCCAGCCAGGGCTTGTCATTGGAAAGGAAGCAGCACCATGCATCGCGCTTAGGCGGCTCGCATATACCCGACGCGGCTGTGCGACATGGAGCGAATGTTTGGGAGGCATGCTTCGACGCTGTCTCTCACATTCAACTCCTTGATCCACGACATCGCGGGAGCATTCGGACACCTACTGGACGATTTGCAGACTCACAGCTGGCTGGCCATAAACTACCGGGAAAGCTTAGCATCCCTAAAATGATTTTTTTTTGTCCAATAGCTGACAAGTGGACTGAAAAGAGCAAAACTGAGAGTAGTACAACCATAGTGTTTGAAGTTTTACTCGTATCACTAATGCCCATACCCTGCCCGAATAATGAACCCTTGTGGCAGGCGCGTAGCCAGGATTTTGATTCGGGGGCGGGGCCCGCCCATGACAAAATGCTGTGAGGGGGAGGGGAAAGAGGAGGCCCCAGCAAAATGAAAAATTTCGGGGGGGGGGGGGGCGCTTATGCCTCCCCCCCCCTTGCTACGTGCCTGCCTTGTGGTCCCAACTTTTAACAGCGAAGTGGTAACCGACAAGTGAACAGTAAAAGAACTTGTTGTTGGGCTAGTTGGTGTTGACTGTATTGAACCATGGTTAAAGCGCAAAAAGACGTACACAAGATAGAAGACAAACACGGGCGCTACTCACAACTGTATTGGGAAAGGAAGATGGAAGTACATATATATATATATATATAAATATATATATATATATATATATATATATATATATATATATATATATATATATATATATATATAAATATATATATATACATATATATATATATATTCCATCGCATCAGTGATACGTCAATAGCATTGTATAATGGTAAGATTCATTTTTTCTATAAATATATGTAAACGGGTTTATGCTTTTGTATCTCGCACATGCGTAGCTGGGTGACGATAAGTGTATCATGTATATATATATATATATATATATATATATATATATATATATATATATATATATATATATACTTCCATCTTCCTTTCCCAATACAGTTGTGGGTAGCGCCTTGTTTGTCTTCTATCTTGTGTACGTCTTTTTAGCGCTTTTAACCATGGTTCAAGACAAGTGAACATTGCGCGTTAGTCATATGCTTGCTCATGACTTTGGGATTTGTTACCTATAGCAGTCTGATCAATCGAATATAGGACTTCATTTTCTAGATAGTGTGATTGATAAGGTCGCAAACGGTTGAGTTTCTCTTTGTATACCTCCCTCTCACAGAGGTGACATGTTATTAAAATCTAACGTATCCCACATTTTGATTTTTTTATGACGTCGACAGTTCATCGCAGCAAAGCAAACGCCGCTCTATAACTGTTGGGGGTTCACCGTACACTGATAAAAACCGCCCGATCCATCTGCAGACCCTCCCGGAACCAGAGGTTGTTTCGTTTTTGTTTTTTTTCTGGTCACAAACGGCAACATGTTGCGAAGTATCAGTCGGTGATGTGCCCAAATGGGATAATATTTAGTCTTCATGGTAAATTTCCTGGAAATAGGCACGACGCTGATCAGTTTATTATTATTATTATTTTAATATTATGGCAGTGCAACGCATTACATTATACAGGCTTTTTTCTTTTCTGTCTGAGACGGCAAAAATTTAAGACGGAAAGGGGGCTGGAAACAAAGAAATTATTCCTGCTAAATAACGTAATCGTTAAAACGCGAAAAGAAAACCCCATAGCGTTTGTAAAGCGCATATTTATAATAAGGGCATCATTCGTCCCACTAGTGTAGGCCTCATAGCCCCGAATGTTCCGATAGCAGATTGCTGGTTCGTCGGTACGCCTACACGGTAGCGTCGCGCATGAGCAGTAGCGCAGACCCCGCACCCGAACCGTACCGGTACGGGTATCGTACCGGGAGTTTGCTAAAACTCTCTATTATCACGGTCTTGCTTTAACGTAGTATACGCTTGTGGCAAGGGTAACTTGGGGGAAAGCGTAAGACCCTAAAAACGAGAAGCAAAAGCGTTACGACCGAAACAACGATATTAGAGAGTTTTAGGTAACCGTTTTTGCACACCCGATACGGTACGAGGGCCCTCCGGTACGCACTGCGCATGTGCGAGTATTTTGCAGTCGCGCATGCGCAGTTCGTACCGGAGTATCCATCGTACCGTCTCGGACATGGTTCCCTAAAACTCTCTAATATGATTATTATTAAAACTTTGGTTTGGGGCTAGTTGGTTCATGGTAGGTATAAGGTTTAAAAGCGCAAACAGACAGGGACAATAAAAAACACAAACGACAGGGACAAGGCGATTAACATAGGCCATTATACTCCGTCTCATTCTAGTTCCGACTGCAGCCGAAGCTACTTTCCGATGGAGTCAACCAAGCTGCTCCAAAAGTGCATTGTCATAATGCTCGTCGTCTCAGTGTGTTTTCCATCACAGCAATAAATGCTCCGTCATCCTACGTTTTTTTTTTCTGTGCGTGATTGGTTTAGCCGATGATACATAAAGGCGACGATCGCATTCAATCGCCACGCCGATGCACTTTTAGCGCAGTTTGATCTGCTTCTATCAGATCGTAGGCTGGGCTGCGGTCGGACTCGGTAGAACCAACGTTACATAGAACCACCCAGTTGGGAAACGCCACAGAGACTGCACAGAAAGAGTGGCACCGATCCGTACTCGTGAACCGAGCTAGAGCGATCACGAACGCCACCACTTCTCCTACAGCGGCCACTCGAGGAACTGCATGTGACTTCCATTTTGGTTTAATCGGCGCATTTTAGGGCCAAAACAGATACCGTGAGCGCGGCCTGCAGGGTTCCATCCCCGACTCCGAAGCGGACGCGCCGCGGATTAGCTATACCGAGGTTAATACGCGCCTAGCTCGGGACGCGCTACCTGAAATCACCGCTGAGCACGGTTGTATAAAAACAATATTAGTTGTGCATAAAACTTGCAAACACAATATTTAGAAACAACACGCGCCCTTACGTTTTGTACTAAACTCCAATAAAGGTTACTACAAAAAGAGCTTTTTACGTTGGTTTTTACGCAAAGACATGCTTCAGAAAGCTCAAGGTGACCACAGTTAAGACAAATGATACAGAGTGGCGCTGTTGTCGTATTTAGCTCGGTCTCGGTGGACGCCAGACGGCACAGGTGTCTACTGAGCTGCGGAGACGTTGGTGCGAAACAAAGTCTAGTGACACCGCCACTGACAGAACTCTCTTACAGGGATTGTCCGGTGAAGACCGGGAAGTTCTAAAGATCTTGCGAGTGGTTGCCTGGCGGGAGCCTAATGATTAACATAGCGCCATCTTTGTTCTATTAAACGACACCTCAACTTAGTGTAATAAATGACGGATAATTATACGAAACTCCATGCGAATTTCGCAAGTACCAATGGCTGCTCCCATGCCTGATTGACGTCACACCAGGCTTGCATCCAGATCCTACGCCTCATTCTCCTTGGAACACAGTGCTCCCGACGCATCGCAGCGTTCCATTTTACTTGCCACTGTAAATCTCGCGGAGAAGTGTGAGCGTGACAACCGCGCAACGAGGTCCCCTTTCATTCACACACATTTTCAGAGTAGCAACGAGAATGAACCACGTCGGAGCGCTCAAGTGGAGGACCTAATTCGAAGGGCGTTTCAGTTCGGCGCGATCTTTGCGTTAAGTTACGTCAGAGCCTTCGCTGCTCTGAAGGTGGAAAGATGAAAACGCCGTTTATGCACACTTGGTTTCAAATACAAGTACTCGTCCAGGAAGCACACAACATTCAGATTTGTCGTGTAAGATGCTCCACGGCCACTTGACAGTGAGGTCTAAATGTTTTCTTGAATACGAAATTTGACTGGAGAATCCCTTTAACAGCTTTTTCGGTTGTCCTTTAAAGGCTATCAGCAACAAAAATCTCCACCTGCTATACACGAAGAATATAACTTTCACGATATTCCCATTAACAGCAGCTGTTAAGAACAACGTCGCTGTTTCGTCCCTGAGCTCCGCCAACTCGAACTCCTCGATTCAGAAGAAGACGCTATTGTTTTCTTAATAAGAGGCTCGTCATAGCCGAGCGATACACCAGCTGCTGCTGCGTTTCGTCGAGGACTCTCGTGTCGCAGATCGCCTGCGCGAACTCGGGGCATTCACTCCCATTCTTTTCTTTTCGTTTTTCCTCCTTCTCGTTTTTTTCTTCTCCTCTTTCTCTTTTCTCTGCGCTTCATTTTATATAGGAGCCAGTGCTGAACCACTTCAACCTTCCTGACTAACTTTCGCCATTTTTTAATATGTATTTTGTGCCGCGATACTCGTTTTGTTTATATAAACTTTCAACATTCGTGTAACGTGCAGCGTTACCCAAACGTAATATCGCCGCCACTCAGTTACCCAACATACTGACATTTTGCCGGCTATTCGTAGCTAAATTGGTCACTGCAGCAGCTGGAATGTCTTCCCCGGGCTGGGAATTGCGGTCGGGCAGTCAAAACTTCACTGCATAGTTCAGCGGGTAGACGAACGAATAGCACACAACGCGTTAAAAAGGACCCTCTCGTCGCGGAGTTAAGTTTTGGGGAGTACCACAATGTTGTCGAAGATTAATAAGTTAAGCTCCACATCGTTTTCACCATTTGGCGCGGGATGGTAGATTATTATGTTTGAACTATATATACCCCAAAACCCCGAATGAACGCCCTTCCCCCAAAAGATCCTCAGTGCAGTCTCATATGTTTTTATTTTTTTATAAACGCTTACTGTGAATGGGTGTTTATTTTAGGATATTACAGGAAGCAGCAGCAGCGCAAAAAAAAAAAAAAGACGATAGTCATTGACAGGGAAGGCAGTGCGTGACGAGTCCCCGGTGTCTTATTGTCGCTGCGCAGGCAATCAGATTACGGCATCAGCTGATAAGAACGCCAAAGAACGAAGCAATAATCATGAGTTATGATCATTATCGGCCACGTCCTGCGGTTTTAATTAAACTGTCAACAATTCGAGACACATACAGAGAGACAAACAAGGGCGCTGTTCAAACCGGATATATCTTACTCTCAGCCCGAATATACGGTCGTCATATTAAGAGTGCTTTCTGTTTCCCCTCTAACAATATTCTGAAACACACAAAAAAAAATTTTTGAACCTGAAGGAGAAAAAGGGTTTTCGATAGACTGACCTCATCAAGCATTCGGTGCGTGTGTGAGGCAGCCATAACTTTAGTTTAGAGGATGCAGGCAGGAGTGCACGAGACGGGCATGCTCTACACGCGCAGAGCTCCATCGAAGTTGTCGCACGCGCAGAAAGACTAAAGTTCCCTCGATGCATTGCGGCAGCAGTGGCGTTGTCAAACTGGCTGGTAAAATCGTTTTGTTAGATTTTTTTAGGCCATTCGAGACTGGGTAGAAGACGAGAAGAGACCAAAGTGTAAGAGAAAGAAAAAAGAAAAACAGATGGAAATGTCTCAAACTAACTTCGTTGTCTTCCGTCATTCTGTTCCTCTCTTTTCCACTTTGGATCCTTATCTTTCTTCACACCCCGTCTCGGGTAGGTTTAAGAAAATGGTAAATCTACACCAGCGCATGTACGCCATCACTATAGCTGTTTTATAGTTCTGCAATTTTCACACCTAATATCACAACGACTCAACGATCGGTGGCCGAGTGGGATAGCGCACACCAGCCCAAAACACGGAGCGGAAGTTCGCGCTGCAGAAACCAGGCATCCTGGGTTCCAAGGTTCAATCCGCACCCCTGCCTGTTTCGATCGGGATGAGTATCGTACCGGCGTGTGGTCGTTTTAATAATAATGTTGTGTGTATGCTTATATCGTTTGTCACTACCACGTGGGGCTACTCCAGCGGTTGCACTGCGCTGGCTAAATTTATTTTACAGCTGAGACACCATGACGGCCATTGGGGCTGACTAGCTTCCGGCTATATAAGCACACACACAACATTATTATTAATATTATTATTTAGTGGCTGGCCCTTTTACCCCACGGTGAGTACAGGGAACAAAGTGTACAACAAACCCGCATCCACATGGACATTTAGCAATAATCACATCAGCACACTTTTGTCTTCAACCCGCGTCGTTTAGAATCAATTAGCAGATCAGGCCTCCGCCTGCCTTCCACGGCACTTAGCCTCACCCACGGGTCACCGATTCCTCCGAGGGCTGCGATTGGTTCTCAGAGTGGCACCATCCACCAGAAACCTCTTATTCATCAATCGTTCCCAGTCACGTGACAGCCGTGCCGCCGCCAGCTCAGCTCCCACGCGGGAACGCGCGCGCAAGGTCGATGGTTGGTTGGTGGGTCGGTGATTCGAAGGATCCCTTCGCGATGCATCTTCCTATTGGTTACCCGATACCACACGACACGCCGCCCGCCAGGCACGTAGCCAGGATTTGTTTCGGGGGGAGGGGGGGCCCGCTTATGACAAAATGCTGAATGAGGGGGAGGGGGAGAGGAGGTCCCAGCAAAATGGAAGATTTTGGGGGGGGGCCGAGCCCGGGCCCCCCCCCCCCCCGGGCTACGTGCCTGCCGCCCGCCATCCTTATGACTGATGGGTGTCTGCCGGTGGCCCCGGAAACCAAAAGCGCAGGAAAGGCGACGCGTTGCTCGCCGTGTTTTTATTCGTCATGGAAAGCAATCAAGGAGGTGAGGAGTCGACCCGAATAGTAGACGGGTGTCCTAGTGGCAAGAATGGGCGCAGTGGCTCCTTTCTTGTTCGGCTGTTGGATCTCCCCGCATTCCGCCCTGAAGGATTTTGTTTGCTGTTGTTGGTCAGCCACAGAGAGACCTACAGACAGCGTCGCTGGCCCGACCCTGCGTGTATTTTGGGCCTCCGAGGCATCCCCACGCCGCAGTCGCTCGCGTGAAATTCCAGAGCAGAGCCTGCGCGGTGCTCAGACCGCGCTGTCTGCGTCGCAGTAGACAGTACGGCGCAGTCGCCAGCCGCGGCTGAGCGAAAACAACTTTGTCTGCCGCGCTCGCAGAAACGCCGACCAACTGTTACTGGGAAAAACATGCTGGAAAAATGCCCTGTTTCGAAACCCTGTTAGGCTTTCGAGCTTAGTTTTACTTCATTTTTTTGTTTCTTTCCTCTTAATCTGGTGTTGTTGTTTTTTCCTTTATCACAAAACGCAATATTAATTTGTTTTTTTTTCTTTTTTAGGAGAAGATATTAGGACAGCATTTTCTTGGAAACAAAGCCACCGCAATCGAAAACTTATTCTTTCGAGAGGGAAAATTCTCTATAGCGGGCAAAGTTGGGGGCCGTAACCTCGTGGGATTACAGTGTTCTATACTCTGTTTCATACTTAGCGTGCAACGCTGTCAAAGCTACTGGCGCGAGCGCGTGGCTTCATCTATGGTTTTGTTTGCGCGAGAACGCGTGCATATGATCAACGAGATCAAGCCCCACGCTCGCGCCAGTAGCTTTGACAGCGTTGTGCGCTAAGTATGAAACAGAGCGTAGAGAGTCTGGCTCTCTAGGACTCTCTAGAGCACTGTAGTGGGATCCCGGCTTAACCTCGAACCGCCCGCCGAGGTGAGGCGGACACTCTCAGCCAGGACGTTCGCTGCTTGTCGTACAATGTTGCCAAGCGTCTCCTGCTGAAGCATGCACCACTGAGCGCAGAAAGAAATTAAAAATATTGATAAAACATACAGGTGTTGTCTTCGACCGCGAGAGAGCACAAACAATTAAATAAAACACCTAAACCAGTAACAAATCGAAAAATTACAAAAGTCTCAAAGCGCTCATCAGAATGCGCCAGAAGCATCATGGCCATTACATTAACGATGGCTGCGCTCGCGGCAGCTCTGGCTTCCACGACGTGCTGGAACAGAGACTGCGATCGTTTTAAAGTAAGCTCCAACCCCTAAACATGCCCCGCGCCTACCATATTTGATGCTACGATTCTGTGTGGATACCTCCTCCTGCGTTCCGAAACAGTAAGTGTGTCGCTAACGCTGGCCGTCGGCGATACAGCAGACGCCGCCATCTTGTCATCGCGCACCCATAGCTTTAGTCAGCCGGAACCGTGGAGCCGCCGTGGCGTCGTGAGAAGCGTGCTCGTCTCGCAACCCGGAGGCCCGGGTTCGATTCCCACCCAGACCGAAATGTACGAAATTTTCTTTTCAAAGCCATTAATTTACTTTGTTTACAGTAACCTCCCTGAGAAATTTTTCGCAGCCAATGGGAATTTAGGTGTGTTTCGCTGCTACAGACAACGCCCAGCCAATGGTAGTTTAGGTGCCTTTTCGCTACCACAGACAACGCCCAGCCAGTGGGAATTTAGTATCCGTTTTCGCCGGCTTCATATCGGCTTCACTCCATGAGACAGTTAATGTTTTCGCCTTTCGCATTAAAATGGCAGCGTGCAGGAGAGTCCGGCCTTAGGGCGCCGCCATTTTGCTTCAGTTGGTACGCTTGGGCGCGTCGTAATAGGATTATGACACGCCCAAGCGCACCCCAATGATCACGGATTATGACGCTCCCAAGCGCACCCCAATTGAACAAGATGGCGGCGCCCTGAGGCCGGACTTGCAAACATGTACAGGACTCTCGCGACGACGACGTCGTGACTCCAATCGGCCCGTCGCGCCGACTTTCGACTCATCAACTTTGTGTTTGACGAGTCTATATAAGCCCCAGTTCTATTGACAGGTCAGCATCGCCTTAACAAAAGCAATACGCAATTGTGCATTTCTACGAACATGAAAATTCGGAAAGTATGCATGCCTATGTATAGGCTATGTTTGAAGTTAACTTATATAAAAAATTTCCACTGTTTTGTCAACAGACGGTGTTCGATAATTTAGATAACTCCGGTTTACAAAACAAGATTTATAGAACGTATTTACAGTTTAGACATGGGGAGGGCTCTTGAAGGTTGATGTCGTACTGACCAAAGGTTCCAACAAGGCTCCGTTCGAGCTGGTCGCCTTTTTTTCTTGTCTTCTTAGCACATGCTCCTTGGTCTCTTTTCCCGTGTGGTGTGTAGCAGGGCGCGTAACCACATTTAGCGGGAAATGTCCTCAATATTTAATAGACGGACGCCATTAAGATTTCCTGTCATGTAGGTACTAATGCTAACGCTATAATATATTCTAAGTGTATAAACCTGAGCGAAATTCAAGTACGCACGAAGCACGGGACCCAGAAGAAAAAAAGGTACGCTGAAAGCATTTAAAAGTATATTTATGATATCGAAAGCATATTCTGGGGTATATTCGAAAGGTGCTTCGCGTCCACTTTTTCGCTTCATAAAGTGTACAAGAGTGTACTTTTAGTGCACTGCTTTTTTCCAATGGTATACGGTTAAAAAAAAAAAAGAAGTGTTTCACCGCTGCTTGAAGTTGACAATAGACTCTTTGTGTATGTCTGTCTGTGCGTGCATGCTGGAGGGAAAGAGATGAGGGAGGGGACGCATAGGAGTGAAGCGGTAGCTGAAGAGGCTCGACTGATTCTCTGTGAGACAAAAGTTATGATGAGGTTGTTTCCACCAGGAAAGATGAGGTTTTTAAAAAATATAGCTTACGAAGTATGCGTTGCACACTGTATGTATGCATATACAAGAAGGTGACGCGATGATATTTAATATTCCAAATTTATAGAACATATCATCTATCGGGCCTAAAAGCTACAAGTTAGGAACATGGATGTGTATTGGCAGCAGCTTCTTTACGTCTCTCCGTGAATCCGCGCGAGCTTCAGTGGACGCCGTTTTCTTGCCAAAACTTTAAAAAAAGAACAAACAATTTTTTTTTGACGAGACACTTAGCTCTGAATTTTCGGTGCCTAACCACTTTAGCCTGCTATCTGGGCGGAGCCTAGATCTCTCCGCAGGTCCGTACATACTCCATTTATGCGACATGAAAAACGCGGGTTCTTCGACAACGCCCTGCAGTTCACCCCGCTTGACACTTCTCGTAAACACGATTCGACCCGGGCACAGGTTTACCATGCTACGCCTAAACCAGAACGCCCCGTTCACGTCGACATTGACGGCATACCGACTCCCCGTCGCCTTTTTGATAGTCTTGTGCGAATAGTGGATTCTGAGTTCAAAGCGAATTCGAAGCGAATAGTGGTTTTGGCCGAATATTTTCGATTCGAGTATCGAATAGTTTTTCCACGCCTTTCACTACCATTGCATAATGCTTAGACAAAAACCCAGCTAAGCTTGTGAAGGTTGTTCCACTTGTTCATTTATAAGCTAAGTTTAATCTATCTATACTTATGAACTGTGACCTCAGAAGGTCTGATGTCTTGGGATGGTAAGCAAACGACGGATTTGACATAAAATGAATCCTATAGAGATGGCCAACTATAGCCAATTGAGTGAATTTACAAATCTTGCCTTATAAAATATTCTTTCTTTAATCTTGAGTTAAAAAAAAGGTCGAGGTACACCTAAGCATTTCTTATGAGTTGTGAATGCAAAAGCATGCAAGCCGCTCGTCCGCTCCCTTTGTCGTCTGCTCTTCCGCTCCCTTTGTCGTCTGCTGCGTGCTAGCGCGCCCGCGCTTCAGGATCTCGGAGGCTATGGCGCAGCGGCCAATGGGAGCCCCGTCGACGCACGCCAGCCAATAGAACCGTAGGCGAATCGCTCCTATTGGGATCGCGGAAACCAGGATCCGTTTTCGCGCTTCAAACTGATGGCGTCAGCTCGCTTCATGAGACAGTTAATGCTTTCGCATTAAAAGGATGAATCGCGCATGATGAACGCAGGTTGTAAGGGCATCTCTGCCTAACATAGTATACTGTTGCGTAACAGTTTAATTTGGAAACTTTTACTACAATGTAGATATACACATTCACGAAGTTTCCATTTATTTTGAATAACAGCCGGCACGCGTGCACCATCCCGCTTTGAATATATGCTTTTCTTCCAAGCACGCAATTGCGGATATTCATAGTTTTCCAAGTGTTCATCGCGGCGGGTTATCCCGTTGAGTGCGCTTCTTACCGAGCACCGTTGTAATGCAGAGAAGCATCACCTGCGAAGCTCGCTTTCGTGGGTATTGCTTCTCCGCAGTACACCGGTGCTCGGTAAGAAGCGCACTCAACAGGGCTAACCTGCCGCAAGCAACTACTTTGAAAAACGCGAACAGTGCAATTCTTCTCGAGACGAATATCAAATATTCGCACAACCCTACTTTTTGACACTTGCAGCACTAGATCCACTAAACAAGCCACTATACACTTCATTCCTCGGATGCATTGAAGTCGCCGCCATTTTGTCGTTTATAGTGCGCTCTGTCAACAGACAGCTTTTTCAAAAGTTCATCAGGCAACATTGGCGGTCGCCACTTCCCGGGCACGTGATTAAATCCAAGTCCCCGCCGAACGCTGGCGCATCACTCGTTTTCGATACGAGCTGAGCCGAGTTCACGCCTGGCGCTGACGCAATCCTCGTGTCCAATACCTGATCAGAGGGAACACGTGTCGAAACAATGGCTAACTCGGATAATTGGCGAAGCAGACGCTAGATGGCACGCACTTTTGGAAGGGGTACATGCATTAAAATAAATACAAAGTAAAACATCAATGTTAAGGGGAAAAAAACTGGCTTAGCCTCATCTCTCTATCTGTCCATCCGTCCGGTCTGTTGGCGATTTTCTGAGCTTTATCTATGCGGCGACAGGAAGCTCAGGAGATATCTGTCGCGAACCCTTTTCGTTTCACGGAAAGGACGTAAAAGCGTTTCCTGCGATTTTTGATGACAGCTGGCAACAGCGATTTTAAGCGAGTATATGAATGAAGTGTCGTTGCCGATAACCCCCTTGGTCGTTGCCCTGAAGCGTATAGTTCATTTAGTGGATCTATATTATAAATTACACAGTACTATGCGGACGGGAGAGCCTAAAGCGCTTAAAGTCGTCGTCACCGGGGTCGCAATTTGATAGTCTCTTTCTCCCTCTCATGCTGGTCGCGTAGTGAAGTTGTCAAGGTTGCTCACTCTGTTTCCTCTATTTCCTGCACGCCGGCCGCCAGCGCACCGCGCCCGCCCCAGAACCGGCTGCAACCGGTTCGCGCGCGTGCGGTAGGCGCGCGTCGACTAAAGAAAAAGTACGATGTTAGCGAGCGAGCCGTAAGCAGTTTACGGGCAGCAGCAGGAACAGCTCCGAGCAGTCGCTGCTCCAAGGCCGACAAATGTCGGCGTTGCTGAACTTTCCGGCGCGGTTCTCTTCCTGTGTTTCTTTCTCGGTTTCTTTTTTTTCTTTTTTACTCGACGACGATATCAGGCTTGACATTGACCTTGGCCGACGCTTGATTCCCCCCTCTCCCCCTCTCCTTGTAGGTTGACGCCGACACCGAACCAAATATCAGCGAGAACGAGAGATAGACGTACGACGCGGGAAAAGTAGCTCTACAACGTGCTAACGCTGCGACGACGGCAGGGGTTTCAGATCAGGCTATGGATGTCGTACTGACTAAGGTTTGCAACAAAAAACAAAAAAAAAAACTTCCTGTTTGGTTGCGTTTTCTTTTTTTTTATGTTTAAAGGCGGTCGATTAACTTCGAATCAACTTTGAAACGCGGAATACCAGAAAACTGCAGCAGCTATGCTACCGGCAATATACACAGGGACTCGCTCGAAACTTGTGATCTTGCATTGCCGGCAGCGGCGGCGGCGGCTGCGCAATCCAGCGGAGAAACTAAGGGAAAAGAAGGGAATCAAGAAACGGGAACAAAAAATTACGTTTTGCCTTTATCTTTTTTTTCTCTCTCTCTCTCTTTCTCTCTCTCTCTCTCTCTTCTTTTTTTTTAGGATTTGGCGTCGTTTGATTTGTTGATATAGCGCCGTATTACTTTGAGAAAGCAGAAGTGAATTCGAAAGGAAACCGAAAATCTCAAAATTACAGCTTTTTTAATTTTTATTTTGAGTTTCTTTACTTTAGTGGCTACAGTTACGTTTGATGAAGCAGTCAGTCTTGCTAATGGAAAGGGTTCAGTTTAATATGTAAAGTGTGATGATGCAAAGTAGACAGCGAATCAAGTGAATATAAATGCTAGCAGACGAGCATGCTTGGTATTATTCTAGAAGAAAATAAGCAGACAGACCATAGCAAATCGCAGCGCATAATAGTACAAAAAAAATGCATCATGATTCCCTGTCAATACGGAAAGGCGAGCAGTGGGAAATACAACAGTTGGTGCTACATAGATCGAGAATTGCGCAAATCTACGTCCATTGTCTAATTATTTAACAATACGATTTCCACAGATATGGAGTGAACAATCGTGTGAGGGAGACTATTCCATTCGGACATTGGTGATTGAGTATCTGCAAAATATGTTCTCCCCTGAAGCTCCTTTTCATTTTTAGTTTGTATTGCTCTAAAAACAGGACTCAAACCGAAAAATAAAGGTTTCGGTTACGGTTACGGTTACCGCTTGCTGTTGATAACGGTTTCGTTTCGGTTTTTTACGGTTTTACTTCTTACGGTTTCGGTTACCGGTTACACGTTCCTAAAAACCGGTTTATTTCGGTTTTTCCAATAATGTGTTTAATTGGAATGCTAGACAGCCGTTTTATAATAAACGGTTTGAAAAGAAGTCCCACATATCCAACAACGTGAAATTCAAGGAGCTTAGAAACGTCTTCACACTTCTAATTGGTCACAAGTTGCACACGTTTCTAGCTCCAACGCTTGTTCACTGCATCTACTTACATTGTATAGTTTGATACCCGAGCATACGTGTTACTTCCGCTACTTGGGGATCATCGCATTCTATATAACAAAATTGAAAAAAAAAATATTCCTACTTTGTTGTTGGGCAGCATTTGTAGATAACCCTAAGAAAGTTCCCACTGAGTTCTGGAAGAACCATTCGCACTTTCTCGTCGCTATAGTTTAATTTCAACCTAATACATGCAGACAAGTCTTCGCTCACACTGGCGGAAGAGCAGAACTATAGCCATCCTCTAGTAAAAATATGCTAGGTGCAATAAGTAAAAAAATTGAGAGCTGGGGCTGGATTGGTGAAGTCATACATAATATAAATGCAATAGCCCAAAAGAGAGAAGACAAGAAATGAACGAACAACACAGAAACAACACAGAAAGCTGAAAAAATATATCATCCGTTGTTCGTTCCTTTCCCTTGTCTTCGTTGTTATGCCATATTACACCTACCGTCATGTTTGCTATTTCGAAGCGCACGTCTCTCGCTGGCTGATTCTGTGACGCTAGAAAAATGGTGCATTTATATATATAAAAAAAAAACGTGTTTACATAAAAAAATGAAAATAAAGTGCGACGTACCTCATTTATACTATATATATATATATATATGTATATATATATTCGAAAATATGCAGATAATTAGTACTTCATCGAATGAATCAATGTTTTACGAAGCCGCCGAAAGCCAAAATAAATGGCGGAGCCAAGATTTGAACTCTGGGGCCTCCAATGTCCTGTCGGGTGTGCTTATATTATATTATATTATATTATATTATATTATATTATATTATATTATATTATATTATACACGCCCCGTGCTACCTGGCATGTTTGAATTTCCTCTTTGTTTGGCTCTCCGGTTTTTTTCCTTCTTTGTCCACCCTGTTTAACACTGTTCCAGACCGAGATTCCTCTTTCACCCGACTGACTTCCCGCTTTCTTCTGCGTGTCTGGTCGACTCTGCCGCTCTTCTCCGCCGCTCCACCTTCCGCTACCTGCTTTAGTAGGCCAGGTGCCCTGCAAAGTTGAAAACTCGCCTTTGTGCCAATGACAAAGAACACCACCCTGAAACAAACCTGATGCGAGCCGAATGCCCGATTGCCTCCGTGACCAGAATGGCGTGCAAATTCTTACCTGTGTAGGTACTTCATTCTCGGTATTGAAACCATGGTCGCAATCACTGACGGCTGGTACGATCCACTGAGCATACGTGGCTGCTTTTACGGGAACCAACATCGTTTTTAACGGCATCAACAAGTGCAAAGAAAAAAAATCCAAAACTGAAATCCAATCTAATAGTTGTTCTGGGACACTGGGCTTGGGCCAGTCCTTCACGAGAACAAGCATCCGCCTGCCGCCGCTTCCAAGACGTGTGCTTGCAGCAGTTATTTACACCAAACTATGTCGGCTGAGTTCTTCCTCTCTAAACACCTCCTGTAAACTCAAAACCAGTCGCCTCATAAAGTGTGAGCTCAACAGGTTAGAAAACCGTTCAGTGCGCTGACTTGTATGTTTGTTAACATTTCAAACCAAAGCGGGAGAAACAATCTCAGAATACATTTGAAAGCAATAATGACTCTATCTTGATTGTTGCTTTTCAAACATAAAAGTATAGTCAATTAAAATGCTATTGCACCACGGAGATACAAATTTACAACCAACCTTTCACACGTCAGTCATCTCCCCAACAATGAGAAGTGCAAGCTTTTTAGCCTGAGAGTGAGGCTTAGCGGAGCTGCGACCTCCACCTTTTACACTAAATTGCATCTAACAACGTAAATGCATAAAAAAAAAATATGCATAAAGTGCGGAAAAATGATCTAAAAGTTATGTCCCATTTATGCCCTTTAAAATAAAATTTTTCTTTGCTTGCAGTGTTTCTTTTAAAGAGCTCCTCGAGGTCCTTTTTTGACCTTATGGGGTTCTTCAAAAGGTCCCTTTTGACCTTAAAAGTTCCTAGGTGTACCCCTTTTGACCTTAAAGGGTCTCAGAGGTCTCCTTCGACCTTCAGGGGTTCCTCAAAAGGTCTTTTCTGGACTTTAGGGATTCTTAAGGGCCCTTTTGCCCGCAAAGAGTCCCTTCCTGGGACAAAGGGACTTGTGATCCTAAGGTTCCTCAAGGTTCTTTCTTGACAACAAGGGGTTAAGGAATTCTTAGATCCCCTTTTTGACCTTAAGGTCCCTTCCCTGGGACATGGGGACTTTTTGATCCTGAGGGTTCCTCAAAGTTCTTTCTTGACAGCAAGGGGTTCTTCAGGGTTCACCTTGGCAGTAGAGGTTCCTTGAGGTCCCCTCTGGACCTAGAGGGGCTTTAAGCTAGATTTGAATGAGGCTCTTCGAAGTCCCTTCTTCACCTGAAAGGGTTTTTTAAACATCTCATTTTGACCTAACAATTTCCTCAGAGTCTGCACATTTTTAGAGCTCGTAGCATAAAACATCCGTCACCCCTCAGAGGTGCGCTACGCACGTGCAGTGGCTCAGAGCCTTGTTGATGGCCGGCAGCATGTGGTCGTTGTCCGAGGCCACGAGAGACAGTGCGCGCCTTCAGGGCCCTGGCTTGACGCGCGTTTGAGTTGTGCCAGCACCGTGTCCTGCAGGGCCCAGACAGGCCTCCCCTGGGCAGAGGACCCTTCTGCCCAGAGCCAGCCCCACGTGGGAGCCGAGAATAGCAGCGGGCTGTCTTCCAGGTGCTCACAGGCACGCTCTACGGAGGTACAGAGCATCAAGTAAAACATTAAAACCTCTACAAAGCAAAGCCTGAGCCCTATAAAAAAGATTGTTTACCTCAACACAGCTACAGTACAGTCAGTACACACAGAATCTATTTGTTTCTTGAATCTTTTCGTAGGCGTAGTATCGCTGTGCTGCTGAGATGTCGACGAGCAGACCTTGGCATCGGTGAGCACCATAGCAGCACTCACGCACACACATCCGCGCACAAAAAGCACCATGAAATAAAAGACAAGAGTTCGGATAATATTTACAGCCGTGTCACCCTGTTCAAAACACTTCTTGCACATAAAGTTTCCCTCAGCAACAGAGAACGTCCTGCTCGTCGTCACAGTCCGTCCCTTCGCGCTAGGTAATTCATTTTTTTTCTAAACTTCTCTAAAGTTCACGCTGCTCTTCAGCGGCGCCGTTTCCGCACTCTTAACTTTGTTTCAATATTCGTAGAGCATAGCTAGAGTCTCTACCTCCCTGGAGTACAAAATATTACACTATTTAGAAACCCAACCACCCGTCGGTTGGCTCTTCATACTCGACTCATGAAGTCCGCTCCTACGTTGTCTCTTCCCTTAATGTATTCAACATGAAAACTCTGATCCTGTAATGCCATGCTCCATCTCATAACTCTGCTGTTAGTATGTTTGGCTCTGTTCAAAAACTCTAACGGCTGATGGTCGGTCTGTACCTTGAAAGTTCTCCCGTACAGAAACAACTTGAATCTGGCGACGGCCCATACCAACGCGAGGCACTCTTTTTCAACCGTAGCGAACTTCTCTTCTGCTCCGTTGAGTTTTCTGCTCGCATACGCCACGGGGTGTAGTATACCGGCTTGTTCTTGAAGCAACACCGCCCCCACGCTTACGTCAGAAGCATCAGTCCTTAGCACAAACTCCTTCTCTGGGTTTGGCGCCAACAAGATGGGGGCTGTCCCAGTCTGCTCTTTAGCTCCTTGAACGCCTTTTCTTGCTCTGGCCCCCACTCGACCTCATTCCGGGCTCCCTTTTGGTTAACTCTACTAGGGGTGCAGTCAGACGAGCATAGTCTTCTACAAACTCTCGGTAGAATCCCGTGAGACCAAGAAAGGACCTGACTTGTCTTTTTGTTCGAGGCCTCGGAACATCTTGGATTCTTTCTATTATTTTAGGGTCCGGCGATATCTTGCCCATTCCGATGTCGTGTCCTAGGAAGCTGATTTCCGAGAATCCTATTTCACACTTCCTCGGCTTAATCGTGATATTGGCCTCTCGCAGGCGTTGAAAGATACGGCTAAGCGTCTCCATATGCTCCCTCCACGAACTTGTAGCGATGAGGACGTCATCTATGTAGTGATGCGCGTCTGGTATTCCGTCCAACAACTTTCGCATCAGCTTCGTGAATGTGGCTGAAGCAGTTTTTATTCCAAAGGGCATAAAGTTGAACTGGAAGAGCCCGCTCGTCGATGAGAAGGCTGTCTTTTCTTTGGCGCTTTCCTCCATAGGAATTTGCCAATAACCTTTGGCCACATCCAGCTTTGAGAAAAAGCGCTTCTGCCCCGTTTTGGCAAATGTGACGTCGATCCTCGGTATAGGCTCTGCATCGGGTTTAATGACATCATTCAATCTCCTGTAGTCGATGCAAAATCTATTCGATCCATCCTTCTTTTTCACGATCACCACCGGTGCGTTGTATGGTGAGGAGCATCTCTCGATTACTCCTAGTGCCAGCATCTCTGCGATCTCTTGCTCGACCACCTCTTGAACTGAAAGAGGCAGCGGGTATTGTTTTACGTATACCGGGCGCGTCGTGGTGACTTCCAAGTCGCATGTCAAGAGATTTGTTCTTCCCGGCACATCGGAGAAGATCTCACTGAAGTCTTCGATCAGCGCACGCACTTCGGCACTTTCTTTCGCGTCCAAATTCTTGTTTACATTAACGTCCTTCCATCCTTGTTGCTTCGTCCAGCTCGGTGTGGGGATCTCTCCGGAATCTTCGAAGCTTCGCTCTCCTAGAGCTTCATCCTTGATCTCAGCTGCGACATGACAGGCAGTCTGCTCTTGTCGAGTCGTCTCCCTCTCCTCGTACTTTTTTAGCATATTGACGTGAAAGACCTTCGTCTTCCCTCCCACGTCCAACTCGTAATCGACCTCGTTCTTTCTTGCCGTCACCGCGAAGGGTCCTTTCCATTGCATGATCATTTTGTTGGCGTCTGTTGGAAGAAGGATCAAAGCCAAGTCACCTTGCTTCATTTTGCGGTTCGAAGACCTTCTGTCGTAATAGCCCTTATATTTAGCTTTTGCCTCCTCCAAGCATTTGTGCGCCAACTCGCACGTGTTCTCCAGTTTCTCTCTCAGTTCGAGCACGTAGCTGTACGATGTCTTCGCCTCATTTCCCACCTTTTCGCTTGACCACATTTCTTTCAGAATGGCCAGAGGCCCTCGCACTCTCCTGCCGTACAGCAACTCAAAAGGAGAAAACTTTAGACTTGATTGCGGAACCTCCCTGTATGCGAAGAGCAGCGCTGGGAGGTACCTGTCCCAGTCCTTGGGCCTCTCTTGACACATTCTTCTTAGCATTTGTTTTATAGTGCCGTTAAACCTCTCGACCAATCCATTGCACATGGGATGGTAGGGCGTGGTGAGCATGTGCTTCATTGATAATAAACGGCTTACTTCTTTCATCAGGTCTGATGTGAAGTTAGTCCCGCGGTCGCTGAGTATCTCTGTTGGCACGCCGTAACGTGTAAACATCTCGACCAGAGCTTCTGCTACCTGCTGAGATCCAACGGCCCGCAGCGCTACTGCGTCTGGATATCTTGTAGCCATGTCTACCATGGTCAGGATGTACTTGTTTCCCGCACTCGACATCGGCGTGATGGGTCCAATAATGTCGATGGCTACTTTCTGGAAAGGCGTCTCGACCGTGGGCATATTCCCTAAGGGAGCCCTACCCACTTTACCCTTCGGCACCGTGCGTTGACAGACGTCGCATGATCTGACGTATCTTTTGATCTCGCTTTGGATCCCCGGCCAGAAGAACTCCTCTGCCACCAGGCCCAGCGTGTTCTTTATGCCTTGGTGCCCGGACATGATGCCATCATGCGCGAGTGTCATCACCGCAGGTCTGAACTTCTTCGGGAGTACCAGTTGAATCGTCTTCCTCCCCGACGAATACTCAACAGACCTGTATAGCAGGCTGTTTTTCACAAAGAACTGGAACTTCGTCCTAGACTTCGGCCTTCTCGTGATTTTCCCAACTTCATCAAAACACCTTCTGAGCGAGTCGTCTTCTCTCTGCTCTCTAGCGAGTGCCTCTGGAGTCGTATCGATCATTGATACCTGCGGCACGTTCAGGCCTAACTCTTCGTTTTTCTTTTCTCTCCTTCGTGGGACGCTTGTGTCATGGGTCGCAGCAACTTCCGCCGAATTCGCGTGACGTGAGCCATCGTTGTTTCTGCCTGCCCCAGACATCTCGTGGGCGTCCGCCCGTACCTCCGATCCTTGGTTTACCGCTGCGCCGTCAACAGGACTTTCTTCTTCCACTTCACTGGCGCTTTCCCATCCAGGATCTGGATCATCCGCACTTCGGACCTGCGGAATATTCCCCAACACCAGATCGTATAGTGGGTCACTGATACATTTCGCCAGAACCGTTCCGGTATAAAATGGCGTCTGAATCGAAATCTTCGCCTCTGGTAGGTTCTTGACTGTCCGGTCCAATAGGAAAACGGCACTCGATCTTCCGGTGAAATTCTCCGGAGGGACCAGGTCCTTCCTGACCACTACTGTATTACACCCAGTGTCCCTGAGCACTTTTATTCGCCTGTTCCCTAGGCGTCCTTCAACCACGGGCATATTCTCTGCAAGGAACTTCGGAGCTCTCCCCACGGCTGCATTCACCACCGGAATCTTGTCTCCGTTCCTCAGCGTGACGAAGGATTCCTCTGGCTCGTCCGCGGTAGCTGTAGGCCTTGCCCACAGGCATGAGGCCTGGTGTCTTCCGTCCTGTCCCGCCTTGCACTGATTAGCCCTGTGACCCGTGCGTCCACAGTTCCAACACGCGGGCGATTTAAACCCTTGAGCTTTGCTCCGGCAATTTTCCGCTTTGTGACCCGCTTTCCCACAGAGAAAACAGCGGCTGCTTCTCCTGGAGTCGCCTTTATCATTATTAGCTGGATCTCCTACACTCAGTTTCTTTCCAGTCTCTTCTTTCTGTTTGCCACCTGTGCTCGATTGCACTTGCGCCTCTAAAAAGAGGTCAGCTTTTGCTGCCACTTCATCCAAAGTTCGGCAGTCCCTCTCTTTAAGGAATACAGCTAGCTTGCTTGAGCAGGTCCTAAGAAACTGTTCCACGAGAACCGTGTCTCGTAACGCTTCGAAGGTCTTTTCGATTTCTGACACCTCAACCCACCGATCAAAGTAACCTGCCAGCCTAGCGGCGAACTGCCTCCTAGTTTCACCCTCCTCGGGTTTAGCATCCCGAAATCTCTCACGGTATCCTTCCTTTGTGTACCTAAATCTCTGGAGCAGAGCCAGTTTTACTTTAGGATAGTCCAACGCGTCCGTGGGTGTCATGCGACCAACCACCGTGAGCGCTTCTCCTGTCAGACACAGGCCTAAAGTCGTCGCCCATTTGTCCTGAGGCCACCCCAAACCTGTCGCCGTGCGCTCAAAACGCTGCAGGTATGCATCGAGGTCGTCCCTCCGCTCGTTGAACTGCGGGATTAACTTGTGAGGACTCCCTCGGAAAGCTTGGACTGGCGCGTCTCCGAGTCCTTCATCAGCGCCTTCCTGGTGACCCCCTCGCGCAGCGATTCTCAACTGCAATATCTCCCTTTCTTTCTCTAGGGTAGCTTGCTTAGCTAGTTCCCCCTCGCGGATGGTAGCTTGCTTAGCTAGTTCCCCCTCGCGGGTTTCCCTTGCCAACTCACGCTCGTGAGCTCTCTCCTCTCTTAATCGCGCTCTTTCGTCGTCCACCCATTTTCTCAACTCTGGCCCAGCATAGCCCAGTTTCTCTCCGACAACCGTTAATCTCTCTACCTCCATCGTTTCGTACGGCTTTCAATCCCAACCGCTTCTCTATGCCTCCCGGAAGAACGAGACATCAAAATGGGCCATGATCCTGGCAGGCTCGCCAATTGTCACGTTCCTCCGAGGAGACGAGGGCGTATTGGAGACCGAAGTGACGCACGAAAGTAGAAGGAAGAAATCAATTTAATCAGACACACCAAAGAAATATGAATGTAAAGGAAAATCGAATAAAAAGAAACAAATGTTGGAATTAAATACGAGAGGTCTCTAGAAACACGATCAGCTTGGTGTCCTCTCAAGGTCTAATCGGGGCCTGAAGTTCACTCACAGTTTCTGAGTAACGATGGATGCGAAGCCGACCCTTTTTCGCTTGTGTCAGAGCCACGGTTTCCAGGGTGAAATACTTGAGCCCGGCAAGCTTGCGATGGACGAACGGCAACCGGCCGTCCGTCAGGCTTGATGGTGTTGCCTTTCCTGGGGCGAGGCCAGGGTTTCTGAGGAGTGCGGCAAGGGATGGTGGTCAGAGATCGGATGCCGCTCCTGTTCGACGGTGTTGCCCTTCCTGGGACGGGGCCAGGATCTCTCAGGAGCGTAGCCTGAGCTGGCGGGAGCGCTGTCGGATGTCACTCCGGCTCGACGGTGTTGCCTTTCCTGGGACGAGGCCAGGGTTTTTCAGGAGCGTAGCCTGGGCTGCCGGGAGCGCTGTCCGCCACAGTCGTTCGCTTGTTCCCGCTCGAGACACACACACCTCGTGCCCTCCGCTTGTCTTCAGCTCGCCCTTCTCCTTTTCTTCTTCTTCACCCCGTTGTCACTCCAAGAACGTGACAGAGGTATATAGTGAAACGGAGGGCAGAGAGGCGATTCGTCAATTCATTGCATTACAGTTAGGCATGCAACCGGCCGCTGTCAGTACCCTCCTGTACCAAAATAAAACGTTTTCAACAATCACATTAAGGTTAGAGGAACTAAAAAAGGAAAAAGAGCCGGCAAAAAAAAAAGTGTAAGGCGCTTCATGCACAATTTTTAACCGGCTCTTTTCCTTTTCATATATATATATATATATATATATATATATATATATATATATATATATATATAAACTGGGGGTGTTTCACGAAAGGCGGACAAATTCGATATTGCGAAAACTACGCGTCGCAACAAAAAAAGCCTTATGTCGTTTTTGGTCCCGGGGCAGGGGCTTATTTTGAAAATTTATTAAGGTCCGGGATAATTAGATTGTTAATTCTTTTTGCGTAACTAACTTCTTAAATATTGTGTTTAGGGACATGGTTTCAATTAGAAAATATCTCAGCATCATCGAAAAACACGAAATCAACAAATTACAAAACGATAGAAGGCACGCACAGCATTTTACGGCTTTCTAAAAAACCGCACAAATTCGACTGGTCTTTAATTTTAGGCTTGCAATAGGAGCGCATCTCGGCCCCGACGGCACCGCGCCCCTTGGAGAAAAAGTGCAAACAGCCTCTGCTGCGTTGCGCGAGGAGAGTGCAGCAGAGGTTGGTTGCACTATCTCTCCACGGGGCGCGGTGCCGTCGGGGCCGAGATGACGCTCCTATTGCAAGCCGAAACTTAAAACCATCGAATTTGTGCGGTCTTTCAGAAAGCAGTAAAATACTGCGCGTGTCTTCTATCGTACTGTAATTCGTTGATTTAGAGTTTTTCGATGATGTGAGCAATTTTCTAATTGAAACAATGCCCCTAAACACAATATTTGAAAAGTTAATTACACAAAAATAATTAACATTTTTATTATCTCGCACTTTAATAATTTTCCGAAATAGGCCCCTAGCCCAGGGACCAAAACGACATAAGCCTTTTTTGCTGCGACGCGTAGTTTTCGCAGTATCGAATTTGTCCACCTTTCGTGAGAACACCCTGTTACACACACTCACACACGCACCCACACGGTTAAGGCGTCGCCCCGGACAGGCCGAAGGTTGCGGGTTCAATCCCGCTCTAGCCCAATTTTTCGCCAGCTCTCTTTCCCTTTGCCTTTCCCTAACCTTAATGCAATAAATTCAGCCAATCACCTTCTCCCCTCTTTGTTCACAATATTACTACGGCTGCACTTGTCAATCTTCACTCGATTCCGATTATATATACGGTGCAGCCTGTCCCTATGGGGAGGAGTGGTTCCCTAGATATCTTGGGAGACGGGCCCCTTCCGACTATTTGCAAAGCTGAGATGACGTGCCACGTCACTGCTGCAATTCGGAACTAGCGCGAGCCTTAAATCAACAACGGTTGTCCTCTACCCAGTTAAAACGAATTCGAAACTAATAGTACACAGAGAGCTGGTCAGAAATTGACTCCGCCGAAACCAGTGGCTGGGATGGTCTAATCGGATTAAGGCGTCGCCCCAGACAGGCGAAGGTTACAGGGTTCAATCCCCGCTCCTGGCCCAATGCTTCGCCAGCTCCCTTTCCTTTTCCCTAGCTTTAAGGCAATAAATTCAATAATCACCTTCTCTCCCCTCTTCGTTCACTATATATATATATATATATATATATATATATACAGGGTGTCATAAAAGAAAATTTGCAGGTTTTTTTTTTTTTTACTGCAAAAATAAACTAGGCATCGCCGAACGCTCATTCTCCGCCCAAACGTAGTGCTAGAGGCCACAACCAGATGCCATAGTTTCGTAGCCCGATCTGATGTTTTATTCCAAAAGTTATAAGCGATTTTCTGAAAATTTTAATGGGAAAATGGAGCCCATTTTTGCCCGTTTTCGGTTTCTGGCGCCATAGATCCCCATGTATTCGAATACCCCATCGGTCGCCATTTTCCCATTGAAATTTTCAGAAAATCACTTATAACTTTTGAATAAGGTATCGGATCGGGATGAAACTTTGAAATCTGGCTGTGACACTAAAGCACTGACACCTTGTAAAGGGCAAATATTCTGTGGATATATATATATATATATATACACACACAAAACTGTTGATTGCAAGCTCTATCATCTTGACGAAGCCGAGTCTCTCGGCGACACTGTTGATTAAACTTCCGCTGTCTGCTGTTTCTCACCGTGAGGTTTTCTACGTCGATATATATATATATATATATATATATATATATATATATATATATATATATATAACTGAGAGGAAAAGCAAACCCTTGACGGAAACAGCAACAACGAGTGGTTTGATTCCTCGACGTTTCCGGCCGGACTCCGGCCGAAACGTCGAAGAATAAACCACCCGTTGTGCTGTTTCCATCGAGGGTTTTGCTCTCTCGTTATACCCCGCACGCTTCGGCCCCCGCCACCATGCCCGTTACCTTAAAATTTAAAAATACAATCGAGCCTGAATGCAACCTTTATGTACTCTTCTCGTGATCGCATGTGGCGCCTTATTTGGGCATTATAAAAGTGTATAGAGTGCGGGTTATAATTGTTTTTACCAAATGAATGTATGATAAAATTATTAATATTGTTTCCTTTATACCATCCTTTTCCTGAAGTTATAGTGGCATGCAATTGGCAATTTATTCTTTCTGAAACGCAACAAGGCTACACAACGCACGGTCATTACTGAACAAGGATAGTGACAAACGAGGGATTGCCCGGGATCGAAAAGGGCGACACCTAGAGCTGCAGTAGTGCAAATACACCGAAAAACCAAAGAACGGGTTGATAGTTACTCTAGGTTCGACTACTCTAGCGCTCTGTGTCTTCTTGACACCGCAGCCCCGCATGCGCTTATTTTCCCGCTCAGGCTGTCTATCATTTTGTGGAAATGTTTCTGCAAGTACCGACTATACTGCCCGTGGGAACATCAAAAGACCCAAGGCCAGGTTGCTGTTTTCTATATTTTATTACACAGCCTCTAGGCAGCTGATAGAGGAATTATCCAGGAGATCTCTCCAATGAACAACCACCTTGCTATTAACGCGATGGCTTTAAGGAGCTCGTGTCACAGAAAAGTCGGCGTCGGTATCGACGGGACGGCAAAATCTTGATCGGTCGATAAGCAATTCATGTGCCTTACGGAGAACGTTCGAAGAATTATAGGTGGAGCAGGATCGAACCCACGACCCCTCGGTTGCCTGCCAGACACGCTACTGACTATGCCACGCAAACACTTTTTTATTGCAATATTTTGACACCGAACAAAGATCCACAATGTACAACTCGCCGGCGATATGAAGGTGAACGGCGGACCGCCGACCGGTCCGTGCTATCAGCGCCATGACGCGGCTGCCGTGGCGACTCGCTTTCTTATCGCGCGCTTCGCCGAGATTAAGCGCTTGAATCGAGCGCTGTTTTCAGATCTGCTGCTCCTCCCCGCAGAAAGCGTGGAAGTGGGTTTCGATTTCGGCATCTCTTTTGTGGGCGTGGCTAATATAACATCGTCGCAAGTGCGACGCGGTTGCTGACACATCAGACAAATGAAACAATATTGTGTTCTTTTTTAGAAGCGGAAAGTATAAGTTACTTTTTGATTTGTTCCGGAGCGTTTCGGTTTAGCTCATATCACAACAAAAACTACTAAATCACATTGTCTACCGATAGCGTCTGAAAGGCTTCTTCCCCAATCCTCGCGCTTTCTGCGGGGAGTAGCAGCAGAGCTGAGAACAGCGCTCGATCCAAACGCTTAATCTCGGCGAAGCGCGCGATACGAAAGCAAGTCGACCACAGCAGCCGCGTCATGGCGCTGATAGCACGGAGCGGTCGACGATCCGGCGTTCACCTTCATATCGCCGGCGGGTGTACAATAGATTTCACTTGAGGATGTAAGATAATATAGTGAACAAAGATGACGTTTGTGAAGATGACGATAAAACGCCGCCTCCATGGTCTTGAGAGGCGGTGAGAAGTGTTAAAATTATCTGGCTTGTACGGGTTGGGAACGAGTGCGGGGAGGTTTCTGGCAATTCTCGCAATTTTTTGACACGCATTTACTTTTGCGGCAAATATTTTATTTCAGCAGAACAAAATAAAATAGATAAATTGGGACTGGGGACGGCAATACAACACGTATATAAATATTTGAATAAATCTGCATTTTACGATGCACTTATTGCAATCAAAAATGCTTTGACTTATTTTTTTAGGTGAACTTGAGGTATGAAAACGCAAAACACCCAAGAGTTATGTTTCATTATAACTGAAGTAATTATAGGTCCGGTAAGTTGATTACCAAGAACTTATTTTTATATATTTAAAAGAAGTTTAAAATTATATAATACTTGATGTTTTATTTTTAAGTAGATATCTTCTATCCGTACCATTTATGTGATGAATCCAGATGACCACGGAAATCCATACCAATTGTACACTTCATCAAATAAAACGCTGCCTCATGTTTGCAAGTAGATACAGACACGCCGCAGCGGACATAGTATTATTGGTGACAGGGTAAGTAATTATATTTAACCTCATGTTCACATGTCTTTTCGGCTTCCCGCTAAACAAACATGAATAAGTGTAAATATGAAAGGCGTCACACGGACGTAGGTTCTCCTTGATGGGCTTTTGCTTCAAAATTGAACATACAAAAAGCGTAAAGGTCGAGGAAAAGTAAAAGTGTCAGATAAGACAAGCGCTAACAATAGTAACCGGTGTTTTAGTGAAACAAAAGACAAGAACAAAAGGTAAATGACATTGTGATGGGCAAAAAATATAAAGTAAGATGTGAAAGAAAAATAAATGGAACGAAGAAAAGAATTGAGATGGAAATCGACAGGAACTTCTGCAATACAAAAAAACCTAAACAAAATAAAGAAAAACAGTTTCAACTAAAGCAGTTTCAGTAATAAAAGGTCTTAAAAAGAAATAAAATGCATCGATAAGTTAAGGTTCGAAGTAAAGGGGATGGACAACAAAAAATATATTGCAGAGAGTTCAACTCCCTCGTCGACAACGCTACTGACATGCGGCGACACATCCGTTCCTTTTAACCGCAATGTCTTCCGAATCAATGAACTTTCCAGTTCGTCGGTCACTAAACTGCTTCAGCAATTCGATCGGTATAAAATACAATCAGGAAACTGATCTTTTGCAGCAAAATGTTGTGCAGTGATGCCCTCAGGGACAGCGAGTGCTCACTTGGTAAGACCTTTCCACAGAGGCCAGCAAGGCCGCTGTGCCAAGGTCTTTTTGATTTCATAAATAGCTCCGCCTCAAAGGTTCGCGAATTTCGGGCATGCTTGATACCGCTTGTTTGTGCTGGTGATAAATAATTTTCGGACAGAATTCATTAGCTTTTCAGGTGCAGAACATCCCACCTGTGTATAAAATTTAGTGCATAACATGCTACGTTTTCTGGGAAACGCGCTGAACGTAAGGCCCATTAGGTGGCCGGCGTCTCTTAGGTTTGTCGCTTCTTCCGTTTGGTATTATCAGACTTTCCGGCTACGAGGTACGTTCTTTATATCGTCATAGATGTCACCGAATGTTTCGTCAATTATGTCTATCAACTTGCGAACTGGCTGAGCTGTGTGATTTGTGAAATTCCATTTTCGTCTTGTCAGATGCATGTATGTGTGTGAATCTCACCAAGTTGATACACCACGCCTCGTCTCTGGTGTCCTCACCGGCGCCGCACCTCACTTTACATGTTCGAGACTGTAACTTAACCTTTTTTTTTCATTGTCAAAGTCTTGAAGTACTTTAAGAATCAACAAACGCTAGATTGCTTCGAAGCACAAGTAAACACAGCTAAAGATATCTAGGTATCACAGCGCATTTGTTTGCCTTTGTCATTGAAGAAGTTGAACTGCTCTGATTTTTCTCCTTCAGGGCGTTCTTTCTTTCGTTGAGAAACTCTTACTCCAGACTGATAGATGGGTGTTAATTTGCTTACGCAGAGTACGTACCACGTTATAGATAAGCCTCTATATTGTCAGTATATACTAGCCAACCACCAAACACTAAACCCCGGGCCGGGTTTATAAAAATCTGGGAAAAGCCAAATACCCTAATATGAGGCTGTCCATGGATAGAAAAACATCGAACTTCAAAGAAATAAAATCTATGTATGTACAGCTTTATTTTGCTCTTCGCGGGACATAATCCCCTCCCCCCCTCCTCCACATGAACTCTCCGCGGGTTGCCTCTTTTCTAGGGAACCACACACATTATTCCGTTTGCTTTCATTACCGGTACGAGGGATCCGATTTTGTCCGAGGTGAGAGAGACGGCGTTCTCGGCTGCTGATTGGATGTGGCACCACGTCCTGCGCGTAAACAACCAATTAGCCATCTAGACCCGTTCGCGAGCCCCCAATCGCGGAATAGGTTTGGCGAGAACGTCTCAACAACTTGCAAATAGCGAGAGAGGTCTCACGGCCTCTGATGTGCCTGTCCCTACTACTCCTTCCACAGGTAGATAAAAAGTCAGCTGACGGCAGAACAACTAGATATTTGTAAACGAAGCGCGAGTTGTCAATGGTCTCCAACATGAAATAGCAGGCGATCATATATTCAGCCTGCGTCCGATCTCACCTCACCGGGAAGACTAGGCCTTTTATAGTGCTTTGAAAAAGCGTGACACTTCCACTAAGCATGGCGAGAGATGTCTTGGACACCAGATTCAGTGCATTTCGTTGATATGGTATATCCCTAACCCGGGTGTCCATTGCACCATGCAATCGCCGCAGCAAGGATTCCCCGCTGGTGGTGCCTCAACTTGCATTTTTGATCCCCCTTCCCTGAGTCAAAGCATCTTCATTAAGTGTCTTTCATTGCGACTTTCTTTCCTTACCTCATATTTATGTGCGTTTATTACGGTAGATTTCTATCTATTATTAGCACTAGTCTTACCGTTTTCTCTTCCTTGATCTTGTAGACTTTTCGAGTTTTTACATTCTCGTTGATCACAATGCTCGTCATGTTGTTACTTGTTTTTTGTAGCTTTCATCTAAACGTGAATTTCTTACTCTCGTCTGTCCTGGCTACATTGTCCACCTGTTTAATTTCTATAATGCACGAAATGCAGTATTTATAGAGCTATCGACCGACCCGTGTAGCAGCATGATGACAACTGAAGGTTTATTGCCAGAAAGGAAGGCTTGAATAAAAAAGAAGAAAACAAAATGTAAAGAAACACCGACACGTGCGAGCGGTGCTGACAATGCTCGTGCCATCACGTCGCTGTCAGCAATCACTTTGTTGCCGCATCGTCACTTCCCAACACTCCTTTCCCCATATAAAAAGACGAACAGGTGGACGCCGATCTCGACGTGATCTTCTCGCAGGTGTGAGTGGATCTCCGCTTTCTTGCTCAGAGGTGACCACCGGTTGTGGTGGCTGGGGTGCAACGCAGCAGCAGCATCTGTTGTTACGTCCACCTGGGGTGTCCGTGTCCGGTCTTCCAGAGTTGGTGTCGCGGGGACGAACTTGGTCTGCGTGGCGGCATCGCTCGACCCTCTGGCAGAACTCATTTGCACCATACTATGTCCACTGGTTGCTTCTACCGTGCCGGGAAGCCACTTGTCTCCTTGACTGTGGTTCTTGAACCACACTGTCTGTCCAGGAATGAAGGAGTTAGTTGTAACATCCTGAGTGTTTGGCAACGCCACGGGTAGTAGAGTATCAATACGTGAACGAATGGTGTAGCCCAGTAATCTTTGTGATGGGGTCTTCCCGTCTTTTTCCTGGCGTTCTGCGGTAGCTGTGTAAGAAACGAGCTAATCTTGTATGCATGTTGCCCTCTTTCAACTTCTTCGAGACAATCTTTGACGGTTCTCACGGCTCTCTCAGCCAAACCATTCGACTGAGGAAAATAAGGCGCCGTGCGCATATGCAGGACGTTGTTGCGCGAACGAAAGTCTTGAAACTCAGCACTAGCAAACTGAGGACCATTATCCAAAACTACGGTCCGGGGCAGTCCGAAACGTGCAAATATCGCCGCGCAAGGCCTGTATGGTAGACTCCGCTGTGGCCGTCTTTAACGGCGCCACCTCTATCCACTTGCTGTGCGAATCTACGACTATGAGTAACATGTAGCCGTCTACTGGGCCTGCAAAGTCGATGTGAACTCGAAGACCAGTTTTCTTTCGTCTCTGGCCAAGGCTTCGGTGTCTGAGAAGGTGGTAGCGACGCTACCTTAGCGCATGCGACACACCTCCGCGCCACTTGTTCAATGTCTTCGTCTAGGCCCGGATACCAGAGCAAGGTTCTCGCGACTGCTTTTATTCTCGATGCGCCAACATGGGTGTCATGTAGAAGCTTCAACAGTCTCTCACGTGCGCGTTCGGCGATCACCACCGCCTGCCCCCAGTAAACTAACCCGTGGGCCACCGTCAAGTCGTCTCTTCGATTGTAAAACGGCCTTAGCTGGTTGCTGATCCTCTTCTTGTTCCTTGGCCAGCCCTTCAGGATGAAACTCAGCACCTGACGAAGAACAGGGTCTACGGCAGTAAATCGCCGGAGTTCTGTGGAAGGAATGAAAGAGTCATCCAAGGCCTCCATGAAAAGAACATACTCCTGCAAGTCTTCAGAAGACGCGTCTGTTGCTGGTTGTGGCAATCTGCTGAGGGCATCCGCATTTTGGTTCAGCTCTCCTTTCCGGTACTCTATCTGATACGAGTAGGCACTTAACAGCAACGCCCAACGTTGTATTCTTGCAGCCGCGGTGTGAGGGACAGCTCGATTTTGATGAAAAATGCCCACCAGAGGTTTGTGGTCTCGTCACCAAAGTAAATGCACGGCCCCACAAGTATTCTCTGAACTTTGTGACCCCGAATACGAGAGCCAATCCTTCTTTTTCCAGGTGCGCGTAATTCCGCTCTGCCTTCGACAAGGTACGTGAGGCGAAACCCAACCGGTGGATAGTCATTACCATCCTTGACTGATAGCACCGCGCCGATGCCATACGGGGATGCGTCACATTCTAACCGAAGGGGCTTCGTCGGGTCGAAATGTGCTAGAATCTGCGACTGTTTCAACTTGAGCTTACTTTGTTGAAAAGCTCCTTCTGCGTCTTTCGACCAGTGCCATTTATGCCCCTTGTTAAGCAGTTCGTACAGAGGGGACAGCAGGGTTGCCATGTTTGGTAGGAACTTGCTATAGTACGTAATCAAGCCGAGGTAGGAGCGAAGTTCTGACACATCCGTTGGTCGCGGTGCCTTCGAGGATTGCGTCTAAGTTGTCGTCTTTCGGGTGGAGGCTCCGTGCGTCTATTCTATGGCCGAGGTAATTGACTTCCGATTGAGGAAACTTGCACTTGCCTTTGTTCAGCTTGACGCCATTCTCCCGCAATCGCTGAAGGACCATTTGAAGCGTGAACTGACCCTTCTTCTCTGCAACCAGTATGTCGTCGAGGTACACTTGTACCCCCGGTAGATCCTTCAATAGGAACTCGATCCTCCGCTGGAAAATAGCCGGTGCCGATGCGATCCCGAACGGCAGCCTGTTGTAGGAAAATAGACCCTTGTGAGTGTTAATGACACACATTTGACGGGAGTCTTCGTCCAGGCAAACCTGGTTGTGGGCGTTGCTCAAATCAAGGGTACTGAACACTTCCCCGCCGTTGAGAGACGCGAAGATGTCCTCGATTACAGGGAGTGGGTATTTCTCCGTGTGGCAGGCTGTGTTTAGTGTCAGCTTGAAATCTCCACAAACTCTAATGTTCCCGTTCTTTTGTACCACTGGAACAATCGGAGTAGCCCACTCGGCGTATGTCACCGCCGATAACACTCCTTCAGGCACTAAGCGATCAAGCTCTTCTGTCACCTCTTGTTCTCAAGGCGTATGGAACGGGTCTTGCTTTCAAGAATCTAGGAACGGCGTCAGGGCGTAAGAGTAACTTAACCGGAGGTCCCTCCAGCAACCCCAAGCCTGGCTTGAAGAGATCCGAGTATTCAGCCAGGATAGCTGGTAGGTCGTTTTGGCTCATTGACACTGGTCTCGATTCTCCCGGCGACGTCCCGTGTCCAAGGTGAAACACAGGGACACCACAAGCTCCCATGTCGCGGATTAAATCCCGACCGCACAACGACGGTGCAGCGCAGCCCAACAAGATCAGTTTACCACCGACCGTCTTCCCTTCGTAGGTGACTTCCAAGTTCAACTCGCCAAGGACAGGTAGTTTACCCAGAAAACATGTCAGCCGAACTGCAGTCTTCTTGAGCTTCGGCCATGATTTCTTGAACTTCTCGTAAATGTCCTGTGATACGACCCTGACCGGTGAACCGGTGTCGATTTGCATGACGAGCGGCACGCCTCCCCAGACGAACTTCTGGTGTATGGGTTCCACAAACCCAACAATGTTGCCATCCGTGAATCTGCAGTCTAAGGTCAGTAGTTGGCTTTCCTCGGTCCCCGATGAATTCGTCAGTTCTCTCCAAGGCGTTGGACGTCTTGCCGTAGCGCGCCTTGTCGGAGGTCCTTTTCGGTTCTAGTCTTTTTCGGTCAGGGCACTGTCGTGCCAAATGACCATGCTTCCCGCAGCCGAAGCACTTGGTCGATCTGAATTTGCACGCGTCCGCTGTATGTAACCCTGCTCCACACCTTCGACAGGAACCTGGAGGACTTGTATTCCGCCGTTTTTGAAAACCCTTGTTAGACCTCTTCACGTGACGTCTATTAGTGGTGACTGCGTTGACTTCGGTCCTCGTAGTCCGTGGTAACTTCATGGCTGCGAGGTAAATGGCGGCCGCTCCAGCAGCCAAGGCGATGGCTTCTGCTTCCTTCAGAGTCACCTCACGTCGAGCTAACAATAGCTTGCGCACGTCTTCACTTCGTATTCCGCAAACCAGCCGGTCGCGTAGCATCCGATCCAGCATCGTGCCGAAATTACCTTCTCTGCTTGTCGTCGAAGCTCCACGAGGAATGTCTGCACGGTTTCATCTTCGTTTTGGTGCCTGCTGAAGAATTTGAAGCTTTCGGCGATTTCATTGGGTGCCGGTGAGAAATAGCCGCCAAGACAGAACCTTGACTACTTCTTCGAACGATAGCTCGTTAACGGCGTTCGCTGCGCAGGATTCTTCCAACACTTCAATTGTCCTCGTACTTAGAGCCGAGACAAGAAGGACTCGGGTATTCCCAGGGTCGGTCACGGCGTTGCCCTCGAAAAAATGCCTCGATCCGAATTCGGTAGGCAGGCACTTCTCTGACTCGTCATTGAAGTGGAGAACCACGTAGGCCATTCTGACGGCGGTTTTGTTAGCGTTGCCTTCCTGCGCGCTATCGGAATCCGATGACGAGTTGCCAGCCTTTTCTGGTTATATACACTCCTTCCTCGACGCCACTGCTATAAAGTGGGCACGACCCACCCGTGCAACAGCATGATGGCAACTGAAGGTTTGTTGCCAGAAAGAAAGGCTTGAATAAAAGAAGAAGAAAGCAAAATGTAAAGAAACACCGGCACGTGCGAGCGGTGCTGAGAATACCCGTGCCATCACGTCGCTGTCCGCAATTACTTTGTTGCCGCATCGTCACTTCCCTGCAATAGAGCTATCATTTAATTATGTTTTGAATACATAAACTGTCTTCAGTTTGTGACGAACCAATAGTTTTTATAGAATATCCCCCTAAATGTAGTGGGGAAACTGCCGGTGCATTGGTCGCAATATGTAAATTTAATACTAAATTTAGCGGAGAATCTGAATTGTTGTATATGTCGCCGGAAGCCGGTCACCATGCTAAATTTTGCGTAGAGACTAAATCGGCGTATAGAGGATATGACTTTAAGACACGTGACGGCCATTTCCCAACCAAGTTTAGCGGAATAAGTGACGGACGGACGGACGAACGACCAACATTCGGGGATTCAAACGCCTCCCCCCACCTCTCAATATCAAAAGGTTTTTCTTTCTTTTTTTTGAGGGGGGAGGGTGTCAAAAAGCATTGCATGCTGCAATACTCTTAACTTGTAGACTTATACATAAAATGTATCACTGAGTATCTTGCCAGTTTTCTTTTCTTCCTGCGCGTGTTAGGTTCCCTATTGAAAAATCTCATTTCTATGAGAAAGTTCTGTGTCCAATAAACACATACGAATTATGCAAGATATATAAGAACATATTAGGACCATATAAGAACTATATGATAACTATATGATATATATTAACATATAATAACCATATAAGAAACTTGTGAGAAGTGTCTTATTAGTCTCTTATATGGTTCTTATATGTCACATGGTTTTTATGTGTTCTTGTATGTCTGTATGTCTTGTATGTCTAAAGTGTAGGGGCGAGGTTTGTAGCTGCTAACAAGTTGAGAAAGTTATACGTGACCCATTCCCTTGAACGGCTTGCGAATGTCCATGGAGGGCACCAGATATTATTGTGAACAATCAAAGGAGTTATCTATTACCGGAGAATATCAACGAATCGCTTTGCCTCTGCGGCTGAAATATTACTTTCAGTGTGGGTGTTTGTTATAATACTAGCTGAACGTTTCAAGGACGCATACACAGAGAGGAGTAAGAACGCAGACACACCGCTGGAGTACGGGTGTATTTTGAATGTTAACAACAACGCATCAAGAATGATTTAAAATCTGAAATCTTGCATTTTGCGTTGGTTACATATTTAGAAAAGACATAAAACACACTATTTGTCTTTTTAAAATCTATTATGCGTTGAAATGAGCGAAACCGACCAATCTACTACCTGACCTATTAAAGGGTGGAGATTAATCGGGTTAATATTTTAAATCGACGTCCAGCCCTACAGACAGTGATTATCGAGAGATGTTCTTATTGAGGATGCTTAGGCACGCAAATTTGTTGCTCGAATTTTATATGTGTTAGTACCATTAAAAATAAAAAAGGTATCTAAAGAATATATAAATAATTATATTAACATTAAATTGTCAATACTCTGAATAACTTGGAAAGTATAAAAATTATCTAGCTATTTTGGTTGAAACGTGTCATAAAATTAAGGTACTGTCAAATTTAAAATACCCTACCAGTGACGGCTTTTTTTACATAAAGGTTGTGTCACTTGTCGAAGCAATTTGAAAGAAATTACCGATGTGTTTTTACTTGCAGTGTGCTACAAGAAACTCATATGCCATCCTGCTAAAGTATGCGTTGGAAACCTTTGTAATCACTTGGTACCTTCGTGATAAGTTATGTCCTACAAGCGTCTTTTGACATATTCAGTTTCTACGTTAAATTTATGCGGTCTTCTTGCTTTTCATAAACAGCTTCTGACAATTTTGTACCCATCTCAGTAACAATATGTTTGTTGTAACCGTAATATGTCGTCCTTAACACGCCTTTTTGTTTTAGAAACGGCTTGCCGCTCAAAATTTATGCGGTCTTCTTACGCTATCGTATATATGATGAGCAGCAAAACCGGAGTTGCACCATGACACAAGCTTTGTTTGCCCCATGCGCTGCAATCTATGTCTGCATATTTTGGTAGCACACACAAACTAACTATGGCCGACAAGTTCGAAGAAAGATATATCACAAATTCAAACGACGCATGCCGAGTTTGCTGCGATTGGCAGCGGCAGCCGTTGCGTCGCTGAAGGATATTTTCAAGTGAAATTTGATTTTAGTCGATACGCTTTAGTATGTGCTTTAGAATAGCTGCAGGAGATGTGCTTTATAAGACACATGCTTATGCGAAATTCTTTTACAAAATTTGGTTTTGGGGATAAAATGACACTGAGCCTGTTGTTTGTTTCTGGCCAAAATGCTACGATTACAACACGGTTTATTTACTTGCTTCTTCAAGACGGGTATGAAAACTTTTAAGACATCAGAAGCGGCAGTTTCGGCTGCGGAATTGGAGCTGCTGCTATGTGGGCGGTGGTGAGAAGGGGGAGGGGGGGCAAAGAGAGAGGGACCGCTATCGCTTCATGCCATACGTGACGTGGTTGTGCAAGGGGCGACGGCGATGGGGTGACAGCAATAGCCCAGTGAAGTGTATGTGGCGCACAGACCCGCAATCACGTGGGTTTAGGAGTACGGACGCCGAAGGACTCCGCCGGAAAAAGGTAATAACAGATACAGCTTATAAAGTAAGTCATCTCTGAGAAACACCTCACCGTAGCTCACTGGGGTACGATGTGGATCGCGTCGCTTTAACCTAGAGAGCCTAGATTGTAGAGAGGGTTCATCTCAAACAAGAGGGAGCGTTTGCAATGTAACTGCAGTTGCTTACTACGGAGACTGCTTTGAAATGCGCATGCGCTGCGTTGTCTAGAGGCGAGGAGGAAGAAGGCGGAAAGGCAGAGACGTTTGCAGACGATCAAAGATTTCAGCACCTCCTCGCAGCTCGTATAGACGCCTTTCAAAATTCGCGTGCCGAATCTTAGAAGGTCGGAACCACTGCACAATGGCGAAACAACTGACGTCGTGGAACGTGCAGGTCATTCCATCAGATAGAAAACGCCGGAACGCGTCCAACGCTAAGAGCCCACGAGACAATCATAAAGCTTCGAAAGTGCAACGTCCCTGCTCTCATCACCTTTTTCTGTGGGTGTTTTTCTTTTACTCCCACCAAACGCATAAAGTGTGCCGTGACGTTACGTTTTCAGTCGGCCATTGTGCAGGATTCCAGCAGTTGTCAAAAGAGGGCAGCATTTCGAAAGGGGTCTATTGCCAACGCGATTCATCAACCACTTGACCCCGATCGAGCAGTTGGAAACTCTATTGACTGCAGGTTCTCCACTTCAACCGCGTAACGGCTGATCTCCTGTAGTAGAAAGAAGAGATGCTATTTCATCTTCTATACATCTTCAAAAGCGAAGGCGCATCTGAGCTCCGCCTTAAAAAAAACTTTTCTATCAGCGTACATTTCAACGATCAAACTTTGTTTCATGTTTCTACAGGTTGCAGCTCGCCGACCTAATAAATGGAAGGATTACAACCAATGTCAAAGGTTAGTCAGTCCTAAATACACCGTCTACAAGCCACGCTTTAGAGTGACGCCAACGTCAGCCACATGATGCGTACAATCGGTGTTGCATTTGACACCAGCTTTTGGCGACACGCGAGACGAAGTGTACACCGAGGGTTTTTGGTCGGCCTGTTTTTATTTAAAACTATTCCCGACAGAGCTAAACAATACAGCAATTATCTCCGAGCACCATACGCACCGGTAAAGCGTTGCATATCAAAAAGATAACTGTCGCAAACAGCGCCTGCCCGGTTCGCGTATTCGGAAGAGCTTCTGGAGTCATTCAACATGCCAAGTTTGGTTCTCTGATTGGCGCGTTTTCATAGACGTCACGTCGCCAAGTTATCTGGGGCAGAGGGAGGAGAGGATGTCCGAGGCTTAGGCGAACCCACTTCCGTGACTCAAGCTCTAGTTTCTAACCGGATAACAGATTTGCTTGCCCGATAACGGTAGGAAAATAAGGTAGCCGGCTTGAGGATTGGAGAGGAAGATAGAACAGTCATGCCTCTAGCGGTACGCTTCACGTGTGGGGACAACAAACCGTATTTTGTTGTTTGTTTTTGATCAGAGAAATCGAAGATGACTATCCGAGGCCGCCCCTCGTGCGAATAAATCGCTGGTCAGAGCGAAGCGCTTGTCCTCAGACCGTGCTAAGCGAGGTTCCATATCGTTGTTATGCTGCGTTAGTAAACACCGGGCTGAGGGGACAACGAACTTGATAAAGCGCCCCCTATATTTCGACCTCCAGCCCAATAAGGTGTGAATCACAAATGGCGCGCTTACATATGCGGACTGGCTGGCGGATCAGCGCAGGCGGAAAGTGGATCTTGGAGTCAGGTGGCGAAGAAGACTCGTCGCGGCCAGAAAATCTGGATGAATCTGCGACCCACATCTAGATTTTCCGCCGGCAACGAGTCGCTTTCGTCACCCGCCACCAAAATTTACTTTTATGGTACGTTTACACCTGAGAAGAAATCCGCTGCCGCGGGAGCGGATCCGCTCCCGGCGGCAGCGGCGACGAGCGGATTGCGTTTACATCTATTTCCCTCGAGCGGCGGCAGCGGCGCCGGCTGCAGCACTATTCTCGTAACATCCCGTCAAATATGACGAGAAGGCGCGAGAGTTCTCCCCTCGGCCGTCTCTCCCGGGCGCTGCTGCTCCCGGAAGTCGTGACGTAGGCAGCGTCGCGCTGCGCAAGAATGTCACTTCCGGTCAGCGAAACGCCTCGTTCGGCGGCAGAAATAGGTCCCGGACCTAAACGGCTCTCCGCCGCGTTTTCCGCCCAGCGTTTCGCCCCAGCGGCAAAAGCTGGGCGGATTCGCTGGCGGATCCGCAAGTGTAAACGCACCATTAGTCTGCGCGGATCCGCCCTTGAATCCGCAAGTGTAAAACGCGCCATAACGCGCGCTGACCCAAGCCTCGGTCCACCCTTCTCTTTCACCCCGTAAACCAGGCGATGTGACATACGTAGAAGCGGGAGAATCATAGTGCCAAATTTAGATTGTCGACCTACTCCGCATGCATGTTAAAATACGCGTTCGGTTCTGATCGATTAAAGGGTGATGCGTACAAACTGCAGGCGCTTAAATACACGTCACGTGACGCGAACGCAGGAATGACCGTCGTGGCAGCGTAGAACAAAAGGGGAAAAGAGCGCCGAAACTCTGAGCGTAGTATTCTAGTCACCCTGTGGGGCCTATGTACGTTCCCGTTCAAACAATTTATTCCACAAGAGAGCAGCGTTCGCATATTCGGCGTGCGGCTGGGCAACAAGGCTTTGGCAAAACGATTCCTGGTATCCTTATAGGGCACACAGGTAGGACTGCACCAACCGAAGTCTCGTATGTGAAAAATGTGGACTGGTATCGGGCGCTTTCTACGAACATCGACAAACGATTGTAAAGTTTCTCACGAATGTCTTTCTACGGGTAAGTGCTGAAATCTGTTGCTAAAGCTTTCGACCTAACGTTACGTTATTCTGACTACCTACTGACCAAGAACAAGAATCGCGTGGCTTAGAGATTACGTCGTGAAATTAGAATGCAGCAGTACTAGACGAGTTTTTAAACTAGCGGTAATTTCTATCGGAATTTACGGACAAATTTCCGCGCTAGTGGAAACATTCTGACGTCACGTTCCGTGACAGTATGACGTCATGTATCACCATAACGCCACGTAACACTGTGACATCACGTGACGTAACCAGGGTACGTTACATTACGTCACACAATCACGTGACGTGATATTGCGGCGTCATCTGGTCAGACCAAAATTAGCAAAAGAGGTCCGGGCAGGATTCCCATTTGAAGATATCGGCTTAGGAAAGAAACTAAGCAAATGGTCGTGCTGTAGTGCTCCGAGGTTTGTGGAGACTATATCTCAGATCGAGCACTTGTCTTTAAATAAAAATGTTGGCATGTTGTGCTTGCTACGCAACAGTATGCAGAAAGGAGACCGAAGGAACACAGGGTTTTAGTCAGGAAGATGACTCACCTATCACACGGTGCATATTCGCCCCTTCGTCAGGCGCGGTCATTGAGTGTATGCTCTAAAGCAGGGGTCTCAAACACGCGGCCCGCGTGCGGCCCGCGACTCGCTGGGAGGCGGCCCGCAGGCAAGCTGAATCCCGGTTTCGATGTCTCGGAGCGCTAGGAATGGCATCCGTCATAGTAATCTTATCTCGTCGCTTGCTTTTCGCTCGAAAATTAGCTCTGTTTGTTTAACGTACTCACATAGTTTATGCTTATCTGTAGTCATTTGCCCTTTGTTTCGATTTAAATTTTGCTTTCCAGCTTTTCGTAATGTAGAACGATTCCGCTACTAGACAGCAAGCGCAAGCTATTCGTTGAAGAATGCATCATGCTGCGCGAACTCGGATCAGCAGGAGCTACTGCCAAGGATAAAGCTACGAGCTCGAGATTCTCGCCTTCAAAAATATGTCACTATTAAAAAAGAAGTATTTCTTCGAAAGTTGTAAAAATCATCAGGATAGTAACAAATGTAGTATTAACTGATTGTTTTTACTTTTTGCCAAATGCTGAGCTTGGTTAATTCCTGGCTGAATTGAGCAGCGGAAACGACAGTGTACTTGTTCTATTAAAATGCTATACTTGGTCTATTAAAAATGTTTCTACTTCTATTAAAATGCCAGCAATTGGGGGAGGGGGGGGTGACGGTGTCATTTTAAATCTGATCACATCAGGTCAGGGCCCAAAGTAGTCTTATAAAGAAATCCAAATATAAATATGCCGCTGGCAAGCCTAGTGAGTTTAAAAAAAGCATAAAGCACAAAGTCCCCCCCCACACACACAAACACACATCCTACGTTGGCTCTCGACCTTCCCCTTGTGGGACATATGCCCCCCCCCCCCCCCCCCGCTCAAATGAGTTTGAGACCACTGCTCTAAAGCGACACGGCAATGATATTTTTAAAACATAGTACTTGGGACACGTATTTTATTTCAAGCCATCGCTTGCGTCCGTCTGCTCTTCCGCTCCTGTTCCAACTTGTCTGGGACGCTCGCAGGATGCGACCATTAAAGCGCCGTCCTTGTGTTCCATCATGCACGAACCATGGTGGAAAAACAAGCGTCTGCGTGACGCACAATGGACCTTTTCCGAGAAGCGTTCTGCGCACGCGCGAGCGCCCGGTGCCAAGCGGCAAATGTCGGCACGAAAAATCCAGGAAATTCGGAAGGAGGCTGTGGATCAGCGAGTGGAGCACGTAATTGCAGCATATACTATATAATTGTGTTACACAAAAGAAGAATGTGGACGGAAAGAAAAACACGACGTTTGGGTGGACGCAACGGATGCCCCTTTTTAAAGTCGCAAAGCGCATGCGCACGCAGTCATCAGAGAGCGAAGAAACTGGTAGCGTAGCTCCCATTATCGATTGGTAGCGCAGCTGAGTCACTTTCTTGATTTTTAGTTCGTGCAGCCACCGCATGGTGCCGTCGGTCGGTATGTGGAAAAGAACCATTAGAACACCACCTAAAAATATTCGTTCTAGCAAACCAGGTGCACTGCTCAAACATGAGAGAACGGCTCTTCCAAAATGAAATGGCGGAAACATACCTGGACAATCCTAATGCGGGACGAACACTCGATTGTTTCCAGCAAAATGGCTCCAAACATCTTTCTTGTGAACGTCACACCTTAGTACCGAAACTAGTTCGCAATTACGACTGTTGCGCATACCTCGGCAAACCTCACTCATGAGGGCCCTCACTCACCCTCATCTTCACAGGTGAGGTGAGGGTGAGTGAGTTTCCGAAGCAGGAAAATTCATGAGTGTGAGGGTGAGTGAGGGCCGTGAGGGCCCTGTGAGGGCTGTGAGGACCGTGAGTGAGTGAGGGCCGTGAGGGCGGTGAGTGCGTGAGGGGTGTGAGGGCCATGAGTGCGTGAGGGCCGTGAGGGCGGTGAGTGCATGAGGGGTGTGAGGGCCATGAGTGCGTGAGGGGCGTGAGGGCGGTGAGTGTGTAAGTGGCGTGAGGGACGTGAGGGGCCGTGAGGGTGGTGAGTGCGTGAGGGGTGTGGAGGGCCGTGAGGGGCGTGAGGGCGGTGAGTGCTTGAGGCCCTCTTCAGACGCAGCAACTTTCTTAGCAATTTCGGTGTTGATGGCAGGTTGTTCCCTAGCTTTTCCTAGATCGACACGAATTGCGGAGATCGGGTCCGGCTCGAAACAAGCGAGCAACTCGGAGCAATTCGAAGACGTTTGAATCGGCTGCATCCAATTAGGGAAGCGATATTTTCACGTGATACCTCGTGGCGGTGATGATCACAACAAAAGACTGGGTTCTGGTTTGAAATTGATCGTTTTTGAAAATAAACTGTTTCAGAAAGATGCATTAGTATTCTCAACGAGATTTAAATGCATAAAAACAAGTTTATAGCGTGCAATTGTTTGTCTAAATAGTGCAAGAAAAATTAAATTTCATGATGATGATGGCAAATTGCAGCAGTTGGTTGCTGCATGTGAACGCGGGCGGCCCGTGTTGCTGGGGTTGCGACGTCAAGTTTGTGGGCGAAATTGCCCCGTCTGAAGCGGGCCTGAGTGGCGTAAGGGCCATGAGTGCGTGAGGGCCGTGAGGGGTATGAGTGTGTGAGGGCGGTGAGGGTGGTGAGTGGCGTGAGGGCCATGAGTGCGTGAGGGGCGTGAGGACGGTGAGTGGCGTGAGGGCCATCAATGCGTGAGGGGTATGAGTACTTGAGGGAGGATGGTGAGTGGTGTGAGGGCCGTGAGGGGCATGAGTGGTGTGAGGGCCATGAGGGCGTGAGGGCCATCAGTGCGTGAGGGTGGTGAGTAGCGTGAGGGCCATCAGTGCGTGAGGGGCGTGAGGGTGGTGAGGGCCATGAGTGCGTGAGGGCCGTGAGGTTCAGTGAGGGTGAGTGAAGGGCTGAAGGTGAGTGTGGCTGTGAGGGTGAGGGTGAGTGAGGGGCTGAGGGTGAGTGTAGCTGTCAGGGTGAGGGTGAGTGAGGGGTTGAGGGTGAGTGTAGCTGTGAGGGTGAGGGTAAGTGAGGGGCTTAGGTGAGTGTGGCTGTGAGGGTGAGGGTGAGTGAGGGCGACCTAAAATGCCGACCTCTGCAGTTGCGTGATCCATCCGGCATCAAAATGTGCAAACGAACGCATCAAGCCAGATCGAACAAATCGGTTCACGGGAGACGCTAGGCCTCCGCCAGTCACGCTGCCACATTGTGATATTTGTGACATTTGTTTTGCACCGAACTATAGGGTGCATGAATTAGCCATGCTCGATCTAAGATTGACCGTAAAAATCGACGCCTGCACGAAGCAATCTAAACTTTTCTTCAAAGGTGTACTTCACAGATCCGTTTTCTTTGTAAAAGTACAAAGCAGAGCTCCCTTTCTGTAACAAATATGGCTAAAAAACATGCCAGGGTCAACGGCGGGCGGCGACACAGACGACTGAGTCAAGCGGCGATGCGCGTTTGGCGCACTTATTCATAGATGGCGCTACTCCTTATCGAGACTGCTCGCAACGACCGAGATTGAATGAAATGAAGATAAGCTTTTTATAGTGTACCTTTGATTTAAAGAATAAATGCGGGCAATAAAAAACATACCTTGAAGAAAAAAACAAGAAAAAACGCTGTTACATAATATTGACGATCTTGCTGCCGACGATTTTCGTCTTCTTGTCGCATGCTTTCTTTCGCTGGTCGGCTACACCTTCTGGACGCTGCTCCCGAAGCCATGTTCAATACCTGCGCAAAACGTGCCCCGCCGTTCGACCCAGTCGTCTGCGTCGCCACCCGCCGTTGACCCTGCCAAATTGTTTGGCCCCATTTTTTTACTGAAAAAGAGCTACGCTTTGTAATTTTACAAGAAAACAAAAACGGTCCTGTGAAATATACCTTTGACGAAATGTTTAGGTTGCATCGTCCAGGCGCCCATTTTTACTGTCCCTATTAGATCAAGCCTGGTGACTTCAGAAAACCTCTACACCGGTTCAGATCTGCCTCTGATGAATATCGGAGAACGCGAAACAACTTGCACTCAGAAAAATAGACGAACTCACCGAGTTACGCAATGTTAGAAACTGCTTGCCGCAGACGCCGACTGCCATGTTTGTTATCGCTAGAAACCGAAGCAGAAAAGGCGGTCTCGTGACAGTTTGTTTTCTTTTAAACCACAATGACTATGTCTTTATGGTTCGACTTTCAAACATAAAAAAATGTACAATAAAATATACAATGGCAGGGAGAAACAATTTTACGAGAAACATTCCACACCCCAAAAATAGCTCGAACCAATGAGACCCCTAGAAATAAGGTTTAGCTATCTAGGAGCTTTTGGTGTCTTTGGCGGGGCCTAAAGAAGGGCTGCCTACATATTAATTGTGTCTGCCAGCATAAATATTGCGCTAATGATGTGTTTTTGTCGATTTTTGTTAAAAAGTAAGTCCCATTTGGGATTTTTTTTTAAATTTCAGTTTTCGTTTAACGATCTTCCCGTGTACAGTGCACTGAACAGTGAAAACGTTTGCACGGGTGATTTCATTTTTATTGATGTGTAAATTTCAGGTAATATTTTTAGCAGTTGTTAGCGGCATTTGTATGATTTCGCATGTGTATCTGCCTGTTATCGTAGGATATTTCTTTTAATCGTCGGACGGATTTGGTATTCTTTTTGCATATACATACAAGGGTGATTCCAAATTATTTTCTTGCTGTAGAATAAATTTTAATCTAAACCTAGAAACTTCGGTGTAACTGTCATACCCTCCTGGCATCCAAAACTTTCGTAGGTACGCGAAATTTGTTTGTGCGCCTGGCGTTTACTTCCAGCGGACAATAAGTGAAGGATAATTGCCACTCAATATTTTCTAAACAATTATATTCTGTAATCCTTTTTAATTACCATAATAAGGCTTTTCAAATGAAAAATTGTAGACTGCCGAATTCCGAGAATGCTTTATTATTATTTTTTATTTATTGTTACCAGCTCGTGTTCCGAGATACGTGTCGACAAATTTACACATTAGATCGGCTAAATTCTTATTCAGGACCGTGAAGATCGGAGCAATCGCTAGCTCTGTAGCTAAAACTTTTCAACATAGGCTTTTAGCAGGTTTCAACTATATCCCTTATTCAAAGAAACTATGTTGATGCTGCATAAGAATGACTTACAGACCTTGCTTCGCCTTTTGATTTTAAGAAATTTCTCTCTGTGATTTTACGCCTGCCTCTTTACATCAGAGGCACGCGGAAGAGCATCATTGGGCTGATCAATTACGCCGGACATAATAATAAACCATTAGAAATAAAAGAATTGCAAATGTATTGTTCTGAAGATGCATGTTTTTAAAATTTATTTGTATTAAACTCCCTCTAAATTGGTTTCTTGAAGGCTAATTGCGTTAATATATTGTAATTACGAAGAGTAACACAGCTCTAATAATATACTTTGCTAGGAAGTGTTTTTGACGTGTAAATTTACATTGCTGTTTAATGTTTAGGACTAGCCTACTTGGGCGGACTCTGTCATTCCATGCATCGTTTCGGTCAGATAGAAGACGTGGCTCATACATACTCCGGGGTATCCGCTGCAGCTCACGAACTGGGACATCTGTAAGAGTTCTTATTTTCAACTCTATTTTACTGTTGTAGCAACGTTTATAGATTTATAAGTCAGTATATGGGACAGGAAATAACTGCGTAAAAATACAAATGGACAAGTCGGGAAAATTGCAAGAGTCGTTCAAGGTTGGCTGGGAATTTTACTGCTTCAAAGCAAAAAACACTTTTGACAGGCACGATACTGTCACATTTTTTTTAAAGTACTCCCCATGTGAGTCTACAATCCACTGCCACTGTTTAGGCCTGTTTTTGATTACTGAGCATAGAAAGGACTGACATATGTGACAGCAGTTGAACAAAGGTGCTGAAGCGTTTCATTTTTTACCGGTGGTTTTCCTCTGCCGAACAACTGTTGAAACCATTCGTGCACTGTTGTTCGACACACCGCTTGTCCCACTACTGCGCTCGCAATCGTCTCAAGCATTATGTTAGTTTAACTTTCTCCTTCACCTGAAATTTGATTATATAACGCTGCTCCACAGCACCTGTCACGTTGTTGACCACCATGATAGATGGAACTGCTTCGCACGCGTCAACTATGTCATGCCAGGCGCGGAATCTTTAAAGCAAATTGCGTTAACGACCTTCACAAGTTCAATTGCGTGAAGCTTCTTCAGCGATTCTTAACACACAAACGTCTAAGTCAACCTTGAACAGCACTTGTACACATACACTGTGTTTTACCACCATTCTTGTTATAAAGGTTAGGACACGAAAATTAAACATATCGATTACTCTTGAAATGGAATGCTCAAGGATATTTAGTATGTACACCAAGTTTTGCTATTGTTAGAGTTCTAGTAATTGCAATACTAAATTTACTAATGTTTATCTTTATTATTGCGATTAGGCAACACTACCGAATTTAGGCACATCACTGTGCCCATAAACCCCGTGATCATGATGCGTACTTGACCGTTTTCTAATTCTAGGCGCGCCCATGCTCGCCTGAGCTCGCCTAGCTGCGTTACGATCGCACCCTCTCACGCTACTCGGCTTCTCCAACGCTACTTTTCATCTCGCAACTTGCTCTTTGACCTTCCACCCGGCATAGATGTGCGAGGTCGTCAAGGACCACGGGAAGTTTGTCAGTGACGATCTCGTCATCGCTGGAGCTGGTCGCCGGGGGTCCAAGTAAAAATTGCCAGCTTCCAACAACTGTTGATAACAATCACTCTCATCGCTGCTGCGATCAGTGTCTAAGACTCAGACGAAGCGAGCGATGCCGTAGACGTCCTCGTCTCGAAACGGCATGCTCGAAACGCGAAGGTAAACGAGGGAATTGAAGCGTGAGACGCCCAGAGAGCCTTGTCTGGGAGTGCATGCAAGGGCACGCCGAGCGATCGGCGAGGTACGTCACCGACTCAGCAAACATGGCGGCCCTCCCGAAAGGTGTTGATCAAATCAAATCTTTATTTCCAGAAAACTGGAGGGATCACCAGACAAAAAGCAGTTAAAAACCGCTTGACTGGGTCTGGGATCCCTTTACATTGGCAGCAGCTTTGACAGTGAAAAACATATGTTATATACATATATAGATATATATATATATACATAAGAAAGAACAAAAAAAAAATCACAACAAAAACATGCAATTCAAAATCCCACTACGCGAAGCTACACACAATACAAGCGGATATCTTTTTTGTTTAACGTGTATATGTTTATGTTATTTATGATATACTTGTTTAATAAGCATGGTACATTATAATGTAGTGACTGAAAGTTATAGTTTGTGCGAGATTGAGGAACCACATATGTCTCTGTACGGCGGGTGTTAACACTACTTTCGTTAATTTTGAGTCCTGAAATAATGTACAAAAAATCTACAAATGCTTGAGATGAAAAACGAATCGCACAGAGTAAACGGTATTCGTACATGCTCGCAACAGGAAGTATTCTAAATTTTGTAAACAAAGGTTCTGTGTGGTCTGTATACGAAACACCCGCAATATAGCGTACTATTTTCTTTTGCAGTAGTAGTACATTTTGAAGATTAGTTTTTGTCGTTGTAGCCCAAACGAGATGACAATAGTTCAAGTGCGACTGAAATAGAGCGTGATAAATTTGTAGCTTAATGTTGGGAGGTAAAACACTCCGACAACGAGCGACGATACCGACAATACGAGAAAGTTTACCAACTAGATAGTTGACATGAGATTCCCACGTCAAGTGCTCCGAAAAAAATACACCTAAAGTTTTGTGTTTATTTACTAGTTCAATTTCCGAAGTGCCAAGTTGGATAGCATGATTTACCACGATTGGTTTATTGGTAGCCCTGAATAAAATAGCCTTCGATTTTGTCGCGTTTACGTTGAGCCGATTTACCTCAGACCATTGAGAAAACTTTCCTAGAACAGAGTTTGCTTTGCATATTACTGCATCAGCATCATTACCAGAGAAAAACAGGCTGGTATCGTCTGCATAAATAATAAACTGTGCTTCATTATCAATATTCACAATATCATTGATGAAGACATTAAACAAAAGAGGTCCTAATATACTACCTTGCGGCACGCCTTGCTGCACATTTCGAAAAGAAGAGCAATGACCATCAATAAAAACACACTGTTTCCGATCTTGTAAATATGATTTCAGTAAAGCCAGTGGCACACCACGGACGCCATAACGATTTAATTTCGCAAGCAATATTTCGTGATTTAAAACATCAAATGCTTTGCTAAAATCAATGAATACACCTAATGTAATAAGTCTCTTTTCTATGTTTTGTAATATAATCTCCTTTTGAAATAACAACGCAGCTTCAGTTGATTTACCTTTTCGAAAACCAAATTGATTGTCAGTTAACACGCAATTTTTTACAAAAAAGTTATCGAGACGTGTAAGAATAATTTTCTCGAGTGCTTTAGAGAAAACAGGCAGCACGGATATAGGTCTATAGTTTTTTAACATGCTTTTGTCACCACCTTTGTAGATGGCTGAGACTTTAGCAAACTTCATACTTGCGGGAAATATTCCGGAAGATAATGATAAGTTATATATATGCGCTAGGCATGGTGCAATAATGTCCATTACAAATTTAACTGGTTTTATTTCAATCGTGTCTATATCACTACTCTTACTGTTTCTGAGACCTAAGAATGTATTAAAGACTTCTTTCTCGTCGGTGGGGCTCAAGAAAAAGTGTCATCGACATGACTGACATAACGAATGGCACTGTCATCGTAGGTAGTAGTCTGCGTATTTGTAAAGTGGGCGTTAAAACAATCTGCCAGACACTCTCCCGACATAGACCGACCTTCTACGGTTAATTCTCCTATACAAGAAGATACCTTATTGCGATTAAGAACTTCATTTATAACTTTCCAGACAACCTCAGGGCGCTGTTTTGTGGCGTCATAGAATTTTTGCTTATAGTATGACGATTTCGCTTTTCTTAGTTCGGACGTTAATTTGTTTCTAAATTTCTTAAAACGCAATAACGTGTCCTGATTCCTTGAAGTAACGAACTCCCTATACAAGCGATCTTTCTTCTGCATCATTTTGTTTTTCTGGATGTTCAGCATATAAATCGTTATCCACAAAACTATCGCGCCATACAAAAACAAAAAAATAAATAAGCGAGAATGTAGGGACATACAATGGGCGCTGGTGGTATTTTTGGCCTCATATTTTATGTTTGGCGTGTCATAACCTCTTTAGAAACATGTCAACGCAGTGCGCAAATTTGTTTCTCAATATAGAAGGACTTAGCAATTTCAAAGTAATGATTTTTAACCAATCGATTTGCCAAAGAATGTTTCTTAAATATGTCTCAACATGACTGGGATAAATATATGTGGACAATGAATCCTAGCGCAGTAAAAAGAGCCAAAAAATTAGGCGCCAGCAAATAAAAAACTTGAATGTTCACCGAACGTGAATTTAGATGGTGCATATTTGTGATACCATCAAATTTGTGATTGTGAACGGCTCGCGTTTTCTCGAGCGATGGAGTTTGCGATGGTTGTCATTTGTGGGGTCATATTCCAATCGGCGCCGCCAGCAGACGAATGGGTACATAATACGCCCGAAATGATATTCTACCGAAATTGTGCACTCCGTGACACTGATAGCGTGGACGCGACATCGGTACTTTTTCGCATTTTACTGAGACAGAGGATTGACGGCCACCAAGCTTTATCACTTTCGCCACTCAACTAAATGATGACTTTCCGCCACACTATGGGATTTTATGGCAGCGGTTAAATTAAGCAATGTCAACACCGGTGACCCATACATCACACGAACAGTGCTGCGCTGTGTACAGGACACTACTATAAAATGTTTTATACATCCTCTCGTTTAGATCCCAAAGGCTACTTGAAACCAGCAGGATAAAACTTCGGAATAACAAAACGTCCGTCATGTGCCTTAGTGTTCAGGACTGAAATCGCGTTTTGTTTTGAAGAACTTAAGTGTAATGTATCTAAAATATCCTCCCTTTAACGGGTAACATTATTGCCTGTCGTACATTTTGTATAATACGGATGATACGCGCTTTGTTAATGCCCATCAAGATTTATATTTGTACGTTTTTAAAATTTGGCATATCTGAAGAATAGCTTTCGTCACCTCACTTCTAAGCATTCCTTATAGAACCTCGGGCAGTAGTTTTAAACATTCAATGCACATTATAAAATCCAATGATCAATACAATGCGTCCGATTGATAGTATTGAAAAAATAAACGAAAACTAACTGGTTCACCTATGTCAATCACATCTGGCTTTGGAGGTTGAAATAAAAAGTATGTCATGTAAATACATTTTTTCATTCTCTACCACAAATGGAGTTTTTTAAAGAACTAAGTTTGAATCACATGGGAGTAATGTAAGGGCTATGTAATGTTTTTTGGTGGTTTACTTTCTTTTCCCTCTCCAGAATGGGCATGTACCATGACGGTGATATTCCCTCGTACAACATTTCCGGAACCCCGTGGCTTCGATGCTCGCGTAGCGGGGATACCTCATGGCGCCATACTTGGGAGGCGCCAATGAAGGTTTTTTTCGAATTGCTCTCTTCAGCAGATGAACCTCTTCTTAAAGTAAGACTACTGTTTTATTTATTTACTAATTGCTATACTTAGTTTAGTTCAATATTTTATTATCTAAAAGCTTCATCAAAAACGATAAAACTGCTAAATGATTCAGTTATGAATCACCTAGACTAGCACAATCATGTTCCTGTGGTCATATTTTTTAATTGTTTAGAATTCTCAGAGCAATACTTGATCGACATAATAATGTTCGTGACATCTTAATATCAGCGAAAGTTAACAGCCGTAGGAAGCATAACATAACTTTCCCATGCCCTCTGCTGGAGCTCCACCAACGAATGAGAATAGCCCCTTAAAAAAGTGCAATTAAAAGAAATACATATTTGATAATGTTGTTGACCGGCGGGAACGAGAAAAGAAAAAAATCGCATGCCTCATTATGCCACAAGTTGCCGAACAGGACAATTGGATTTGGAAATAATCCGGTGACTTGTCACGTCAATTTAGCTGAATATGTCCAGAAGTTCGTCATTTTAAGGCAAGCAGATTCTTCTGCATTTTCAATTTACATGGTTTAGGCTAGACCTTAGCTTTTATTGTGGGAAGGAGGTATTTGGGGTAGTACAGTAACGTGTAATATCAAGTATAGCTAATGGGGAGGGTGAGCCTACATTGGCCAGTTTTTAGCTAGGTATAGGCACGTGGGCAGCTAGCCAAGACGAATACATACAAATATATAAAAGCGCAGCCAGCCAACCACGCGGAGTGCTTGGCTCACACGCAGATCACATGGGTTCAAATGCCGCCACCGCTTGCGTTTTTTCTTTTTTTACGTAAGTGGAAACTTTTAGAACATTGGAGAATCGCGCAGCTTGTTCGTGTTCAAAACGTATACTTCCAGAACGAAAAAGGTAGAATGTTCTAGGCTCCCAGGAAAGTTTCAAAAGAAGCCGGGCCTCGCCATTTAGGAGTAATCTCGCCCGAGCGCTCGATGCTGCTGTTACGCCGCCATCGATGCCTACAACGCTAGTCTTTTTCTATGTTGTCTTGGGCACAAGTTCGCTCTCATTAAGCGTTTAGTTTCCTTGAGTTATTGTAGTCTCATAAATTATCGTTCGTCAAAATATTTTACCAGGCTTCTTTACCTTTTTTTCTGTTTTACTCAAAATGAGATAACTCATTCTACTTCCTAGTTACAGTACTTTGCTATGCTAGATGTGTTAAAACATTTTCCTACAATTCAACACACGGTTCATCATCATGTTGCAAAATGATGTCTAATTGTGATAGCAAGCCTATAGTGCAAATAGGGTCGTCATTAATAATAAAAAGATGTTCTAAAAAACTAGTTTTCTTTCTGCACCGAAATATAACATATAATTTAGATGTACATGATGATTGAAAACCTGAGACTGTTTGAAAAACGGAAAGTCGTGAAGTGGGAAGAAAAAGGGACAGACAACGACTTTTTTATTCCTACTTCACGAGTTTCCGTTTTTCAAACCACAGTCTCAGGTTTTGAATCATCATGTACAACATACACCAGCTCGCCTGCGCTTTAACCGGTTTTTCATAATCTAGATGAGCTTAATATTTTGTAGAACCGTGTCAGAAGATTGCTTCAAGGTAAAATCACAAACAAACATCGAATCGCCGAAGAGGCTTCCGGGTGAACGAATGAATATGACAAAGATATGCCAAAAGCGATATCGTCACCACACAGGGATGACCGGTCTATCCGTAAGTAAAAACATCGTCCAATATTTCGTAACAAAATGTAGTTCCACATTTGAAGAGCTAGGATTATTGTGTCCTATATCAACCTACACACTACACTGTGAGATATACCGGGCGTTCGTGAGAACAGATAAGTATATTTCTGACGCCTAAATAAACTATCCCAGAACGCTGAAACTACGTGAGAATGTGACGCAAAGGCTTCTGATAAAACCAGAAAGTTTGAGAAGATAACGTTACACTAATTAAAAAACAAAAACAAAACACGAAATTTATCTTTGAATCGACGTCCACCTGAGCCCACTATCATTAAAACTACAAATGTTATTCTAGGAGCCTTTAGCATCAATTCCAGTGAAAAAAGCTTGTCACTATGGGAGAAATCAACATTAGCGTTCTTGGTGACAAGAGTTTTTCACTTATGTGAATTCTACATGCGTTCATAATCTCAGTTCCCGTTTTGACGACTTTATACTTAGGTGGACGTTGGTTCATAGCGAAAGTTGGTTGCTCTAATTTATCTTTTGGTCGAAGTGACGCCATGTTCCCAAACTTTAACGTCCTATCCGAACCGCTTGCGTCACATTCTGGCCGAGTTTGCGCTTTCTACACTGCATAGTTTATTTACGCGGATAGAAAGACACAGTACTTTGTTCTCACAATCGTGCGGTATATACATGAACTATTCGTCTTTTTGCCTTCGTCTTATTTAGTTCACGGCCGCATTTGTGCTTCCTCTGGCCATCGCTTTGTTTGTTTAGGAACCTAGATTTACACTTTGTTTATCTGAACATTGCAGGGACCAAGAAACATGAAACATCTTTGTTGCCTGAGTAGCTTTGACTCACATTTAAACTAAATCAAAGTGCCCCCACCCGCTCCCCCATACACACAAAAAAGAAAAGAAAGAAGAAATTGGCGACCAGCAGAATTTGTAGTTTTACGAACATTTTGGCAATGCTGAAGATGAGATGTTCGCGTTGGCTGTAAGAAAAACTACATAATTTGGTCGCCGTCAAGATTGTTTATACCTTAAGTTTGTTTTATAGAAACGGGCTCGTCAACCACACACTGTTCGGATAACTTAATTTATTAAAAAACATTCGAGTACAAACCGTTTTAATTTCACTTTACAAAATGTAAGAATACAATGCCTCCAAAAGGGGGCTTTTCTGCAGACGAAAAAAAGAAAAAAGAAAAAAAAAGTGGGTAATATATGTTACTGCGCATAACTCATATTCTACGTCCCCGAATTGCGAGATGGCGCACTGTTATCCAAAAACGCTAAAAAACGAGCAAGTTAGATGTCCTCACCTATTGAAAAATGTTTTTGGTGCTAGGCTTAATACCACATACTTTTGGACGTGACATCATGTTTTTATCTGTAGTAACGGCGGGGATAGACTTCGGAGTCGCCTACACAAGGGCGCTCATCAGAAATACCCCGGTACCCCCCATTAAACGAAAACTGGGGTGCCTCTTGCTGCTGCCATGGGTTATTTTCTGCTCATCCAGTGAGAGCGTCAAATGCGCTTTGAAGCATTTATAAGCTTTGCAAAAAAAATGATTAGATTTAACTTTTAGCCAGTGGCGGAGGCAGATAATTCATTCGGAAACAATGAGTATGTACTCGTTCAGCAGTAGCCCCAGTCCTTTCAGAGACTTCACTGGCTTCTTTAGATATTCTATTATATGGTTTAATTCAGAGCGTGCCTCCTGATGACGTCCTTATAAGACGTTATGTAGAGGACATCTTGGTTTGCAATATTCATAATTCTCTTTCCACGTCTATAGAAAGCTTCGGGCATGAAGGTGCTTTAGAGCTGCAGGTTTCAGTGGAAAGGCCAAAAAACGATCACCTGCAGTTTTTAGATATTCAGTTAAAACTCCGTCTAGCTTGAGTAGGTAATATGGCAAAACTACATCAAAACCACTCCTACCTTTTAATAGCTGCCATTCGAAAAATGTGAAGTCTGACTTTATCCGAAACCGCTTGAAGAGTGGTCTGAAAAAACTAGTGTGCCCATTCTATTAAATACTCGCTACAGCACTGCTTTTGACCGTTTTATTGCGGCTGGCTATCCGAACGATGATGTTTTCAAACAGTTTTTGTACCTTGCTTTTGTTTCTTTTAGAAAAAGATGCCGTCCTTCCCTTTGACAGTAACTGTAGCTAGCACCCGTTGTGCCGCGCGTACGCACGACGCTCCAAGCAGACGAGCTTGCAGGCCATATGGTTAGGCCTGGTGAAGTTTGTAGCGGGATCAAAGAACGCGACTTCCAGTTGCGGCGCGCTGAGGAGGCTCGTCGTAGACGGAGTATATAGGATACAGTCACATGAGTGAAATCGAGAGCGGAAATGAAAATGGCGTGTAAATCCTCAAGATCGTGCTCAACAGGAGGAGCAGAAAAGACAACGACGCCAACGAGCCGCTGTCGCTGTGCGCACATTACGCGCGTAAAAGCGGTTTGACTTCTGTTCGAGCACTCGCTCTTTGGACGTGCCTCGCACGTTCGCTCAACTACATCTTCATCATTTGCCGTATGTTAAATTAAGAAGGAAAAAGAAAACTTTCAGCCTTTCTACTCTGGTGAAGCAGGAATACCAGTGGAGCTGTACAATGGAAAGTAACGGCGGGCCGCAAGTTGGGAAGCCAGAGTGGAAAGGCTTCCGCCAGCTATGAGCGACGGCTGCAACCAGATACGTGGCTTGCCGCCGTCCCTCATAGGTGGCGCTAAGTGTCCAGAGTGTGGTGTCTTCATTTCTTTGCGGGGGACACGATGCTGGGGAAACTAGCCCTTAACAGCTCCGCTGTAAAAAGTCAGGAGAAACCCAAACCCACCAAACATGTAGTTCTTTCTATTTTCCATCGCATCTCCCACAGTTTTCAGTCAGTTGGCAGCGGTTACAGTATCGGACACTGTCTAAGAATGATTTTAGGCTTCACAGATTAACCCCGTTTGTTTCCGCAAAAACTTCATGTACTAAACTCCACAGAGGAAAATATGTCAATTGTGTTGACAATACAAGTAAATGCAAAGGTGCAGCCTGCTTACACCTTTGCATTTACTTTACTACTTGCATAGAAATTCACGGAATCGCCCAACAAGATCGCGAAGATCTGCCGGCAATCGTGAAAAATCTAGCAGCGAAACTTAGCATATCGGTACCGCAGCCAGATAAGATCGAGTCTATGCATAGACTAAAGGCGAGAGAGGGTAAAATCGCCCCAATTATAGTCCGCTTTAAAGACAGGTCGGAACGAGACTGCTGGGTCAGCAAACGCATGACACTGAAAAGCGAAAGGGTTTTTATTAACGAGAACCTGACCAAACTCCAGCGGTGGTTATTTTGGAATGCAAAAGAATGTGCGATGGAAAGTGGATTTCAATACGTTTGGATAAAGAACGGAAAAATTAGGGTCAGAAAGAGGCAAGGGACGAACGCAGTACGGATTGAAAACGATAGTGACTTAGACAAAATTCGATAGGGCTTTGTCTTTCAATACATTTGCAGAATGGGACAGTCATACCCAAAACTTACTAGGTGAAGAAGGGAAAAGGAAGGAGGATCAGATTCTGCATATCATTCAAATCAATGTCCGAAGTCTTAAGAAACATCATGATGAACTTAACATCTACATAGGCCAGGTACTGGTAGATATAGACGTCATAATATGAAAGGAAATAAACATTGAAGCAAACGAGCCGCTGTCGTTTGCGATAAGCGGATTCCATGAAGCGTCAGTGCGTCGCGAAGGCAAAAAAGGCGTGGAATACTCGTATACATTAAAAATTGCTGGCTTTCCGATCCTACGGACTTATGTGTAAAGCACGCGGAAGTTATCGTGATGAACATACAGAAAGCTGAAGTATCGTTTACTATATGCGCGGTGTATAGGCCGCCTAGTGGCAGCTTAAGTCTGTTTTATGAAGAATTCGACAAACTAATCAACTCCTTCAATAATAACGACTACATTGTTATAGCAGGTGACTTCAATATATGACGTCATGAGCAAAACAAAATATGGAGTTTAAGAATATTTAGACATATTGTCTAAATATGGGTTGCGAAATATGATTGTCGGCTACACTGGAGAGGAGTCTCTTGCTGATAAAATTACGAAAACTGGCATTGATCACATTATAGTACGCAAAGGCAACTTCATGTTTATAGGTGGGATCATACTGCAGAAAGTAGCGGATCATTATTTTGTTGCTCTAAGAATAATAGACAAAAGTACTACGCGTAAAGCAGGAATACAAACAAATTCTAGACAACAATAAAGTAGATCGCAGTATAAAAAGATTTAACTGGAATTCCCTATTAAAACTCGATCACATATCGCTGTATGAAACGGTAGTGGAGACACTCGGAAGTATATATGAACGCTCGATTAAAACGATCAAACTAAAACCTAGGAATGCTAGTAACAAATGGATTGATAAAGATATAATTGAACTGAGTTCGGAAAAAACAAACGATGGAATCGGTGTAAGAAATATCCCGACGATACGTTATTAAAGGAAGAGTATAGGCAACTACGAAACCGGGTGACAGCAAAAATTAGGCTGTCGAAAAAGAACTTTCATATGACGCAACTCAGGCAGAGTGGTAAAAACATAAAGGAAACCTGGAATGTTGTAAATCAAATCATTGCAAAACCACCCCGAATCAGTGTAGACGAGTGTATAAAGAAAAATTTCGGTGTAACCGACTTAGAATCGTTGAGTAACGACTTCAATAATGCTTTTGTTAAACAGGTGGAAAATCTTTGTAGTCAGGTAAGCAGTACTGCAGTGAAAGCAAATGTTTTGGGATATTCACAAAACTCTGCCTACATGCCACGGATAACAGAATTAGATTTTCAGGACATAATTTGCACAATGTCAATAACAAAGCCGGCACCATATGACAAAATAAGGCTCAGAGACTTAAGGGTCAATTTCGACAGCTTGAAGCACATCATCCTTGCAATTCTAAATGGAATTTTTGATACGGGAAAAATTCCGGACAAGATGAAAGTTTCAATAGTTAGACCAGTTTATAAACAGGGAAAGCAAAAGAGATATCATATTACAGGCCCATTGCGTTGTTGCCAGTGACCTCCCAGATAATGGAAAAGTTTGTATTAAAAACCATGACCTCGTTTTGCGACAGGTTCTCATTGATAAGCAGCTGTCAATATGGCTTCCGACGGCAGAAAAGTACGACGCTCTTGCTGGAAGACGTGACGGAATTTATGAATGAGAAACTAGATAAAAATCAAATAGTACTGGCAATATTTTTAGACCTAACGAAAGCATTCGATACGATTGATCATTCCATATTACTTGATAAACTCGAAAATCTGGGATTCAGAGGGCCGTATTTTAGATTCTTTAAAAATTACTTCAACAACCGTACTCAAAGGGTCAAAATTGGAAACAATGTAAGTGAGGCCGTACACCTTAACTACGGTGTTCCACAGGGATCGGTACTAGGCCCGATGCTCTTTTATATATGTGAACGACCTCGCTTTGCTGCATTTGAACTCTAACATTTACCAGTACGCTGATGACACGGCTCTAACATTGGCAAGCAAAAATTACAATATTGCAGTGTCCTCTTTACAACAGGATATCAACCAAGTCATGACCTGGTTTTCAAGAAATTGTCATTTTCGTAAACACAAAAAAACTACTCTAATGTGCTTCAGGGCCCATCAAAAACGTATTAATCTTAGGGAACCGATTTTTTTTACATACAGCAGATTGTAGGAATTGTTATTGCTCGCCATTACTGTACGCTACAGAAACCAAATACCTGGGCTTACATCTCGACGAATATTTGAATTGGAATGTACACATAGATCACTTAATAAGCCAATTGAGGGTAATCGCATCATACCTATATAGGCTGCGAAGTTACGCGGATCCGAATCTGAGGCGGACTGTCTACCAGATGCTAGGTGAGTCGAAATTGCGATACGGAATAACCATATATGCTTCCTGTTTCGATTTTAAGAAGCAAAAAATAAATAATATGATAAAAAGGATGGTAAAGAATATTGTCTACGGAACGCGGCTTGAGCATATTGCATTTGAAGAACAGCTCTCCGACCTGAACTTATTGCCAATAGACAATCTTTTGAGGTTTGTTATTCTGACGAAATATTACTTCACACCGGATTTTAAGCCAGAGACAATGCGACAAAAGCAACTTAGTAAAACTGAAAAATTTATTGTTCCGAGAATATACACAAATTATGGAAAGAGGCTAAGGAAGTATTAGTATACCATGTCTTTTTAATGAACTACCGTGTAATCTGCAGAACCTGCCGTCGCTTAAAATTGCAAAAAGAGAGATAATGAAATGGTGTCAATGTGCGCGCACATAAATACCAAGTATGTGTTGCTGATTCATTTATGATTGGCCGTAACATGAACTCGTTGTGCTTTTATCATGTTCTTTCTGAAATGTGTTTATGGTTTTGCTCCGAAATGGTTTGCCCCGTTCAGTGTCAATGATTGTATAAACTTCAACGGCGCAGCTGCCCCGTTTTGTGTATTTTATCTTACTCTTGTTGTTGTTGTTTTTTTTTTTTTTTGGGGGGGGGGGGTTAATTGTGCTCCGGTGTACTGATTCGTACTCACACACAAGCACAATAGTGCTTTCGTGAGACGGATTTGTATGTTTCTAAAACGAAGCGACAATAAACGATTACTATTACTATTACTATTACCTTTGCATTTAGTTGTATTATCACAATAACCTTGAAATGCAAGCCATTCACCCTTGGTGCTGATAGACTGGTGGCAGCTGATAAAACTCATTCGCTTTACTGACGTCTAACTCGTGGTTAGTTCAGTTGATAGAGCCCTCCACTGGAAATGGAGAGGTCCCTGGTTTGATACCAGGACCAAGCGGATTTTTTCGGTCGCGCGCCAGTCACCTAGCTGTGTTCGGAGATTTGTGTTTGTCTTTTGTCCCCCTTGTTCCCCTTCTGCATGGATTATTTTCGTCAATGTGTGTGGAGTGTAGTTTACAAAATTCCTTTTGATTGTGGCCTCTGCTACACATTGCAAACAAAGGGATGTCTCATTGCCCGTTTAACTGAAAACAAACGTTGCATTAAGAACAGGGACCCCTACTCAGAATTGTCTAAGCATGGTATTGAGTGTAATAATTGTGTACCTCTTTGGCAGTCCACCTCTGTTTTCTTAACCGAGACAGATGACTACAAACGGTTGGTAAAGAAGTCTGTCACTATCATTAGTCATGATAATGCAGTTAATACTCCGTCCCTTAGTTTCGATACAGAGTTAAGTAGATTTCTACAAATCGGATTGCCTTGTTTTGTTTTGAGCAAGGTCACCCACGAACCTCTGTCGACATGTTCCTTTGTTGGACATAGCCAACAATATTGTTGTGTACTTCTTCTTATTCTGTGTTCGTTTCGTTGTTTTGTTCGAGGTTTTTGCCCAGGGTCCTGTTGTTTTGTCCCTAACCGTCTATCGCTTTGTGTCTTTTTTTTTTTTTGCTCCTTTGAGTATTTTGAAGTTTGAGGTTTTTGCCTACAGTCCTGTTGGTTTGTTTTGAAAAAGCGGGGGTTCAAGTTTTATTTGTGTGTATTATGAGGAAGTTCAGGTGAAGTGATTCAGGTTGGACCCAACCTCTTTCGGCTTAATGCCAAGTCCTTTGGGTCCCTATGCGGTTGTATAAAGACTGTTTTGACATTCCTCCTTTTTTTCTTTTGATTTGTGGGGGCAGTAAAACCCTATATACACCCAAACTTCTGTTGAATAAAATTTAGCTGCGCTTGGGATTGTGTTGCGTTGTCCTTCGTCTTTTCCCAGTCTCGGGGTTTGTCTTAAATTAAGATAATTTTGTTTTGTGAGAAAATCTTTTTGGGCTGCCGGCATGCCGGGTATCGTGGGTCTAATATACCCTCCTCTCAAAATAAGGGTCTCGCGAATTGTACCAATATTTCAAGGGTTCAATAGGTGCGGCCATGCAGGTGCCACGTAAACGTGCATTTTCGTACTCAAACTGCTATTTACACGTGGAATATTTGGTGGCATGACTATGACGCAAACCGTTGCGTTCAGTTCGGGAGCATCAGGTATTGTCCTTGTGATTTTCATTATTGTTTTCTTTTAGATGTTTCCTTTGGGACTCGAATTCTTTCTAAATTCTTCACTCATAATCAGAAGGCAGACACTCGCCTCGGAGTTTCCCCTGAAACTTCGCTTGGCTTGTTATTGTTTCATGCAGCTTTAACCTACACGGATCACTCGAGTGTAGGACAACCGGTGGTCGATATTACATGAGTGCTTCAGAGAGACTTGGTGGTTTTGTAGACGTCCAGCTCACCCTGGAAATTAGCAACTAACTTATAGGTGTTGTAATCTGTGCAGACTAAAGTCACTGGATCCTGGGAAAGTAGCGCCATTGCCTTCCCTACCTGCAAGTCAGACACAAACAAATACTAACATAGAGATCACCACATCCTCCCAAGGCGATTGGCTAATCTGTCTACATTGCCATGGAAATCGCCATCTCGGTCCATTCGAATCTTCGAAGCTTCCAGAGGGTCCTTCTAAACCAGTCGCGCCAAGATCACCATGGAGCATCGTCGTACTGGAAGCTTTCCTTACCAATATAAGCATCTTTGGCACTTTGTTTGCAATCAACTTACCAATCCTGCCCATCTCCACGGATCTCTTATAATTATATTGTTCTTCTTGCGTATTTTAAAACTGTAAACTTATTTTTCAGTGCCTCCAAGCACAGACACAGCATGTGGTGGTGGTAATAAGATCTGTGCTTGTTTCGCCGGTGTGTGGATAGCAAAATCTCGGTATACAAGCAACGTCTCCATAAAGCTACTTGTCACTTGCGAATTTATTTCGGCTCACCGAGAACGGAGGGGTCAACGAGAAATAGGTCATTTCATGGACCAACATGGCGACCACACGGGGAGCTTGGCACTACTTTTCCAGGATCCAGTAACTTTGGTGTAGACAAGGGTGTCTTCACGTGCACTATGTTTCGGGGTGGTGACATGTAGCCAGTTTGTTCCGATTGCTTTTTTCTTTTTTTTTGAAGCGCGTGAAATAGCGTTTCACTGCACGCGCTCTTGGCGTTTACTGTTCTATGGCAGCCACTGATCTCCGCTACAGAGGGTTGGATGGCGCATTGATCAGACGGGTGTGGAGCCACTGGAAGTAAGCTGCTTGTCCCGGGAGTAAGCGCTTGACAGGCTTTTAAGCCATTCCGAGTGCTGAATCAAGCAGCGTTCAGGGCGCTGGATTTTTTCTTGTCACCCCAAGAGAGCCTGCTTGTGTCGGAGAAACAGCGCATGTGGACCCGAGAAGCCTCCTGGGAAGACTTTCGATTTGAAGTTTTTAAATTCTAGTTGATGAAGTGTGCGTATGTCCCATTTTCGAATGGCTTATTCTCAGGATTTAATTCAGAACAAGAGTATTAAAACCCAATCAAAGATAACATAAAAATCATGGTCCAAAACATGAGCTCTATGCACTAGGAAGCCCAGCACACGCCCGACTTCAGGGACAAACGTCGAACGTCCGGTGGCTTCATTTTCGGCGGGCTCGGAGAGCAGCTATGCGCCATCCAGCCTCCTCTAGTGGAGATCAGTGACGGCAACATTTTGGTTTCGGCGATTTCTTCGTAGTTTCTTTGTGAATTTGTGAGCGTGTGCTTATGTATAGGGTACTACAAAGGATGTCATCATGCTAAATAGAAAGACATTGAGGTACCGTAGTGCAGACCGGGCACCTCCATCTATAAACAGAACTGAGGCTCCCACGTCTTCTGCACGGCCAGACAATGATTGACAGTGTCTAACGGGAATGACACAGTTTTGGTGTATCTCAACGTGGGCGTCTGCTGCTACTGGATAATTTATGCTCGATTTGGACTTTTAGTTACTGTTGGTCTTGAACCGTAGTTTGGAACATGTGGTGGAAATATCGAACAAGTCAAGCAGGCGAGCAAATGCTTGCAGCAGAAGTGGATACCCACACACTAAGGTACTCTCCACCAAAATGACAACATCGCTAAAACCAAACTATCCCGTATTCGCCAATACAAAAACCACCAACGTCTTCTGCGATTAAAAAAAACAAAAAAGGTGTAGATAAAAAGCTTATATTGAAAGGAACCGCTGTGCATGTTGCGGGATAGTGATCTTACTGCATGTCCAACTCAGAGAGGAATAACATAAGTGCCGGATTTCGAAAATAAGATTTCAACATTTATTGTTAGCAGAAGATAGGTGAAATTGAAACATTTACCATGCGATAATTTATGCTGGGCAATCGCCACATAATATTTCGGATACTTTGCTATTGTGGCCTTTTGAAACCGCGGCAACTTTTATAGCACGCGCCCTGTCCGTGCCAGGTGCGCCCCCTGTCGGTCTCTGGACATTGTAATATGGGGAGTCCGAAATGTCTATTTTTTATGTGAATAAAATGTTTACTTCTAGTGATGCATCCTTTCCTACGTAACCCTCTTTCGTCGGAAAAAAATATTGCGGTTGTTTTGCGAAAGCGAGAAATAAAGAAATTTGAGAGTTTTTTCCTTTTTACTTATATAAAAATTATGTCGCAAGCATCGGGGTATCAAACTTAGTTTTCACTCCATGGGGATCCTGCACTCCAATCCGCATTTTTAACAACACTGCCCCTGCAGCAATCGTTAATACAGTTTAACCAGCATTTTATTATTGAAATTTGGAATTCGTACTTCAACGCCCTGCTTCAAATCACACTAACGTGAAGCTACTGATGCAGTTGGGGAGCCGTACAACACACGTTATCCAATGAAACTTTTTTAAGTAGGTCATAATGATAAGACAATTGATGCTTTGAATAAGCTATCCCTCGAGTGAACTTTCAATAAATGTCGATCAATAGCGCGGCTTTAATAAAATTTTGATGTCACGGAGTTCTCTCGTCTAGTCAATGTATTAATAATAGAACTAAAAAAAGATTATAACCAAGAAGCGTTCGATATTCCAAGCCTTCGTTTTTTATATTTAGCTTTGCAAAGGTAGAGCCAAGTATTCTTGGAGGTATCATTCTTGCATGCTTGCCGCTGCAGGTTTCGCACAACTGTGAATATTAGAATATTTGCAAAAGTTTAAGTGCCGTCAAAAATGTTTCATCGTGTATATGAAAGTGTACACAAAAACAAAATATACTGATGTAAATGCTTTTGCGTTGTGCTGATAGCGAACTTAATATAGTAATACGATTACCCGGACGGCTTGAAATCAGTTTTTTTTTTCAACTTTTCATCCTGGAGTAGTAAGCGGAGATCTGTCTGGGTGTGCGTGCCTGAGTATGTGAGTGTGCGTAAGTGCATGTGTGTATAGTGAAAAGGCTAATCATACTTTACTAGATGATAGCATCCTATATTTGCGGAATTTCAAAACCGTTCTGCGTCCTTTTATTGAACAAATCGCCATTTCAATTATCCCAACAGATATTTCGTCGTGTGTGCATCAGTGGTCTTTCAAGACATTTTGTACAGTTCGTCATTGGTATGACGTAGATTATAATCGGGCCGGGCTCCTCAAGTGGGGGTTACGTACCTTAGCAGTAAAGTGAAGTGGACGGTTCCCAAACAGTCTGCCTTTAGTTCTTAGCGTGCCCTTCATATTTCCACGGGACTATCTGGCATCGCTTGTAAGGAATATTATACCAAGTAACACGTTATGGAAGTTTAGCTCATAACTTGGAAGCAAAATCTAAAAGGTAAAACAAATCAACTGCTATAATTCATGTATCTATCCCCTACGTCGTTTTCCGTAGGTAACAGGAGTGTCTACGCTCCTTTAACGAAAGAATTCAAGAAACCCCGAATTATTATTGGGTAAATTGAGTCTAGATTTTTATGCATTCGCTTGTGTTTCAAAGTGGGTGGCCTGAAATAGCGCTCACTGACAAAGCTTCTTTAAACATAATTACTGCACCATTAATATAGACTGACTCAGCCCTACTTAGATTTATATTTTTTTATTTTTGGTATTTGTTTATTTTTTTGTTTTACCCTCAGGACGTGAGAGCTAGACAAAGATATTGAGTACACGTGATACTAAATGGAATAAAACCAATAGGAAAACATAATGCGCATTGGTTAAATTATTTCACAATCTAAGGTGCTTTTAAAATCAACATGCTCTGTGATATAGACAGTGGGAGCAGGAAGGTGGTTCCAGCCTCAGGCTGTCGCTGGTATAAATGTCTGGTGGAAGACGTTGATGGGAGCATATCGGATGGCAACTTCGTGTTGACGGTCGAGGCTAGGTGAAACATAAAGAGGTGTGACTGTTATCTTGTAGAGAGTGAATTATGTTCCCTTTTAGACAAATGCGTATTAGAGAATCGAGGATTATCATTATTCCACTAGTCTCTTTGTACTCTTCTCGACGCGATAAGTGCACTCCTTCAATTATCGCTATAACACTAGATTAGACACATATGCATAATCTAGTGGATTAAAAATCATTGTTTTATGCAGAAACCAGGATCTATAGAAAGTTGCAAGTTCCTGTGCTGCCCGAATTATGGTAAAGGAAACGTAACATGCTTCGTGCAATCCCTTGTGGATGGAATGACTTGTGGACCGGGCAAGGTGAGCGCAGCTGCCACATTTGGTCAATAAACAATAAATAGAAACCCTAAAATGATTTCGCGATATATTTTGCTGACAAAAGTATCCACATTCTCTCTCGCAGTACGTTTTATTTTGGTCCGAACTAATTTACACTACCGGTAAGCAATAAAATACATTATAGCGTTTGGTAACAAAGTCAGGCATAAAACCAAGCAAAAACGCCGGTCAACCTGCTCGTATATTCTGCATCGCTTTATTGAAAGTGCTCTTTGCCTAAAATTCTTATGTAGAGTAGTAAATGCGTCTTTTTTTCAAGTATAGATACGACGTAATATGTAGTCTTTATGAATAAATGCTTTGTATACACTTATGTAAGACAGAGGGCGGTTAACGCCAAGAAGTGGTGGAGGTGGGGTGTGATCAGCTCTGTGTTTTTTTGTTTTGTTTGGTTAGTCAACAGATTATTTCAATCGGTGGAAATAATACCCTTCGTAAAATGTAATACAATAAAAGTATAGAAAATATTTACTTCCATGGAACAATTGGGAAGGTATATTTAAGGTGCATTTAAAGTTTATTGTTATTATATATTGAACATCTACTTTGTAGTGTACACTTTACTTGCTGTAATGCTAAATCAACGCGCGGGACACGCCGCTAAAATACGAAGTACATAAAATATCAAAAATATATATATTTCAAATATTGAATGTTTTCTATAACTGTGTTCTCAGTGCTTTTTTTTCTTTGTTAGAAAAAAACTACGTTGGTAAACTTAAAGTAAATTAGTCGTTATCAAGAGTACTCAATAATAATTAAAAGCTATTTTAAGAAGGCCTTCACTGTTCTACATATTGTACACTACTATTTTACGAGAGAGAACGTAACTAAATTCCCTATTTGCTCTGTGTTCCCACGTAGCACACCAGAGAAATGCCTAACTTTACACAAGCTTGGCAATCTTAGGGGCCTAACCTTGGCGTAGAAGGGTTTCGCCACAAGGTGCCAAACTTTGCCAGGTTACTTTTCTTTGTCCTTTCTATGGCATTTCTCCGCCACGCCACATAATTGCCGAAGTGCCAAAATTTAGCAAAAGATGCCACGTATGCGCCGCCTAACCAGCAGTGAATCCCAAGTTTGGCATTTATTTGGAAATTTAGGCCTGAGTTTGCAAAGATTAAAGAAAAAGATGTGAAGCCTAACTTTGGCACATGTTTTTTATTTATGCCCAAAAACCCAGATGACACACATAATTCCAGCAATGAAGCCTGACTTCGGCAATAGTTTGACGAATTAAGGCAAAGATACCCAGACTTTGGCCAAAGAAGATTAAGATTTGCCTTACCTTGGCTTGTTCGGGCTTTCTAGGGCCATTACTTTCCCGACAAAAATGAAATTTCAGCCCAAAACACTATGGTGCCTAGGTTATGAGTTTGAAAGTTAGTGAGACTTAAAAGAGACACACATGGTTAAAGAATGCTAAGTAAAAGTTAGAATGAATAGCGCCATTTCATATATATCTTAGGAAGTGAAAGATAATAACGCCAAAACAGTATTTTTGGAAGAGACTTTGGGTGAGAAATATAAAGCAAATTACCAAATATGGTCGCAGCCAACAAAAATATAGACTTGCAGCCTCGGTGCGTCGAGACCGTTATTTTAAGGTAACATAATAATTTTAATCAAAATTTAAAATAAATTATTGCATTAATGTTAGATTTTTACTTTTATCGTAAGATATAATGCGAGACACGGAACCAAAAGGCGGGCCTCATAAAATGATCGTCTGTATTAAAAAATGAATATATATAATTCGCACAATAAAATAATGAAATTTCATGAATGCTGCCCATAAAACTCACGGGCACTTTGACCTCTCGCGAGACTAGAAAATAGTACATGTTCAATAAAGTATAAAAAACCGTTCATGCAGGATTGACTTTAAAATCTTCTGATGCCCTATTGCCAAATGCAGTTAAATCAGCTGCACCTATTTGCTTTAGCACACAGCTGCCGTGATGGGTTCATTTGGCAGTATGATCGAGTGGATCGATTATTCCTAGACGCTTCAGGTCAAATAAAACACAAAGCCATTGAATTACATTCAATAAAAGTGGTGAAATTGGCAAATAGCATATCTCTAAACTTCTCCGTAATTTACTAGGATCCAGGAAGTAAGGAAGCAATCAGCCCAGCCAGTTACAGAGACGATTTGTTTTTCGGCTATTCAGCTGCCCTTCAACATTCATAGCTAATTGTTATACATGGCTTGCACGTGACGTCATTCAAAGAGCGATCCGGTGACCACCAAAAAGAGGAAGGGGCTCCCCTTACCAGGATCTCTTTGTGCCTCCCGATTGCACAGACGTCGCTATTTACTCCCAGAAGATTAACCCGTCACTCTAAATTCTTACAAAAGCAGCTTCCCTCTTCTCTCTTACATGGTGGTCAAAAGTATGCTATGTGACGTCAGAGCAAGCCATGTATTCGTTGCGTCACGTAAGTTAAGTGCGGTCATTATGTTTATTTATTAACACTTCAAGTGCCAGCCTTCTGAAGTTCAAGCAGCTAGAATGTTCTGGGTCTTAAATGTCTCTTATATACACCAAATATTTGCTATAACAATGAAGTTTACAAGAAGAAACAGAGACCATATTGATCTCCTAAGCTGGCGATTCATAAAAATGCATGAACACAAGCCCACTGAAAAAAATGATATAATCCAGACGACGCATATGGCATATTAATGCACATTTATCCAACGAAGAATGTGCAGGTAACTTCGGTGTCTCGCCACGGTTGTCCACCAAACGTTCCGTCGCATGGCACATAAATTGTATTATTTTCTTCCACTTTTGTTTAACAATTTTACGATTAGCAATGTGTAATATCATTAAATAGGGCGTACAGCACCGACGGTATATAATCTGTCTTCTGTATATAATACGCTTATATGGTAAGTCCGATTGTCTGGAACCAATTAACATTGAAAATTCCGCTAATAGAAATGCATACATTTCAGGCATTTCTTAATGTTCCTGACGCATTTTTGAAACGATATGCGCAACGGGTGTACGAATATATAAATGGGAGATTTCATCGCAAATCGAGCAGGCAAAAAAAAATCGAATTTTTTTTTTGTTTAAAAATATATGTTACGGCGCCATCTCTAAAAACGCAGTCACCACAAACCGCAAGTGCGTTGGATTTTTTGTTCTCGACTTACGAATTTTAAAAGTGGCCGCGGCGGAAAGCAGTGTTTTTCACATCCGTCGTGGGTGGGATGTTTCGCTCGATCTCCCGCCGTAAATTTCTAGCTCCGATTATATTAAATTTTTTCAAGCACTCTGTGAGGATAGTTAAAAGGCTCTAATGCCATGAAATAATTTTAGGCTCTTTGCTTTTTTCTGTAAAAATGTCAAAAACGCCCTTTTGGTTAATTGTTGATAAAAGTTGACATTTAAATACTGGCGGATCTAATTGGGTTACATCGATATTCTTGATGCCCATGGAGAGCCAAATACATGCTCTTTTATATATATTATAAAATCACTCAGCTTTATAAAATTTCCTTTGCGGTACGTTTACGTTAATGTTATGCGAAAACGAAAATATATCAATTTTAAAATCAATTAAAGTTTTCTTTGTTACAATGTAGATCTGTTTGTTGTCTACTCGAAACGCAAGTCAAGAAAGTGTGTATTTTGTTCGTATGTTCTATAATTAAGCCTCATTATCAAAAAAAAAAAATGACGTCTTTGTTTTGCAAGACATAGCGACCCGTACGTCTGTATATATTGTGAAAAAAGTTTTCTTGCATTTTTTCTGCATTTTGTAATCAATTATAAACACAATTTGTGGTATTGAATAGTTATTTATGTTTTGATAACAGCGGGGAACCACGGGCAACATATCTAATCAAATCAGCAGGCCTAGTAGACTTTCAATATCGAGGAGTCACAGACGTTGTATTGTTTCGAGTTATAAAGCTTTCACTGTAAAGTAGCATGATTAGCTATTAGCTTTCATATTACTAAGAATAGAAAGTTACCACATCATTGATTTATCATATGCAATTCTTTCCGGAACCAAACGCTACGGTTTGTTCACCACACATCGCACAGATCACCAGGGAATGGCCTTTCACTTCCGTAATACACAAAAGTGATGACACAGAAACGGTCCGAAACACACGGAGAGATTGTCACGGAGAGAGGGTAGGTAATAAAAATAAATAAATAAGAATAAAATTACGCAACTCCGATCTTAACGAAAATTGCGTTAAAAGAATAAAAGATTTAGGTTCGACCGGTTGCAAGGCGATAGGTCCACGCCTGGTGGAGAGCCAGACAAAGAAGTCTGCGACACGTAAAGTAAAAAAAAAATAAAAATAAAGTTAAGACGGAAAAACTCAGCTGCACACGGCAAGAACAAAAACCAACTCCTCCGGGCATTCCCTAAACGAGACGCAACCAAATGCGTGCGAACACGCTCTCTACAGCACCGTCAGGCCGCTACGCCATGAAGAAATAAACCCAACAAGTAAACAATGCTAACAAACAGTTAGTAAACAAAAACATTCCAAAGAAACGTTCAGCAGAACCGCACCCGAGAAACAAAGTTCAGCGGGACGAAGAAACACACACTAAATTAAAAAAAATGTTTTAACTGATCGACGCCGAGTCCAGTCGCATGACACTGAAGCCTGGCAGGATGACGGCGTCCAGATGATGCTCGAATCTATTGTTCACTTCTGTTCCGCACAACCGTCGTGGCTGTGCGGAACAGAGTGAAGAATAGATTCGAGCAGCGTGGCGGAACAGAGTGAACAATAGATTCGAGCAGCGCACTTTTATGCGCGAGAAAGCAACCGAAACGGAACGTGCCTGCAGCTCCATTTCGGGAGAGGAGCTTTCGGGGTAGTTACTGTAGTTGCTCAAACTTACTCTTTTCCCTCGACTTTTTCAGAATAACACGTCAGCTGGCGCTCACTTTTCGTGTCGGGAGAAGACCACTCTTCACAAACGGTTATCGTTAACGAGGAGGCTGACTTCGACGCAATTAGACTCCGGGCTTTGCTGTTTTCAAAAGAGATAACCCTTCGGTGCTATCGGATCCCCACGGAAAGAGAGAGAGCACGGACGTTTCGAGGATAGGGAGCTCGAAGCTTGGGCAAATACGCGGTATCGTTTCACGCGTGCACGGATGGCTGGTTTCAAGAATTCCCCGCATCTCTATCGGAACCGGCTCATCTTCGTGTGTGCGTCTGCGGGATGGTTGTCCTGCGCCGCCGGTTTTAGCGCGCACGCGGCGTTGTTTTGGCCGGCAGAACTGTTTTTCACGTCGATATTGTAAGGCCGTGGTGTCCTCATCCTTTCAGGCAACAATTCCTTTGTTTTCTCTTGTGCAATACTCTGACTGACTGACTCCTCCTTGGTGGCCGTCACTGTTCGCCGCGTCAACGCCACATTCGTACCATTTCCCTCCTCGTGACACAGGGTTCGCTGCTCGCTTTACTGTCATGGGCTCGCTTTACTGTCATCTAACACAAAGAGCGCGAACGGTCGTGGTCATCTGCTGGTTCCGAAAGGGTGGGACGTTCATATCCGCCAATAAGGGCCCCGAATCAATACGACGTCTGCCGATTTCTACACATAAAAAATTTATGACGCCTACTGGTCTGTTAAGAAGTGTTGCTTTCTATTTTGAACGCCTCCAATGTAGCTGGCCGCTTATAATAAAATTTAAATGAGCAATAATTATAACAGGGCGGAACTACTTCATTTTTATGTGAGAGCGTTCAAAAAAGGCAAGAATATTTCCGAGTTGGTGAAGACGCGCAATTCGCAAGTCCAATTCGAGCAGTAAAAACACGTTTTTCTACGATATTGATGCTTAAATATAGAACATACAAACACAATTCACACTTTCTAGACTTGCTTTTCGAGTATACAACTATCATATCTAAATCGTAACCAAAATAAAAATTGTTGAAAATTGACTTTAATGTTGATACTTTTTGGTTTTAGCATAACATTAACATAAACATACCACAAAGGAAATTTTATGCAGCTGAGTGATTTTATAATATATATAAAGGGCGTGTTTTGGGCTATCCATAGACATCGGAAAATATCGATAAAACCCAAGATGATCACAAGTATTTAATTGTCGAAGTTCATCGACAATTAACCGAGTGGGCGTTTTTGACATTTTTACAGGAAAAAAGCAGAGCGCCTAAAATTATTTCATGGCATTAGAGCGTTTTAACTGTGCTTACAGAGTGCTTGAAAAAATGAATATAATGTGGACGTAAAATGTACGGCGGGAGATCAAGCGAAGCATCCGACCCACGAAGGATGGGTAAAAACTGCTTTCTGCCGCGGCTTCTTTTAAAATTTGTAAGTTGAGAACAAAAAATCTAACGAACTTCCGGTTTCTGGCGACTTCGTTTTTAGAGACAACGCCATAACATATAATTTTTTAGCGAAATAAAGATTCGACTCTTTTTGCCTGCACGATTTGAGATGAAATCACCGATATAAATATTTTTTCGCGCATCTTTGAACGAACATGTTCCACGTACCGACTGACTAACGGCAAGATTCACCGATGCGCACAAAACTTGCACCAAACATAAAATTGAGAACTACCGTCCAACTTCCCTGACCTGCGTCTGTTTCCAAACACTGGAGCATGTATTATCGGGTTACATTTTCGATTACTTTAAGAGTTTAAACAATTTTAACTCAAACCAGTACGGACCCCGGCGGAGGCTATCGGCACTGACACAATTGAAAGAAACAAGAGAGGATTGCGATATTTCGCTGGATGAGAGGGAACAGACGGATGCAATATGTCTTGACCCCTCAAAAATTTTTCAACCGTTTTTTTTTTGAAGAACTGATTAAAAAGCTTGAATACGGCGGTATATGTTTAGAACTATTGAGATGGATCAGAGCCTGCCTCACCAATTGAACTATATTTTTGGAAGTTTACGATCCTGAATTTAAAACATTGAAAGTCAGGTCGGGCGTTCCCATGGGTCCTTGCTGGAACGGGTGTGATATTTAAGTTATATAAAAAAAATAATGCAGATATCACTGGCTCTAAAGTTACCACTTGGTATTTCGCGGAAGACTGATTAATTTTCGCAAGAATTTTGTCCAGAAGATAAGACCACTTTAAACATAGCGTTAGAAACAAAAATGCAAAAACAAAAATATATTTAAGAATTACAAACCAAATTAAAAACTTGTCTTTTTTATTATTAACTTAATGGTAGTCCAGTAGCGTTCGCCAGTAAATCTAAATACTTAGTTGGAACCGTGCCGGGAGATTAAAATTGTAAATTACCGCAACAACGTCACAAGAACAACAAAAAGAAAACTGTGGCTCTCGAGACGAAACATCAAATTAGCAACACAGGAAGAAATTTACAGCCTACTTAGCATTTGTACGTCGTCGTAGGACATGCGACCACAATGTGAGATACCCATGTAGAAAAAAAAGAACAGAATGAAAAATTTCAAAACTTCTAAGGATTTTTTAAAAAATCCAGATTTCTAACACCGATATACCAAAGGACTAAATCTGTCCCCCCCACCCCCAGCGCGATGCTCACCCTACTCAACTTGGCGCTATTGGAAGTACATAGGAGGGTGGCCATAATATAACTGCTTTATTTAATGGAATACAATAGGTTCAACATAAATTTGCTGCGATATTTAAGGTGTCACCCTGCTAAAGGACATCGTTGCAATCAATTTGAGAAATGCCGATGCCGATGAAAGCCCGGGTCGACATTTTTAAGTATTTCGTTTCTCCGAGGACTATAGCCTAGTGCAGTGGTTCTCCACCACCGATGTTTCGCGGACCCCTTGTGGATCGGCGGAGATGATGGAGGACCCTGTTCGTGGTAAAGGGATGGAAAGGGTATAGCATAAATGTAACATTTATTAAATAATTGGATATGACTAAGAGCTAATGTGAAGTAGACTTCTCTTAGTGACATACGAGGAAATTCACCCGAAATGTCGATCTGAAGAAAGACACCTATATTGCCCGGCTTTCCTGATGAGGCAGGGCTTCGCGGACCCCCATTTGAGAACCCTTGGCCTAGTGGAAGAACTTAACGTGAGGTGCTTTTTAATGTGACACCGCTGAAGGTTTTGAACTCTTCCTGAGAGGCTTCGCTCAATAATATATAATTTATTTTCTTTTTTGTGTTCCTTACTGCACCGATTTTCAAGTACTCTTTAATGCACCTGTGCCTGATACATTCGTATGCTTATCATTCATGAAACTGGGTTCTAAAAAATTGTTATTTTACTAATAACTTACTTTCGTAAAAGCAAATTGGTCAACATAATGAATAAATAACCATGAATCCTACGCAGGGTTAAAAGATTATACTTTTCTAAATAGAATTAAGCTGATTTATTTCATAAAAATCGGATTAATTTGATATAAATCGAAATAATTTGATTTAAATCACTGTAACTACGAAATAGTGACCCCATATCACTACATCACTTTCTTAGCACGGAAGATTAAGTGATCAATTCGTCCCATATCGAGAACAATCAGGAAGCCAAGATTACTCTAAATTTAAGGTTCATTTTAATTGACAACTTTCTGTTTACTTACCTGAACAAAAACATATTGATTTCTTTTTAGTTAGCCAAACTCTGTATTTTTTTCTACGTTCTAATTTGCTGGCAATAAGACATTACTCTTCTAGTTGTTTCTTCGTGTTCTGATTTGCTTACCAAAACGGCATTGCGTAACTGACAAACAAAGTGGACGGTTAAAAGAAAACTCAATGCTCCGATTTACTCAGAAAAGAACTGCTTTCTGCTCGTGTTCATAATGATATAAATCTTCCTTTTTGATATTTATTTCTATTTTAGTACAAAGCAAATGCAGGCAGATAATATAAAATCATAAAAAACCGGTAAATGAAAACTATTTGCGAGATTATTTTCTCGGAAAATATTTGTTCTAAGTCATCATAATAATACTTGCCCGATTTAAATCAGGATTTAAATAATCTTGATTTTAATTTTTCAACTTGGTCCTATGGAATATCGGTCATATGTCTGGATATGGCTTTTTTTTTTTTGTAGGAAACCGCTCTAAGTGACACTATCCGGGCGACAGAGATGTCAACGCAAAACAATTAGGCGAATCAGGGCAAGTTACCGAATTCGCCGGTGAAAGTGGAAGAAGATCACTTTTTTTTCACAATATACCTGTTCATTTATTGCGCTCCATGTTTCGATAGTCATGCTTTTGCTAGAATGGACGGTGACCTTTTGGTCAAAATCACGTGATCTTGGTTTGACATATTTTTTACATTTTATTACTTTATTTCTCAATTAACATTTCGTGTCGAATTTCGAGAGGAGCCTCGAGCACAAAGTGAATATTACTCCCAAATGACTGTTGATGAAGGATAGACGCACCGGTCGTTTGTGAGCGTAATTTTCCTTTGAGTTTTGGCACTTGTGGCTTTCGTTTTATCACGCCGATAAATACGAAGACCCATCAAAATCAATAGGACTGTAATAGTAAGGACAAAATAAAGAACTTCACACAAGGGTAGAAGCCAGCATATGTCTACACCTGTCAATCTCCGGTGCTGGATGAATCACCTCTCATGACGCTCCGTCGCCTCAATCTGTCCGTGTCCTCTCAAGGAAGAAGGGGTATGAGAGGACGACGAGGCGACGCTTTGTAAAGACTCGCAGGTGCGTTCTAGGATGGCCACAATCCTAAATAAGACGGTTCAATCAATATATCAAAATAGGACTACCAATTGTTTAATTTTTTTCAGTGAAAGGCCATTTTACATTTTTTGAATGCTGTATTTGCTGTTCATAGGAAGTTTATATTCATTAACCATCCCATTGCTGGTATACATCCTTTTGCATTACAATGGGCTACAGTCAATACTAGGTGCAGCAAGGGCAAATCATGAGCTATACTTCGTCTCATCTTACGATGGACTAAAGGCCAAAGCCACAGGCCGCCAGGTCCAATCACGTTCCACGCTATACTATAACACGCTTAACATTGATGAGGGGTGGACGAATAATGCTCCGAACCGTAAAACACTGCATCATTTCAATAGCTTCGATACTGCAAACAAACCGTAGGTCGTGGCTTTCTTGCAATGTAAAATTGTTGAGTCACTCACTGCTATTCGATTCGAACCACTGTCTGTCCATTCCCATCAGTGATCCGAGACGCGGGCACTGATACGTGCATCAAAGAGCAATGCCACGCAATTTCTAAGTCGCCCTTGAGGGGATCTGGCGGTCCCTAGCTTTTGCCTTTAGTCGATCGTAGGGTGAGACGAAGTACAGTTAGAAACCAATAGGTATGTTGCTCTATGGATTAATAATTTTTCTGAATTACATGCCTCAAGAAAAAACCGCTGGAGCAATAATCCACGCAATCTACGAGTGACTCATGAGTGTACGTGGCGGCATGTAGAGATGTGATCCTTCCCGAGCTGAGTTAAAGTAAAGAATCCTTTAATTAAAGACACTATTCCGAAAGATTCTAGAACGTTTCGCCTACCGCGCCATCTAAATGTTTAAGACTTGGTCATTGGAGTTGCTATTTAACACTGCTCCTTCTGATTTCGGGCTTCACGCCTTAAAGGTAGTATGTCTCTTAGCAATGCGTTTAAGCATTAGTCAATCATTGTTTGTTAGGTTATATCATTTTAATTCCATCAAACCTGCATTACTAAGATGTGTCAAGTTAATCGCAATCTGAGATTATAAATTGAAACTGTATTTTTTGCAGATATGTAAAAGAGGAAGGTGCGGAAAATACAGCGCTAATCTTCCTTTTCAAGTAACTGTGCCAACAACCTCAACCACGAAAAGAAAAACGACAAAACTGCGGCGACCATGAATTATGATTGTCCCGAGGATCACGCTTCGAGTTCTTAGTAGTCATAGGGCAGAACCTTATATTAAGAAACTACCGCCTCACCCACACCCAAACGCCGATATGATGTTTAAGCGAAAGCAGTGAGACTCGTTATTTGGCGAATTAAAATTGCTTAAAATAAAATGCTTACTAACAATGCCTCTGTGGAATGTGTACCTGGTATAACTTACAACAAAGCTCGTGTTAATTTTATAGGTTTTTCATTAAGAATGAGTGTGAAGCTCAGCATTATATATATATATATATATACGTCGAAGTATGAAATTTATGCTGACCAAATGTTTCGTTTGACGAACGGTTTTTGCTAGGCTCACTTTACAAAAAAACGACGTTTTAAATTATATCACTTTGGAAGATCACACAATTTCTGTCGATAACGAGACAGATAATGTTTGCGTTATTTTCAACTTGCTCAAAGTGTATGCAGATGTCTATATATATCGTGCTTCGCGTGTGAAAACCGAAAATGTGTATTTCTAACTCACATAAATTGTGGGTCAATTATGCGCTGGGCAACGCATAACAGATAATTTTTATTTGATACAGAGAAACTAGTCATTTAGCCTAACTATAGACCGTGGGGAACATAAGGACACAACTGTCATAAATATTTACTAAGTATTTTTTATATTTTTATTTGCTTTATTTATACATACTCCAGCCCCGTTGGGGTATTGCAGGGTGGAGAGCTAAAGAAATATCCGATCGTACTAAAATAAAAAAGGCACACCACATGAATTCATAAAATGGCCTCGATTTACCTAGATTTCGTGTTCTGTATTTGCATTCGTCGACACAATTTAAAGTTTGTTCACAAATGACAAAGTGGCAAAGATACAAGATATTTACTTATATTTCGAACATATTTTCTCAACATTTAATGTGTCATATGGCTGGTATGTGACCGGTTGGGTACTCTAGTGTCTGAAGCCGTCACACGAGTACATATTCAGTGTTCGTCTGGAACTGGCGTCTTCACTGATTAAACGCGAAAGCCACGGGGAAAAGCCGCGCTGGTGTCGTCCCTAATTAGACACGAGTCCCAGCCATACCGCTTTCCTGAGAAGGAAATTAATGTCACGTGACCTTACGTCAAGTGACCTATACATCAATTTCGTTTTCACGCTAAATTTAGGGGGAAAATTGACGTAACCTGAGCTTTCGTCAACTGACCCCTAAACCCTTCTCCCGCTAAATTTAGTGGGAACATGTTGGTTATTAAGTATATGCAGGGCCGCGGCGCGCAATGAGAATAAAGGTAATGCCCGGCGAGGAGGGACGAGACGTAGCCTCCATAGCGTCACATCGCTGCTTTATTAGGACTAACTTCGAACGAGGGAGAAAAACACAGCACACAAAAAACAAGCCCTCGCGCGCTCCATCTGGTGGTGGTGCATGACACTTGCTAACATCCCCCCTTCATGTGCCACTACGCCCATTACACATCTGAAGACCCCAGTGTTCACAAAGTTCACGGGTTCTTCTTCCATTGAGTGCCTTGGTCAGGGCGTCGGCACAGTTGTCTGACGACTTCACATACAGTGGTCTTATTCTTCCTTCTTCAATCTTCTCTCTTAAGAAGAAATGACGCAGGTCAATATGTTTGCTGCGCTCTGACGTCACTTGCTTGCTTGCAAGAGCGATAGCTCCTTGGTTGTCAACTTGCAAAACTTGTGGCTCAACGACGAACTGCTGGGCACCTATTTCGTTGAGAAAGTGTTGGAGCCACAGTATCTCCTTTGCCGCTTGGCACATCGAAAGGTATTCGGCTTCCATGCTGGATAATGCAGTGGACTTCTGCTTCTTGCTGCTCCACGAAATGGCAGCTCCAGCCAGCATGAAAATGTACCCACTAAATGACCGCCTGTCATTTGTATCATTCGCCCAGTCTGCATCACAAAAACCTTGTACACAGCCTCTTGTCTTCGTGTATGTGAGGGCATAGTTCTTTGTCTGTTGCACATACCTCAAAATGTGCTTTATGCCGTTCCACATCTGCAAGGTGGGATGCTCACTGAATTGGCTCATACAAGTGGTTGCGAATGCCAAGTCTGGCCTTGTGCCTCCCGCCAAGTAAAGAAGCGCTCCAACCGCTTGTCGGTACTTGGACTTCAACTCCCTGTCTTCATCGGCAGTAGTAGATCTCTGAAACTTCATTCCAGGATCAAGCGGTGAGGCCGCCCCTTTAGCACTTGTCATCCCAAATGACTCCAAGATTTCTTCGGCATACGCTGTTTGGTCCAATGTGAGTGCTCCACCTTCATGTCGCACAACTCTGATTGACAAGATGTGGCTAACCTCTCCGAGGTCCTTGGTGTTGAATGTACGTCCAATGCTTCTCTTGAAGCTCTTGATCGCCTCTTCGTCCTTTGCGAGAATCAGGAGGTCATCCACGTAGACACCTACAATGATGTTCCCCCCTGCTTGAAGTACACGCATGGATCCGCCTTGGACCGAGAAAACCCTTCCGTCTTCAGAAACTTGTCCAGTTCCAGGTTCCACTCCCGTCCGGATTGACGTAGTCCATACAGGCTCTTCTTCAAGAGACATACGTCGTCCTTGCGGTCCTCGTACTTCGCAGGTTGTTCCATGTACACGGTCTCCTTCAAGGTCCCATTTAAATATGCAGCAGTGATATCAACTTGATGAATCTTCCAGTCTCTTTCAACTGCTACTGCTAACAGTGTTCGGATAGACTTGAGCTTCACCACCGGCGAGAAGGTCTCCTTGAAGTCAACTCCTTCTACCTGAGAATAACCACAGGCAACAAGTCGAGCCTTGTAACGCTCTAGGTCACCATTTTGGTCGAACTTCTTCTTGAAAACCCACTTGCATTTGATGACTTGTTGGTCTTTTGGCCTTGGAACCATTTCCCATGTGTCATTTTTCTTCAGGTTGTCTAGCTCCTCTTGTATGGCTTTTCTCCATTCCTGCGCATCAGGCATTGAGAGTGCTTCCTCCACTGTTTGAGGATCTTCTAAGCTGCTTTGTCTCGTCAGACAACAGGTACGAGAAGGTTTCGGAAGTTGCTTCTTCACTGCCAGCCTCTCCGAACGTCTTAACACATTGGTGGTCTCTGCCACTTGAGGAGTAGGAATATCTTCCTCTTCCGAGATCTCGTCTTCGTCACAGTAGGTGGTACCATCATCACTTCTCTCTTCCTCTGGTTGGATCTCTTCATCAGCAGTGACTGTGATCAGGTCTACAGCACAGTCTCCGCCTTCTTCAGTGAGTCGACCTCCAGCCTCAGTCTTGCATGGGAAGCTGTTTTCGTCGAAGGTCACGTCACGACTGACGAAGAACTTATCGTTGCGCCAGTCCCAGAGTTTATACCCTTTTACTCCCTTTGGGTAACCCACCAGCACACACTCCACTGCCCTTGGGTCGAGCTTTGTCTTCCTGCGCTTGTTGTTGTCAACCATCCATACCTTGCATCCGAACACTCTTAGGTGGCTCAACTTGACCTCTCTGCCAAGCCACATGGCTTCGGGAGCCGCTCCGTCGAGTGCTTTCGATGGACACTTGTTGCGAAGGTGTGATGCAGTCACCACAACATCAGCCCATAGTTCTTTTGTGATGCCCGATTCAATCAGTAGGCACCTCGTTGTGTCCAGCAACGTTCGGTTCATCCTCTCAGCCACCCCATTTTGCTGAGGTGTTCTGGGCACCGTCAGCTGTCGCAAGATACCATGCTTAGCAAGGTATTGGGTGAATTCCCGGCTGATGTATTCACCTCCGTTGTCACTGCGTAGCATCTTCACTTTCGTTTTGTGAAGGTTCTCGACCATTTGTCTGTATTGGTCGAATCTGTCCAGCACTTCATCTTTCGTCTTCATTGGGTACACTACAGTGTATCTGGAGTAGTCATCAATGAACGTTACAAAGTAGTTCGACCCTCCCTTCGAAACAGGTGTGATCTTTCCAACAACATCCGAGTGAACCAGGTCCAATGGGGCCTTAGCCCTCGTTCCACCAGTCTTCGGAAAGCTGTTTCTCTTCAATTTGCCGAGTGCACACGTCGAGCACTTCGCGTCTTCACTGCTTCTCCCACTTTGGCAAAGTTTTTCGACAGCTTCATGGTGGAGATGACCGAGGCGTCGATGCCACAAGGCAACGTCTGTCGCCTTTGCTAACTTCAACGTTGCACACGACTCGCTCACAGTGTACAATTTACCATCACGCTTTGCTGTGAGAATCAGGTCACCGTTGGCTTCACTCACTTTAGCCGTTCCGTTGCTGAAAGTCACGTTCAGTCCACGTTCCTCAATCTTCCCAACTGACAAGAGGTTACCGTCCAAGCTGGGTACGTACAGGACATCTCTAAGCTCGATGGGAATGCCACCGTTGTCTTTCGAGAGTTCAATCTCCACTTGTCCTCTCCCGAGAACCTCCATGACCTCCTTGTTTGCAGCCTCAACAGACGAGTAGCAGGACTGGAAGCTGGTGAATTTGGCCCTGTTTGACGTCATGTGGTCAGTTGCTCCACTGTCAAGGTACCAGATGTGTGACCTTGACGAACTCTCACCTCTGGCACAGAGAGCCTTCTTCGGTCCACTTGAATCTCTTCTTCTCTGTGAGCCGCATCCTTCGTCATCAGGACCCTCCTTGCATTCTCTGGCGATGTGTCCAAATTTTCCGCACGCAAAACACCGGACTCGTCGTTTCGGTTCAGAGGATCTCGTAGCAGTGCGAGTTTCTTCTTTCTTGCAAAATGTTCTTGCCCGTTATGTCTGTGGAGCTGACTGCTCTGGGTAGTGGGCTTGTTCTTCGTCATGAGGGCCTTGTTTTCTTCACTCTCATTTAGTTTGTCTTCTTCACGTTTGACTTGGCGCTTTTCTTCTACCAGCAGCCTTGCTTTCACCTTTTTCGTCGTGAGCGTTCCTTCGTCTTGCTCAAGATTTAGGATAAGTGGTTCATACGCTTCTGGCAAGCCCATCAGCATCACCAGTGCCACTTCCCTGTCGGTGAAGGCGTATCCTGCCGTTGAAAGCTTTCTGTGTAGATTCATTATTCGACCCAGGTAATCCTTCATGGTTTCATCTGGCTTCATTCTGGTGTTGAAAAAGTCTCTCATCAACTGAAGAGCATGCAGTAGGCCACACTTTGAATGTATCTCTTCCAATGTATTCCAGGCCTCACGAGCTGTCGAACACTCCCCAATGTCGTCCAGGTAGGTGTCTTCCACTACTAGGAACATGAATGTCAAAGCCTTGTTGTTTATCTTCCGCTCGTCGTTCGTCATTTCTCTTCCACTATAGCCAGGCTCGATGGCTTCCCAACAGCCTTTCTGGACGAGTGCCGCTCTGGCTCGAATCGCCCACGCATGGTAGTTTTCGTTTGAGAGTTTTGGTATCTTGAATTCGTCCAGCGACGCCATCGTATCGCTTTGCTTCGTCGAGAGCGGTTCGAAGTAGGCTTACCGCGATGAACTTGCGTTGGGTTCCCGTTGAACGTCTTGCGGCACCCAGCGAAGCAGGAACACACGTACTGGTTTGGCGACGTCTTTCACAAACCGTCGACGCAGTTTCCGCTTAGTTCACTTCTTCTTTTGCAGCACAGCCGAGCTCGTTATCCGCGTTTCCAGTTCCACACCAGCGGCATGGTTTCTCGTCGGCGTCTTCGTCGTAGTTGAGTCGCTCCTCAGAGGACATTAATGTCGCTCACCGCACTGCGCACCGGCATAGCGTCGTCCTGGGCCCATAACCTGTTGGTTATTAAGTATATGCAGGGTCGCGGCGCGCAATGAGAATAAACGTAATGCCCGGCGAGGAGGGACGAGACGTAGCCTCCATAGCGTCACATCGCTGCTTTATTAGGACTAACTTCGAACGAGGGAGAAAAACACAGCACACAAAAAAAACAAGCCCTCGCGCGCTCCATCTGGTGGTGGTGCATGACACTTGCTAACATAAAATTAATGTCACGTGCCCTGACATCATGACGGCTCCGCGGCCGCGTGCAAAGTCAGCTCCTCGCAGGACGGTGAAGAGGAGCACGAATGTGACCCCGACGAGCAGAAACAGCGCGTCAAGCTTTTGGCCAGGGCCTCACTACGGCGAAGCCTGCATAAGGAATCGAACTCCGCTACACGGGAAACTCGCCGGTGGGCCTCGCTGCTCCTGAGGCGACTCTTCACCGGCACCGCGTGCACACCCGCTGGCGCCCAACTTGAAAGGCAACGAGCGTTCAGTCCTCGAGACGCAAGTATTGCTGAGAAAATGAGACGGTCAACCTCGAGTACACGCTTTGATATTGTAAAGGACTGGTGATAAAGGGGCGCTCGAACATAGGTCATCTAGGTATAAGGGTTAAAAGCGCAAACAAACAGGGACAATAGAAAATAACACAAACGACAGGGACAAGGCGCTACTCTCAACTGATTTATTGCAAGACCGCTCAACGCTTATATGGACAACTCATCTACCGTTCACATTTCAAACAACGCCAACAACCAATAAAACACTTTACAAACACCCATCTAAATAAGTGACTTCTTTATCTAGTAGGCTAACAGATGGCCGGCTGATGGACTTGTCATTCTTCTTTTTAATAAAGAAAGCCTCTATAATCCCGCGCTCTGTTTTTTATTTCGTTTTTTCAAGAACGTCGTTGAATCTAAAAGTGGTTCGCAGCCACAACGCTTACAATGCTCAGACAGATGACCCTCCGGATTGTTCCAGTACAGCTAGTTTGTGTTCTCTTGCCCTCTCATTGAAACAACGTCCTGTTTGTCCTATATAAACTTTCCCGCAACTAAGCGGTATTTCGTAGATGACGTTAGTGACACAGTCAGTATATTGGCTTACATGCTTCTTGGGGTACAGAAATGTCTCGCACAATTACGTATAGTAAAGGCGTTTAGGTATGTTGACGATTTCCTTGTAATTTTAGATACTGACATTAATTTGGATGATGTTGTTGCGAAAGTTGTCAGAGCCTTCACAGAGGCATCAGGAGGTCTGAAGTTCACTCGGGAGATGCCAGATGACAAGTGCATCCAATTCTTCGATCTTATGATAAATGTTTCTGGAGATAATTTTTGTTGGATGTATAAACCGCGGTCAAAGAAAAGCCTAGTATCTTTTGACAGTGCTCAGTCTAAGCACATTAAGCGGGGAATTGCTGTAACCTGCCTCCAGGCAGCATTCGCAAAAAGTTGCAATCACCAAATGTCGACTAGCTTTGATATACAGATAGAAAGGCTACGGAATGCAGGGTTCCCTCCATGGCCGATTTCTAGTGTCTGTAAAAGCCTGCTTCAAAAAAAAAAATTAAACAAAAGAATCAACAGAATGGTAGTATCACAAAAAAGATAAAAACGAGTGCATGTCATTCCGTACATGCACAGAGTTTCACACAACATAAAAAAGATTGCTCGGCAGATACAATGTTAAAATTGTTTTTTCTGCGCCCTGCAAACTGGCCAAGATTTGTCCGACGATGACTAGAAAAAGAAAGTTCTGTGCTCCAAGAAGCATCTAAGCCAATATACTGACTGCGTCACTAACGTCATCTACGAAATACCGCTTAGTTGCGGGAAAGTTTATATAGGACAAACAGGACGCTGTTTCAATGAGAGGGCAAGAGAACACAAACTAGCTGTACACAACAATTTGGGGGGTCATCTGTCTGAGCAATTAAGCGTTGTGGCTGCGAACCACTTTTAGAGTCAACGACGTTCTTGAAAAAAGCGAAAAAAAAAACAGAGCGCGATTTTTAGAGGCTTTCTTTATTAAAAAGAAGAATGACAAGTGCATCAGCGCGCCATCTGTGAGCCTACTAGATAAGGAAGTCACTTATCTAGATGGGTGTTTGTAAAGTGTTTTATTTGTTGTTGGCGTTGTTTGAAATGTGAACGGTAGATGAGTTGTCCATATAAGCGTTGAGCGATCTTGCAATAAATCAGTTGAGTGTAGCGCCTTGTCCCTGTCGTTTGTGTTATTTTCTGCCTGGAGGAAGCCTGCCTGGAGGAAGCCTGCCCGAGGGCGAGAGCGCTGGCCTACGGATCTGACGGAGCGCCGGTCCGCAATCTGACGGAGGCTTATTGCGGAGGAGGCGCCGTGTAACCGAGCTTTCGGTTGCACGTCAAAAGATCTCCAAGTGGTCCCAATTAATCCTCAGTCCTCAGCTGGGGCGTGCCAGATGCCCGTCGTTGGTTTGGCACGTTAAACTCCCAAATTTGACTTTGACTTCCTGGAGGACTGGGTCTTCCGGCCCGGTCCACCAGACATCCAAGCCGAAACATTGCGCTCGCTCTTAGAGTCTCTGCTTGAGTCGGGCCTCAAGGTACAAATCTAACTTTCCCTCTGTTTGTTCAATTTGTATGTGTGTCGTGTGCGGGAATGCTAAAACCTCGTAGCCGTCGACGCCACTCGCCTTCCCATTTCTCTCTCTTTCCGGCGTTATAAACGTACCACGTGACGCCATGGCATACCGATTTAGTTTCCCCACTATACTTAGCAAACACTTACGTCATGTGACTTCATGTCACGTCACCCATACACTACTTCATTTTCCGGATCAAACTTTTGCGGAGAGATGAATGTCACCTGTCCTGAACACCTGCAGAATTCCCCCTAAATGTTGCGGAGAAATTGACGTGATGTGACCTATTGACCCAATTCTCCGATCAACGCACCGGGGATATTGCCGCGCGCGCAGCTTGCCAAGTAGGCAGCGCGCGCGTGGCCTCATTCTGTGTCCGGCGCTCGGCGAGTAAGGACGCAAGGATGGCTCGCTCCGATAGAGCGGAGATAACGGCCCTCTCGGGCCGCGGTTTTGTTGCTGACGACGTGTCCCAGGATTATCAGATTGTGATGCCTGCCCTACCAAGGGGAGTTGCTTTTTCAAACACCTTGTTCCTTCACTGTGACATCGCCGGACGGCCGTATAGGATTGCGGACTTCAAGACAGGACTCGAGACCGCAGGTGTGCTGCAGGACCTGAAGGCATGTGGACCGTACCAGATGAACCACTTCTGGGCGGTCACATTCCACTCCTTGGCTTCGAAGCACAAGCTACTGGAGGCAAAGGAGCTCCAAGTTAAGGGTAGGCGTTGCCTTGTTTTGGATCCAAACAGGGCCGAAGTGCGCCTGAAGCTTCATTGGCTGCCCACTGAAGTCCCAGACGACCTCGTTCGGAAGGCACTCGAGCCTTTCGGAAAGGTGGAAGGTGTGGAAAGGGAGACCTGGCGCGAAGAAGGCTTTAGCGGCGTTGAGACGACCACAAGGAGAGTGCGCCTCAAACTCAAGGACGGCGTGACGACGGAACGACTGCCCCACCAGCTGCGGATTCTCAACGCCAACACGCTTGTCATCGTCCCAGGTAGGGCACCTATGTGCTTGCGTTGCCGGAAAAATGGGCATGTTCGTCGAGACTGTCGGGCGCCGCGCTGTGATTCGTGTCGGCGATTTGGTCACCTCAAAGAGGACTGTGTGCAAACCTACGCTACAGTCACCAACGTGGAGCCTGAGGATCCCAACTCTGAACTTTTAATGGACGAGGTTGAGGCCGAGGCGACTGTGGGAGAAACAAAGTCTACGGACGCTGCACCGGCGCAGGGGCCATCTTCAAGCAACGCGGAATCAAGCGACATGTATCCGCCGCTCACCGTGCCTTCAACGGAAGCAGCTTCGGCAGGGTTGACGAAGGAAAGCAAAACCATCGACTTCCACCTGATGCAGGCAGCGGAGAAGGCCAACTCATCGCTGACGATGCGCGGCGGGGACAACGGACAGACCGACGAAACTACTATGGACGTTATAGAGGGAACCACTGGAAAACGACCCCTGGATCTGGCAGAGAGTGAATACACCGAGGACGAGGACGACCCAGACGCGCCACTCCAGCGTCCGCCATGGCAACCGGTAAAAGCCAGAAGAAGTCGTACCATCAAAGCCCGAGGACCAAAAGATGACCGATGTGAGCCCAACTCACTGTAGGTTGTATTCTTGATCACCTCAGTCGGTTAACGCTAACACTATTTCTCGACGATGTATAAGCTTAAAGTTGTGACGCTGAATTGCGTCAGCTTGATTGTCCAGAGGCGTAAGCAATGGCTCCTGAATACCCTCCTCAAAGAACGAGCGGATGTTGCGCTCCTGCAGGAAACGAAGCTCACGCCCGGACATGTAGAGCACGCAACTAAATTCTTTGAGCGCCTTTTTGACTTCCGGCACTCTAACGCTATCTCACATAGCGCTGGCACAGCAGTTCTAGTTCGCAAAAATAAGGAAATTTCGGTGTTTCCAGAATGGGAAACTGATCGCAGCGGCAGAGTATGCGCAGTGGACTTGCTGTGCCACGGCGATGTGCTGCGGGTCGTATCAGTGCACGCTCCGAATGATCCGGCAGAAAGAAAGGCCTACTTCGACAACTTGGCGCAGTACATCGACACACCGGCCAAGGTGATTGTGGGCGGCGACTTCAATTGCATATTAAACGCAAAAGATTGCTCGCAGGGCCTGAGGCAGGACTCGAGTTTGGCGGTGCTTCGGAAACTCCTTACAGTGCATGACTTGCAAGACGTTACTGGAGCGGTAAACGCCCCCGATCCCGGCTATACGCACTGGCAAGGAAACTGTCATTCGCGTTTAGATCGGGTTTACGCGTCGAGTGACATAGCAAAAGTGGCTACCGCTTATCACGTTGAACCACTGGCCTTTTCCGACCACGCATTGGTCGCCGTGCGGTTCGGAAAGAGAGCACTAACGAGACAGGAGCCTTGCTGGCAATCGTGGAAACTCAACGAAAGTCTGCTTGACGATGACGAGGTGGTCAAGGAACTGAAAGGGCTTATCAAAAATGAAACCGAGAAACAAGCAATGAATGCCGTGAATTGGGAACTGTTAAAAGAGGAGATTAAAATGAAGCTGATATCAGTCGGGCAGGAAAAGGCGAGAAAAAAAGAGTGGAAAAGAAACTTCTAACAGAAACTTTAAGAACGCTTATTCACGCTGAAAATCGGACTCCGGGATGTTTTGGTGACGACATAAAAGAATGCAAGTGTAGTCTACTATCTAAGCTAGAGGAAGAATACAGAGGTGCAATGATTCGGTGTAGAATGCAAACACTAGAGCGAGACGAAGAGCCTACGAAAGTGTTTAAAACGAAAGAACGTGAACGAGCAACAAAAAATAAAATCACGGCCCTAAGAGTTGGGGAAGTTCTTGTTACTCGCCAAGAAGAGATCGAACGAGAACTCGTCAAATTTTACGAGGAGCTATTTAAAGTGAAGCAAAATTCCAATGATCATCTATCAAAAAAGTTCCTTAAAATGATGCCGCAAGTAGAAAAATTAGTGTCAGAACAGGTAAATCAAGATATCACAGTTGAAGAAGTAATCGAAGCAATTAAAGAATTAGCACCTCGTAAGTCACCAGGTGTGGACGGGCTTGGAGCGGCATTCTACAAAACGTGTTCAGAGCAAATAGCGCCGATCCTTTGCGAGGTCTACGCAGACATTTTGAAAAGACAACTTCTCCCACCCTCCATGAGACAGTCGGTAACAGTGTTAATACCAAAGAAAATAAGCACCAACAATATTCGATCGGCCGACGACTATCGGCCAATAAGTTTGCTAACGGTTGATTACAAAATCCTCGCCAAGATACTAAGCAAGCGCCTCGAGAGCGCCCTGCAAACGGTCGTTGGGGAGCACCAAACTTACGGGTTTAAAGGGCGGACAATTGGCTCAAATCTCCATATAATGCGTATGATCGCGGAAACTGCAGAAGCAATGCAAATGCCGATAGCTGTGCTGCAAGTTGATTTAAAAAAGGCATTTGACAAGGTATCACACTCATTCTTATTTTCATTACTAGAGCACTGCGGTGTGGGGAACCGACTATTGGGGTATGTAAAAATATGCTACAAGGATATTAGGACGCGCCTTTTAGTAAACGGTCGTAAAACCACGTCAATCCCAGTCTTTTCATCGGTCAGACAGGGGTGTCCGATGTCACCAACACTGTTCGCTTTGTACTTGGAGCCTCTCTGTAGGGCAATTCTTAGTGACGTGAATATACGAGGGGCCGGCCTGGCGGCGTCGCATGTCAAGCTTTTAGCCTACGCAGATGATGTGAGTGTAGTGTGTATGTCGCGGCCAGAACTAAGACTTGCACTCGGGCACATTGAAGAGTTCTGTAGTGTGTCGGGGGCCGAAATGAACACGAAAAAATCGTCAGGGACTTGGCTAGGGCCATGGATGTCCACGCCCGACTTATGCATGGGAGTCCCATGGACTGTCTCGTTGTCAAATTACTTAGGGGTCAGCCTTGACCGAACAAAGTTAGGCAGCGGCGAAGGTGGCACGAGGCTACAGGCCGTTAGAGCCAAAGCTACGGAATGGCAAGGAAGAAATATTTCTCTCTTAAATCGAAGTTATGTTTGTAATGCTGTTTTCTTCTCTTGTGCATGGTACTCGGCACGTGTTGTGCCTTGTCATAACAGTGAAGTGCAAAAAATTCAAAGAGTATATGCGACTTTCGTGTGGAATTCTTGTTTCGAACGAACGCGCCGTACTAATCTTTTCATCAGCCCCCACAAAGGCGGGCTAGGGCTAGTTAATTTTGACATTAAGTTGAAAGTGCATCGGTTTTTGCTTTTCCGAGACAAGGAAGCCCCGATATCCGCCGCAGTACTACATTCGCTAGGAGGGCGTTATCTCTCTTCGTGGCTGGACGTCAACGAAGGTGACGATGCAGTAAAGAAGGCACCCGTTCTGCGATATTATAAAGAGATAGCAGAAGCGGTGAAGTATTTTGAAAATAGATTTTCAAAGGAATACTTAAGTAAAGTGAAAAGGAAACGTTTGTACTGGGACACGATTGACCTAGTTATGCCGCCGCCCCTCTACCGATCTGGCTTTACTGCAGAAGCGGACGGATCCGATGTCTTCAAGCGGCTGAGGAGGTACCCTGTCCGGCAGGGAATTAAAGACTTTTTTGTCAGGTTTCACATGGAAGTGTTACCAGTGAAAACATGGGAAGAAAAGAAAGGGTTTTTCCTCCCATGGGGAACAAACTGTGTTATTTGCCCCTTTGCCGAGACGCTGCAGCACACCTTCTTGTATTGTACAAATGCCGAATTATTCTGGGCCCAGCTGCGGGCGGAAGCCGGAATCTCTTTATATCCAACATGGCACAGCATGAAGTTTCTTGATGTCGGGAAGCAACAGCATAGCCTCAGCCTTGAAATATTAACCTTAATTGGATTACACGCAATTTGGAGTTCTCGCACGGATCACACGCTGGTAAGAGAAGGTGGTCAACCCGCGTGGAGGTATTTGATTCAAGGAATTAACTATGTCGCCTCCTTAGTTAAGGAGATAGAGTTCCCTGAGAGCGACTTTTGGGAAACTCTTAAGTCCCGATTAAAAATAACGAGATGACCAGATAACAAGTCACTGAATGCAGGTGCTGTGTTACTATTTTCCGTTGTTGCTATTCTTTGGTGCACTGTTGAATTGTACTGTCCATGCAAGTGTGTGTTACTGTGAATGTATTCTGAACTGTTACACCTCATGGGGTAGTCGCGAGCCGCCGACTCACCCATCTCCTTTTACTATGTAAATAATTCAATCTTACCCAATAAAAAAAAAAAAAGCAGCGCGCGTGGCCTAACGGTTATAGCGCCTGCCTACCACGCGAAAAGCCAGGGTTCGATTCCTGGCCGCGGGGACGCCTTTTTGTTGACATCTAATGTAATGTTCTGGTAAATTCGAGAACCGTGTTGCTTGTTCGAGGTCAGAAAGTTCTACACGCCGAACCTTCTGGGCCGATTATTCCAGAAGCCCACGCATGTACATAAGGGGCTCCGCGTGGCGAGCCGGAATCAGTTTCGCCTCAGCGTTCGACCTTGCTGCTTCGCCGCCTTCGACGCCCGCGACGCTCTGTTGTTATCTTTTCTTCCTTTTTATTTTTGGGCACAAGTTCGCCCCATTAAACGTTTCAGTTTTCCAGTTATTCTTTTGTTTCCTCGCCTGTCCATTCGTGACATTTTGGTGGAGGTGCGGGGTACCGCTATGTCCGTGAAGCGCACCCCTCCGAAGTTCCCGCAGTACAAGTCCGAACCCAAGCTCCGGAGGTACCCGACGAAGACCAGATCGAGGCCCGGTTCAGTCGTCGCACCCAAGGCCTACACCCGGAATTCGGACTTCTGCCACCCAGGACCAGGCAGCCAACGAGGCCGACAATGGACGACCAGCAGACGCAGACCCCGGCCACTTCTAACATCATTTACCTGCCCGTCACACCACGGACTCCGACGCCTTTCCACGGGGAGATCCACGAGGACGTAGAGGATTGGCTACAACATTACGAACGAGTAGCCCGCCATAACCGATGGACACCGGAGCAGTGCCTTCAAAATGTCTACTTCGCTCTGGAAGGCACGGCGACGCACCTGGTTTGAGAACCACGAAGCGTCGATTTCGTCGTGGGAAGAATTCGCAGGCCGAGCTGCGACGCACCTTTGCCAACCAGCAGCGACGACAGCGTGCCGAAGAACTTCTCCAAGCAAGACACCAAGGGCCAAACGAGAGCGTCACAAGCTTCGTCGAAGACGTTCTCCGCCTCATGAACCGCGCCGACCCGAAACGCTCCCGAAGAGAAAAAGTTGCGGGTCCTAATGCGGGGCGTGAAGAGCAAACATCTTCGGTGGCCTCGTGCGGAGCCCGCCTACCACCGTCGAAGGTTTCATCACTGAGGCCACCAACATCGAACGTGCCCTGTCACGCGCGGGCCTCACACTACCAGAGACTTCCCGGCTTCGCCTGACCTCTCGCCGTCCAGCTGCAGCATCCCGGACATCCGCGACATCATCCGGGACGTCGTCCGGGAGGAAATCAAGAAGTTCCTGCCTGCTGCCCACCAGCCTGCTTCGCTCTCAGTCGCCGAAGTTGTCCGCGAGGAAGTTCAGCGGGCGTTCCACCCTGAGGCTCCTGCCAGCGTAGCGGCACCCGAGGAGCCCTCCCTGACCTACGCGGCGGTAGCTCGGAGACCAGTGCCAGCAGCCCGGCAGTATTCCACGCCACCCCGACGTGAGCCTCAGAGCCGCAGTACCTTCCGACGCCAGGAAGGGCGGCGCCAGCCCGTCCGTCCAGAACAAGCTGCGCCGAGAAAGACGGACGTGTGGCGCACGGCCGATCGACGCCCGCTGTGCTACCACTGCGGTGAAGCGGACCATATCTACCGTCGATGCCCCTACCGCCAGCTGGGCCTACGAGGGTTTGCGCCCAACGACCCTCGACCACGTCTTGGAGAGCGACCTCGGGACATCGAGGACTACCTCCGCCGCTCGTCATCTCCTGAGTCGTCTTCCCGCCGAGGATTCCGTTCACCGTCTCCGCGACGCTCGCCATCGCCCTTCCGCCGGTCTCGTCGAGACAGCCTGTCACCCATCGCTTCTCGTCGGGAAAACTAGGCGCGGCAATGCCGGGAGGTGGTGTTGCCGAAGACGAACGATGCCAAGATCCTCCAAGATCGTCGGAGCTCTCCCACTCTAACGCCGCAACGCCCCGAAACGACGTTTCTGCAACAGTGTCGAATAACCTCAACGTTATCATCGACGGCCACGACGCGACGGCGCTCGTCGACACCGGAGCAGACTACTCCGTTTTGAGTGGGAGACTCTCTCGTCGCCTTCGGAAAGTTATGACGTCATGGGACGGACCGCAGATACGAACCGCCGGCGGACATCTCATCACCCCAGTCGGGATCTGCACTGCTCGCGTTGAGATACACGGTGAAACCTGCCCTATCAAGTTCGTTATTCTGCAAGACTGTTCGAGGGACGTCATTCTCGGAATGGACTTCTTGTGTGAATACGGCGCCATCATCGACCTTGCTAAGAACAAGCTGACGCTTCGGAAACCTGTTCCATCGACGGAAGATCCCAAAGCGACGTTAGCTGCGGTGCGAGTCCTTACCAACCACGTAAACCTGCCGCCGCTGTCAAGTGTCTTTGTGCCCGTCGGGACCGAAGAAGCCACCTGCGGGGTTGCACTGTTGGAAGGAAGCGTTCAACTTCTCCTAGGACGAGGGATTGGCGTTGCAAGAGGCGTAACCAAGCTCCAGGACGGGCGTACCGTAGCCCTTGTCACCAACTTCCGGCAAGAGTCGCAGCACCTTACAAAGGGTACAGCTGTGGGATACATCGAGGAAATTCAGGACTCAGCCGCGATCGCCGCGATCTCAGAAGACGCCTCTCCGACGCAGCATACGAGAACCACGCCGTCAGAGCTCGACATCGACCCGTCCCTCCCAGCCCCACAACGACGAAAGCTCAGTGACCTTCTCGCCGAGTTCAGTGAGTGCTTCTCCACGTCGTCGAAGGTGCGCCAAACGACGGTTGCGAAACATCGAATAATCACTGATGACGACGCTCTCCCTGTGCACCGGCCACCGTACAGAGTCTCCGTGAAAGAAAGGGAAGTTATCCAGCACCAAGTTCAGGAAATGCTTGACGACGACATCGTACAGCCCTCAAACAGTCCGTGGGCTTCCCCAGTAGTCCTAGTGAAGAAAAAGACGGAACCCTGAGGTTCTGCGTGGACTACCGCCGGCTGAATGCAGTAACAAAAAAGGACGTCTATCCGCTGCCCCGCATCGACGACACCCTGGACCGGCTGCGCCACGCCCGATACTTTTCGTCGATGGACTTGAAGAGCGGGTACTGGCAGATTGAGGTCGACGAACGAGATCGTGAGAAGACGGCCTTCGTCACACCGGACGGACTGTATGAATTTAAAGTAATGCCGTTCGGGCTGTGCACAGCGCCGGCAACCTTCCAGCGTGTTATGGACACCGTCCTTTCCGGCTTGAAATGGCAGAGCTGTCTCGTCTACCTCGACGACGTTGTCGTGTTCGCAACCGAATTCGACGAGCACCTCAGACGACTGCGAGCCGTGCTACGGGCCTTCAAGGCTGCTGGGCTAACACTCAAGCCTTCGAAGTGTCGGTTTGCCTATGGAGAGCTGAAATTCTTGGGCCACGTCGTGAGTGCTCAGGGTGTAAGCCCTGATCCTGCAAAGACGTCCGCTGTCGCCGAATTCCCGAAGCCATCAGACAAGAAGGCCGTCCGAAGATTCCTTGGGCTGTGCGCCTACTACAGACGTTTCGTGCGTGACTTTGCACAGATTTCTTCACCACTGACGCATCTGACGAAGGACGACGTGCAGTTCCAGTGGGGAGAAGAGCAAGAACAAGCGTTCGACGAACTCAAGCGAAGGCTGCAGTCACCCCCTATCCTCGGACATTTTGATCAGTCGGCGGAGACAGAAATACACACGGACGCCAGCAATACCGGTCTCGGTGCGGTACTCGTTCAGCGACAAGAAGGGGCAGAGAGAGTAATCGCTTACGCAAGCCGGGCGCTGTCTAAGGCAGAACAAAATTATTCAACGACCGACAAAGAATGTCTTGCTGTCATCTGGGCAATAACCAAGTTCCGTCCGTACTTGTACGGGATCCCGTTCCGCGTGGTCACAGACCACCACGCCCTCTGCTGGCTCGCAAACCTCAAGGACCCGTCAGGACGCCTCGCACGGTGGAGTCTGCGACTGCAAGAATTCGACGTAACCATTGTGCACAAGTCTGGCCGCAAGCATAATGACGCCGACTGCTTGTCTAGGGCCCCAGTCGAATCTCCTCCTGACAGCACCGATGACGACGATGACGCCCGTTTCCTCGGAGCAGTTACAAATACCGACATGGGAGCACTTCAACGAGACGACCCGGAACTTCGCGCCGTGATCGACCACCTCGAAGGTCAAGGAAGTTCCGTTCCGCGAGTCCTGGCCCGAGACTTGTCAAGCTTCATTCTGCGGCAAGGCGTGCTCTTCAAGAAGAACTTCGGAACCAGCAACGCTGCCTGGCTGCTGGTTGTGCCTGCCAGCCTGCGAGAAGAAATCTTTCAAGCATGCCACGACGACCCGACGGCTGGACACCTTGGCTACAGCAGGACGCTCGCCCGGATTCGTGACAAGTACTACTGGCCGAGACTCCCGAAAACCGTCCATCTGTACACACGGTCGTGCCATGAGTGCCAACGACGTAAGAAGCCTCCGACAAAGCCAGCAGGACTCCTGCAGCCGATATCTGCCCCGACTACGCCCTTCCAGCAGGTCGGAATGGATTTGCTTGGGCCGTTCCCAACATCGACGCAAGGGAACCGGTGGATTATCGTCGCGACCGATTATCTTACACGATACGCCGAGACGAAAGCCCTCCCATCGGGAACAGCGGTGGAAGTCGCCAAGTTTTTCGTCGAGTCCATTCTCCTTCGACACGGCGCACCGGAAGTGCTGATCACAGATCGAGGGTCATCTTTCCTGGCACAGCTGACTCAAGAGGTACTTCGGCTCAGTCACACCAGCCATCGACGAACCACCGCTTATCACCCGCAGACCAACGGGCTAACAGAGCGGCTCAATAAGACCATCGCCGACATGATCTCCATGTACGTCGACGTGGAGCACAAGACGTGGGACGAGGTGTTGCCGTACGTTACATTTGCGTACAACACAGCGGTACAAGAAACCACAGGAATGACGCCGTTCGAACTGGTACACGGCCGGACGGTTACCACGATGCTGGACGCCATGCTCCCTCACGTGCCAACCGACGATGGCAACGACGACGCCCAACTGATCTCTCAACGCGCGGAGGAAGCTCGCCAACTGGCAAGAATCAAGATTCAAGAGCAACAGCGAGTCGACGCACGCCGGTATAACCTTCGTCGCAGGGACGTCCACTTCCAACCCGGAGACCGGGTATGGGTGTGGACACCGATCCGCCGCCGTGGTCTCAGCGAAAAACTCTTGAAGCGCTACTTCGGACCCTACAGAGTGCTTCGTCGACTCGGGGATCTGAACTACGAGGTGATGCCCGACGGAACACGGACTTCATCACGCCGCCCTCCACGACCAGAAGTCGTCCACGTCGTGCGCATGAAGCCGTACTACGCTCGATAGGACTGTGGACCTTATGTGTTCCAAATGACTCTTTAGCTTACCGTTCTTTTTGTTTGCTTTGTTTTGTTTTCGTGCTGCATCGGGGCGATGCACGTTTTGAAGGGGGAGTAATGCCGCGCGCGCAGCTTGCCAAGTAGGCAGCGCGCGCGTGGCCTAACGGTTATAGCGCCTGCCTACCACGCGAAAAGCCAGGGTTCGATTCCTGGCCGCGGGGACGCCTTTTTGTTGACATCTAATGTAATGTTCTGGTCAGACATGTACGTAACGAGTTACAAGGAACGAGTTACTTGTATCTAGTAACTATTTTAGGTAACAAGTAACGTATTTAGTTACTTTTCTAGAAAAGGAACAAGTAACGGTGTTTAGTTACTTTGAAGGCCAAGTAACGAGTAACGGTATCTTGTTACTTTTGAGGAGTAACGTGTACAACACCGCTTAAACGGCCTTGTTTTTATTCTATACTGAGTATGCGTCTATTGCGACAAAGGCAGATGGGCAACCCGAAAAACAACTAAACAGTATGACAGTACAGCAACGTATATCGCTGAACACGTCAGTCGAACAGTTCCACTGACGTGTCCAGCGATAAAGGTTGCTGTACTGAACTCTACAACTGGGAATGTCCTTCACCCAGCGAGCACAATCAGGTTCGTTGGTTGAACCGTCTAGAAACGGGTACGGACCGAATTTAAACCCGGAGGTTACAAACACGGGAAGGCACATGACCCATTACCCGCTGTCCTCAATGAAGGCGCAGTTCTCGAAGATTCACCAGCTCTTCCTGAAGCACAACACTGCCGTTCCTTTGAGCGCGTTGGTAGAACGACTCTTCAGCGTCGCCGGAGTTGTATTTTCAAGGAAGCGAGGAAACATAACTGATGAAAACTTCTACAGGCAGCTGCTGCTTAAGGGCAACGACTACTAAAAAGAAAACAATAAACCATTACCATGAAACAAAAAGCGTTGCGTATTTGGTCTTCAAAGTAACGTGAAAAGTAACTCGTTACTTTTGAGGTAACTCACGCGTTCCTTTGGAGAATCGGTAACGAGTAACGTATTTAGTTCCTTTTTGAGCGAGTAACGAGTAACGGTATTTAGTTACTTTTTTGGGGTAACGTGTACATGTCTGGTTCTGGTGAATTCGAGAACCGTGTTGCTTGTTCGAGGTCAGAAAGTTCTACACGCCGAACCTTCTGGGCCGATTATTCCAGAAGCCCACACATGTACAGTCGCCGGCCATATGAGCTCCCCGGCCGAACGCCGACCGGATCCGCGAAAATCCCGCACGCGGCGCGTCGAGCGTTGCCGCGTTTTGGGAGCCGGCTATTGGGACCAAACCATTCCGTTATCAAAGGGGTGGACGCATAGCTTTTATCAAGATTGCAGCCTTTAGAAGTGTGAATCACAAAAACATGGCCGGTGTTAGAGGCGGGGTTTGAGCCGCACGTCCGGGAGCTTCCTGGCTCGTGACGACGACCATTCCCCGAAGTGAAGAACCCAGGGGTCCAGTGGAGGTGGGAGAATTGGTAACGTAACGAACGGTTTAATTACATGGTTGCGATACAGTCGTCAAATCCGAGAGAACTCCTGAGCAGCCTCGCGCTCCGCCTTATATAGGGTCCGTTTTCTCCCTCACTCCCCGCCAGGGCAGCAGGTGCGCAGCAGCAACCCGCCGTCAAGTGCGTCGTAGCAAAGTCCGCCGCGTCGTAGCCAGAAGTGCGTCGTAGCCATGGTCCTCCGCAATTAGGTCATGCCTCTCTCCCCTTCCGGAGCGCGCCAAGCCCCACGCACGCACACACGTCCCGTTGACGTCACGGACTCGTCGAGACCTGTCTTCTCCGCAGTTAGGCCCGGCCTCTCTCCCCTTCCGGAGCGCACCAAGCCGCACGCACGCACACACGTCCCGTTGACGTCACGGGCACGTCGAGACCTGTCTCCGCAGGCGCAGACACGTAGGCGCCGGGTCCGTACTCCTCGAGACTCGTTTCGCGTAGGCCCCGTCCAGCAGGCGACGTTCCCGGACAGATCATGACTCGTTTCCGCCGCGTTGAAACTCGGAAGAAGGTCGCCGAAGGTTCCATTCTTAACAGCCCCTCCGGGGCCAGGGAAACCTCGAAAGGCCGGTGGTACGATCGCTGGCCTGAAGAGGTGGGCTTGGAGTAGGCCTTGAGAAGACGCTGCAAGCACCCAACAAACTCCCAAACCTCTTACAACGGAGGCATTAGCGGAAACGTCCCACACAACACCACGCCACACAGCAGCCAAACGCTCGGAATTCGCCAGAGACCCGCCAGACTGGACTACGGATTACAAAAATTTGCAAAAAAAACTACAAATTTAAAACCTTAGGACAATTGCGGGTATCGAGACCCGCTGTCGCCAAAACACAACTCATTTTTCCAAAGAGGTCACTATGAACAAAATACAAAAGACAAAAACTCTTCGCAATTTGTGAGGTCCTTTTGGGGTTTTAACGAAGTGCCCCCACTTAGATCCTCATTCCCGTGGATGACGAAGACCTCTGAGATCATCCCTACTGTTTTTCGTGATGCCAGAAAAATCTGCTCAACCCATCGGCATTGCCGTTAAATTTGCCTTTCCTTTTTCTTGCCCTGAAGTCGTAGTGATCGATTTTCACGTGATTTCTAGACGTGAAAATGCGGTCCTTATAGCGCCGATAAAACAATCCGCCTTTTTCATGCCCCGTCACATTGGTCCTAGCAATCTCCTGAGCTGTACCGCGAAACCCTGACACACTAGGGTCGCTCTTCTGCTCGACTGTCAAAGACACTCCGTCTGCTCGTAGCAGAGGACCAAAGTTACGTGACGCCGGAGCTACGAGAGATCTTTCACTGATCCCGTCTTCCTCCGCCTTTTTCGCCGGCTCGTTGGGACGGCGTACACTTTCTAGTGCTACGAGGTCAGGCTGTTCTACAACCTGGTCCCTCTCATCCCGTTTCTCTGCCTCGAACTCTGGTAGTGCCTGCTCCCCGACAGCTGCCTCTGGCTCTGGATCACTCGTCAACAAAGGGGCGAGCTGACGCGATTTGGACCTCGTACCTGACTGAACTAGTCCCTCTCCCAGTTGTTGACCCCTCTCGCGCAGCAGGAATTCTGACCGGTTAGAAAACAAATAAGGATACTCCAACGGGACTGTTTGCGAGACAGCCGCCTCTGTCACTAGCTCTCCGAACGGGCCAGTTATCCTTACCGTCGCCATAGGCAGACAGACACTGTGCTTTTCGAGCAGCTGCTTGATCCAAACTACCTTTCCAGTAAAATCGGATCGTCGTTACATACGATGGATGAACCACGTCCATCGTCGCTGCACTGTCCCGAAGCACCCTGCACGGCTTTCCGTTTACCTGGAGCTCGTGAAGATAGGGACGAAGGAGCTCCAGGTCCTCGTCACTACCGGTCACGGTCGAGAACACAACCCGCGGTTTCTTACATCTGGCCGCTATGTGTCCCGGCTCCTGACAGTTGTAGCACAGGAACGGCTTCCTAGCCTCGAACTGCCCTGTTTGGCTTTTCCGCGCCTCGTCTCCGTTCGAGTGTTCTGCGCTCTTTTCTGGGACCTTTTGTCCTGCTTCGGGCTTCTCGGGCCCGTTTTCTCGCGAGCCGTTTCCCTGTCGGAAGGTCTTGCGCTGATCGCTCCGGCCGGGTTCGCTTTCCTCTCCGCTCAGCTTTCTACGCGTTGCGTACTCTTCGGCTAGCTCAGCGGCCCTTTCGACAGTGTCGACTCCTACCCTGTCCTGCACCCAGAGCTTGACTGACTGCGGAATGCTACGAAAGAACTGTTCGAGGCACACACACTCGACTACCTTGTCTCGGCTTTCGTACACTTCCTCGCTCTTCAACCATTCTATCAAATTGGTTTTAAGCCCGTAAGCGAATTCCGAGTAGCCCTCGCTGCTCTTTTTGGATGCGTTTCTAAACCTTTGACGGAACGCCTCGGCAGAAAGGCGGTACCGTTTCAAAAGGCTGGACTTCACCTTGTCGTAGTCGTCCGCGTCTCCAGCACTAAGGCGCGCGACAACCTCTGCAGCCTCACAGGGCAACAAAGTCAAAAGCCGTTGCGGCCACGTTTCTGGGGCGAAGCTCAACTTCTCACATGTCCTCTCAAAGTTCACTAAGAACAGGCCCACGTCTTCCCCAACTTTAAACGGCTGCATGAGCTTCTTCATTTGATACGACTCGGTCTCACTTGCTCGCACCGGAGTCCCAACTCTACTGTTCTGTGAGTTTAATCGCTGTTGTTCCATCTCTAACTCTAACCTTTTTAGCGCTGCTCGTTCCTCTCTCGCTGCAGTCTGCTCCCGTTCCCGTTCCTCTCTCGCTGCAGCCTGCTCCCGCTCTCGTTCCTCTCTCGCCGCAGTCTGTTCCCGCTCTCGTTCCTCTCTCGCCGCAGTCTGTTCTCGTTCCTCTCTCGCTGCAGCCTGCTCTCGTTCTCGTTCTCGTTCCTCTCTCGCTGCAGCCTGTTCTCGTTCCTCTCTCGCTGCAGCCTCGCTCTTAGCGTTCAGAAGCAGTTCCCACGCAATTTTAATTTCCTCTACTTCTGCGCTCTCTGAAATCGCTTTACTGATCTCAGATTTCTTCATCTTTTGCTCCACCTCCACACCCAATTCTTCACATAAACAGAATAAATCTGTTCTCAGTAACCTCATTAGATCCATGATCGCTGCTCTTTAGCTTTGGCTTTGTTCTTAAACTTGTCGCGAGGTTGTACCTAAACCTAGCGCACGAGTCAAACACTAAGGATTCCCAGCAGTTCAAAATTAATTACCCATAATCTGAAGCCTGGCGAATCTCAAAGCAAAGTCCAAACGCTCACCCGCAGATGTAGCACGATGTCGCATGGTCCGATCCCAACCGCTGCCAACCAGTTGTTAGAGGCGGGGTTTGAGCCGCACGTCCGGGAGCTTCCTGGCTCGTGACGACGACCATTCCCCGAAGTGAAGAACCCAGGGGTCCAGTGGAGGTGGGAGAATTGGTAACGTAACGAACGGTTTAATTACATGGTTGCGATACAGTCGTCAAATCCGAGAGAACTCCTGAGCAGCCTCGCGCTCCGCCTTATATAGGGTCCGTTTTCTCCCTCACTCCCCGCCAGGGCAGCAGGTGCGCAGCAGCAACCCGCCGTCAAGTGCGTCGTAGCAAAGTCCGCCGCGTCGTAGCCAGAAGTGCGTCGTAGCCATGGTCCTCCGCAATTAGGTCATGCCTCTCTCCCCTTCCGGAGCGCGCCAAGCCCCACGCACGCACACACGTCCCGTTGACGTCACGGACTCGTCGAGACCTGTCTTCTCCGCAGTTAGGCCCGGCCTCTCTCCCCTTCCGGAGCGCACCAAGCCGCACGCACGCACACACGTCCCGTTGACGTCACGGGCACGTCGAGACCTGTCTCCGCAGGCGCAGACACGTAGGCGCCGGGTCCGTACTCCTCGAGACTCGTTTCGCGTAGGCCCCGTCCAGCAGGCGACGTTCCCGGACAGATCATGACTCGTTTCCGCCGCGTTGAAACTCGGAAGAAGGTCGCCGAAGGTTCCATTCTTAACACCGGTTAGAATTGCTGTCTTTGGGTGTTGGCCCCAAGTGTTCGGAGATGATGTTATAACTGCTGATAAACTGGAGCTTTGCTTTAGGCGTAGAAAAAGCAGCAGTGTTCGATCGATGTTTACAAATGTAAAAACCCTATGTTTGATATGATATCAGGCATGACAACAATGATACCTCGGCAAGCGAGAAGTGGCCGACCAGGAAGCACATCTGCAAAATCATCGTGTAGAGAATTACCCTTGGCGAAGCAACACACAACTGAGCGCAGAACAATAGTCTCTCCTCGATAAAACGCGTTCATGAAAAATGCCTGAATCTTTATTCTGCTTTGACACAAATATTTTTTTTGTTGTTATCTATAGCATATCCTTATAGATTAAAAAAATTATTTCAAAATCGCTTGTCATTGTCTTGTCTAGGTTTAAGAACGATTGTAAGAAAGGCTTGTGCGTAGGATCACTCTTCGGACAGGAAATATTTAAAATAACAAACCGGTTTTGCAAATCAAAGAGTAGCATATAACACGTCAGAGATATTATGCAGTGAAGAATTTCGATAAGCCGTCTGCGTTTGCCAACAACCGTAAAGCGGGATTGTAATCAGCCGTGCTTTAGATTCAAGTTCGAGAACGCGGAATGCTATTAAACTTCCTGCGTCCACCCCTTTGATAATGGAATGGTTTAGTCCCGATAGCCCGGCTCCCAGAACGCGGCAACGCTCGACGCGCCGCATGCGGGATTTTCGCTGCTCCGGTCGGCGTTTGACCGGGGGAGCTCATATGGCCGGCGACTGTACATAAGGGCTCCGCGTGGCGAGCTGGAATCAGTTTCGCCTCAGCGTTCGATCCTGCTGCTTCGCCGCTTTCGACGCCCGCGACGCTCTGTTGTTATCCTTCTTTTTCCTTTTATTTTTGGGCACAAGTTCGCCTCATTAAACGCCTCATCATTTGTCATTCGTGAGAATATTAATAAAAATGATAATGCTTCAAAGACGAAAATGACGGTCAGATGTCTTCTAAATAATTTTAAACGACCGCACCATAATACTGCCCTTCGTGCCTTGCAGGGCTTTGGAGATAAAAGTCGCTGCCATTTGTCTTACTAAGACAAAGCAACCAAAATTCGCAAAACTTCACTGTGTGTGTATGTTTTTTTTCACAACAGACACTAAGGCAACATCAAAAAGAAATTGGGTCGAGCAAGGTTGAAACAGAAAGGCGCTGGGCTGAGTACAAACGCAGATCACATTTTTTAATGATCAGCCCAGCCCGATGAACAATGCCTCCTTTTCTGAGGCCTTGAATATGATAAATTAAACAAAGTGACAGCTTCTTCCGGCTGGAGAACGTGCGATTAAGGAGAGATAAACTATTATAAGCCCAGGGTCGTAAACTCGTGGAACACAGAGTCTTTGCGTTCTGACGTAGAGAGGGGAGTGACCGTAAGAAGGCCACGAAGTTTCCCCTCCCTCATATTCGAGGGTGCGCTCAACTTCGCAGCGTTTGACCTGGGAGGGCCAAAAATTTGCGGTGACTTCGCTCGGCTATGCCAGGATGTATGTAACGTGAGCTTATGCGCACAAAATGAGAGGCGCTATCAAGCCGCTCCGGTGCAGCGTCAGACTTGGCTAGTGCGCAACGGAGGCGCACAGCAGACCGGCGAGGCGGGCGCGGCGGCGGCAGGCGCGCAATGGCGGCTTCGCGTGGCTCTCTAATAAGCCGTGCTCATTATGCGAGCCGTGCTTATTATGCGAGCCGTGCTCATTATGCGGAGCGCCCGGCGCCGTACATCGTGCTCATTAAGGCACAACCACATTGGCAGTCTCGGAGGCCTGCGGCGCGACGGTCTTCGCTGCCGGTTGCCGACCGAAACCAGCTTTTCGGCTTCAACGGCGCGACGTAGCAACGCCGCAGAGCCAACCGCTCCTTGCGCGGTTCTTAGCTCGACGCCGCTCGGCGCAGAAGAGAGGAGCCAATGGGAGGTGGCGTAGATGGTGACGTCGCAATGCCATGGCAACGCTCAAACCGGTCCTCCACGCGTCTTTCACGTTCCGAAGGACATGTTTCGTGTCGTCTGCTATCCCTATTTCCCCCTGATGCCTTTCGGAACGGAGTGGTTCCTTGAAACTGTGGGACTGGTTCCTTTTTCATATGACAAGACTTAGCCAGACTACCTAGATAATGACGCTAAGAAGAACTGCTGGGAAATTATAGGAGCGAAATTCGGAAGTACAGGTGAGTTTCTCCGCGGCACTTGTTACATGTCGTCTGTGTTGTGACGGATGTCGCGTTGATTTGGTGACACTTTCGAAAGTAGCCTTCATCTCTGGCGCGCCACCGGGGCAACAAAGCACTGACCTGTCCTTCGGTGTTTCGGTAGAACCAACTCGGCCGGACCCAAAACCTGCGCTTCCTTCCCTTCAGAGCGCGGCGACGTCGCAAGATGAACGAGCAGGCTAGGATAATCACATTCACGCTGATCACCAGGTCATCATCCATTCCTACCATGTAAGCAGCGAGTGCGGTTTCGATGCTGATATATGCGAAAGATGAGAGCCGAAACGGAAGAATCTAACGACTAGCACACCACGAAAGAGCGGGAAATCTGACGAGAGGCGCTCGCGCGATCGCAAAGATCCAGTGCTGTCACGTGACGCCAGCAAAACGGAGGCTAATGTGGACTCCTCGCGTCGGGACGCCGGACGGCGGTGCCACCCGGCGGCGCCGCCCGGCGGCGCCGTTCGCGCTTAGTGTGGTCAGGCCTTTATGCTGATCTCGCGGCGGCGGCGGATCTCGCCGCCGCCGCCTAGAGCCGTATATGTAGAGAGTTTGGCCATTCATTGGGAAGTATAGGAGACAAATGAGGAGGCGCCATTGGCTGAAAGCGGGCTGGGCGTGCTCCAGGGCGTCTTCAGAAATTCGAATGTGACCAACCAGAAGCCGGAGATAATGCCCTGGCGGTGGTCGCGAGAAACTAATCCGATAAGTGCATCGGAGTAACTGTCGGTGACAGAAAATATGGTACACGTGGTGTTTCAATCACGCTCATCCAAAATGATTGTGGAAGAGTGCGACCTGCGGAACGAACGACATAATCCTTACGCCAAGCGCCGAGGGCCGGGAATCTGCCGTCCGAGCGGTCACACTCTGTCCGTGCAAAACAGAGTTGAGCGGCGCATTCGTTTCATTCATCTTTCTGCACGATCATGACCGAAACATCTCCTGCACCCTATTTTCAACCACGAAGAGTTACTACACTTCACTCTTACGCGCTTAGTAAAACCATATACGAACATATACCTTTGATCAGAACTGTTACTCGTTACCACCGCTAGGGGATTCTTTTCGGCTTCTGGTTGGTCAAGAGAGCATGCCAAGTCCTCTTTCCGAGTCTGGTGCACGCCCTGGCTCTGCCCGCGCCTCTCATTGACCAAACTCTTTGTATGCACGGCTCTGCCGCCGCCGCGCGCTCCGCATAATGAGCACGGCTCGCATAATGAGCACGGCTCATTACGCAGAGCCACTGCAGCTGCTCAACCTCGGCCAGTGTAGCTCACGCTGCAAAATTCCCCGCGATCGCTAGGCGGTGCACGAGAGCCCGAGACAGCGTGGGGAGGCGAGCGTTCACTCCACTCGCTGTGCGTTGTCTTTGGGTTCTGCTAGCGCCGTCGCGCCTTTGCGCCAAAATGCAACCAATTCATGCCTCGCTCAGACGAGGAGCTAGAGCAGATGACGGGAGTTGGTCTGCTACGATACCCCGTTCCAACAGCAGAACCAAAAAAAGTAAATTTTCTGCTAGAAATCGCGTCCCGCAATCCGCAAACTCAAACGCGAGCTCGAATAGTGAAGGCGTCGATATTATACGAAGAGAGGAGCCGACAACCCGTGCTTGACAAAAATGATCCATGGAGAAGGGGAACAAGAGGCACAAAGGACAAACATAAATCTCCAAAGTCAGCTAGGTGACTTGTGCGCGACCGAAAAATCCGCCTGTCCGGGTACCGAAACCCGGGACCTCTCCATTTACTGTGGAGCGCTCTACCGACTGAGGTAACCAGGGGTTAGACGTCAGTATAGCAAACGGGTTTTATCAGCTGCCACCAGTCTAACACCAACAAGGGTGAAAGGCTTGCACTTTTAAGGTTATGGTTATAAGGCAATCAAATGCAAAGGGGCAGGCGAGCTGGACAAAGAATGACGAAAATAATCCTTGGAGAGGGGGAACAAGAGGCACAAAGGACAAACGTAAATCTCCAAAGTCAGCATAAATCTCCAAAGTCGTCAGTCTTTGGCCAGGTCGCTTGCACCTTTGCATTTGATTGCCTTATAATCATAATTAGGGATGTCGCGAACCATCCTAGGTTCAGATTTCGAAAGGTTTCGATATTTTCGAAGCGAACTGAGGTTCGCATTCGAAAAAATTTCGGTATTTTCGTACCGACACGAGGTTCGAAATCGAAAAATTCGCTACTTTTGATCACAGTTGAGTTTCGAATTCGAGAAGTTCGAAGCTTTCGATGGTTTCAAAAATTTCGGGTTCGAATATTTCTAATATTCTTTTACATGAGGTTTCATAAATTCGAAGATTTCGAACTTTCCTAACTTAAAATTCGAGATATTTGAAAAATTTAAATTTCTTGGGATCTGAAGTTCTAAATATTCGAAGATATCGAAATTCTTTGGATATAAAATTCGAAAAATTCGAACGCTTCGATTTTTATAGACATGAAGTTCGAAAACTTTGAAGATTTCCAATTTCTTTCTACACAAAGTTCGAAGGTTTCGATTCTCTTTTAAAGCTAATTTTGAAAAAAAAAAGCTTCAAGATTTTGAGTTTTCTTTTTTTTTGTGCTGGAATATTTGCAGTCCAGAGTAACGTGTGACCATAGATCAGTAATTTTGACTGCCAGCTCGGGGGGGGGGGGAAGGTCTTTAACGTGCATAGCGCAGTGGTGATCACACGAACGCACTGTTTTACAGATACTCATCCAGTTCGAAACGGCCAGGGGCGGGCAGGAGGTTGAGGCTCAAGAAAACCTTGAAGCGACCTGGCAAACTACCTCCCCACCCCTTGCACGCTGGTAGTAATCCGGTCGAACGCCACCCGAGTGACGCTGGCATATTGTAAGTTAAGTTGTAAGTTGTAGATTTATTTTCCGTGACGGAGGAAACGCCCGCAAAAAGTCACAGAAGCCGACACAACTCGAGATCGAGGAGCGTTCTACAACACTAAGTGGCGTCGGAAGAGGAAAAATGGGGGGGAGGGTGCTCTAGCCCCCCTTCCCCCCTTCCAGATATTTCGGACTGTTAAAGAAAACAATACGGGAAAGAGGGCGTGGTCGAACTTATTTTAATCCGAGAATTTTTATGTATATGTATAGCTACTGTCGCTCTTCACTGCATAAAAGATCGCGTAGAATCGTCATTTTCGGAAACTTGTTGTCAGAAGGCACTACTTTTCACATGCTTAGAGGTTCGGAAGTTCAAAGCTATGTCTTTTCGACCTAAATATCTGTGCCATTGGTAAAAGAAAAATAAACACAGCAATAAATTCGGAGATAAAAAGCTGGTGAAAAAAAAAGGAAACTATAAAGATCCCGCCGGAAGTCTTGTATTCTTGCATATTCAGAAGCTCAGAACTTCGAAACAAGATTTCTCCTACCAAAATGTGTACAGGCTAAAAAAAAAACATTCCCAAAAACGTTAAAAAAAAAACAATTTTTTTAATGACGTGTTGAACTTGAATAATATTAGAAATCTTCGTTCATGAGTTAATTTATTCTTCATTCCACATTATTTTGTATTCTGCAGATGGCAATTATTTGTACTGTCTTTGGTATAAATTTAAATGCAATACCTCAAACAAATTAGACAAAACAATACCACATTTAGGACATAATTGCCCGTAGGTACATGTTTGGACATTTCTTCGAAAACTCATATTGAATAACAATAATCACATCTTAAGACGACACTTACCTAAGCTATACATTGATCATTCTCAAAAGTTTAACATCTCTACTGTAAATAGCTTCGGCTTTAGCGCGCATCAAATATGGCACAAATGACAATCGTCAAAAACCCGTCGTCCTTCCTCGCCCCTTCGGGAATTTATTTCTTTAAAACTGAGCTTGCCAGAACATTGTAACTAGCGGCATTGTCTTTCGTAAGGAACGCAGCACCGCATGTAAAAATTCGAGAAAAATTACGATTGTACCTCACTACTTGAGTTCAAATAAAACCGTCCGCCGGTCTTTCGAAGTTCGACGGACGTCGAACTTTTACCCTAAAAGTTCGAAGCTCGTCAAACTTCTGATTTTTCAGGAATCGAGGTTCTGAAACTTGTCGATTTCTCTTGATAAATAATTCGAAAGTTCGAAAATTATCGAATTCCTTGGCGTAGGAAGGTCGAAAGTTCGAAAATCATCGAATTTTTTGGTCAATCAAGGTCGAAAGTTCGACAAGCATCGAAGTTTGCAGCATAATAAGTTCGAAAGTTCGAAAGAATAGAATTCTCTAGCGTAATAAGTTCGGTGGTTCGAAAAGCGTCGACCTTTTGAACCGCTCGATTCGATCATCGAAACTTCGGTTCGAAAAAAGTTCGCGGCATCCCTAATCATAATCCGTGCTTTATTTTGCAAAAGTTGTGCCGCTATGTTGCCGTACAAACGCTCAAACTTACCAGTGTGTAATGAAAGATCTCAGGACAAACACATCAGAGGCCGCGAGATCTCACACCATCCATGTGCAGGTGAAAAGTAAAACATTTCTGGACAAAGCTCCCCCAGCAGAAACCTGTGACGCGTTCACTCAGCGTCCGTGAAAGCTAAACATGGAGACGTTACCCGAGGCTTGAGCAAAATCATAATCATAACGTTAGCTATCTTGCCCCGTCGTATTTTGTTTGAGAAAGCTCTGGTTCTCGACGCCCTCACCAGGGAAATAAAAAAAAGTCTTACGAAACGTATTGCCCGATATTCCAATGAACTAGATTTAAGCCGTATACGTTCAGTGGTTCACTCATAACACCATGCTTAAAACGGAGCAAGCGTCTGTGCGTACAGTCTCATATTTTTCACTAGTGTATGCTGTTTTGGAATCAGCTGGTTTCGGAAATTTACGCCGTCTCTAAATATCTGTGACAACTGAGTTGCTTAATTGGAACTCATCGCAAACAGAAGTTACACGTTGCAGCAACCATCCTTTATAGATAAACGTTGGCAGCTAGTAACTGCAATCTCGCATTCCACGCATCACGTCGAACAGAAAGCTGCTAGTTTCGGTTTGAGGTCGGTACTTTTCTACAACATCTATGTCAACAGCATCAGTCTGCACTCGGTGCATTAGGCAAGTTCGTTCGGCACCGGATCTGCGTACAGCCCTCCGTGGGTGCGATGCATTAGAACTCCAACAGTGTAAGTCTGGATCGCGGATCAGGAACCCGTCGGTGGCATCACCGGCGGCCATCGCTTGACAGCAAGCAATGCACGCAAGTCTAAGGGAGAAACACGCAAAAGTAGGAATAGCTTGTACGCGGTGCTCGAAGGCGAGCATTTTATGATGTGCTGCGATCATTATATCGAGTGCTTGGATATCGAATCGACGTTCGTCAAGCGTTCGAACGTCGATTTAGAAAATGGGCCGGAGCACCACCGAGTCTGCCGACGTCGCTTGCTTCGGTTTTGTAATAAATGACACGTTCAAGGAATGAACGGCCCGCTGAGAGTTTTAGTTTGTCAGAGAAGCTCTCACAGCAATTAAAAAAGCTTTCACAAGAAATACTATGTACAAGCGGTTACGGCGATGCGAGTGTCCCCAGTAAAGGCCTTCTAACTTATCGTTTGCTAAGCTCTGATGACTTCGAGAACACGGATTACTCCACAATTACTCCCGACAACCCTTGTCTCATTAAACACATCACAGTTTACGCCCAACAAAGTCGGAAACCTCGACCTTCGACCACACATATATTAAAAAAAGATTGGTATCTTAGCGCATTTGATATTCTTCCCCACAATATTAACTGTTATTTGCGGAAAACACGATATAAGTTTCATGGTCGAAAACAACCTACTAAGCCAATAAAAATCTGTTTTCCCGTTTCTCCCGTGTCAAGTGATGACTGCCGGTGGTGCCGCTCGACCCCAGCAATACAGGCCTCTATCCGTGATCCAGCCTACTGCAATAGAGATCAGTGGTGCCAGTGCGTGTGAAACGAAACTTGCTATTAAACATAAATCTTTTTTTTGCATTCAATTTTCGCGATGACAACGCAAACAGCACCATACTGCTAAATCTCGAGCAAAGCCTGTAGTGTGCAGCATCTGCAGCTTCACTTCTCCCTATGGTGCCTGGACCACGTCTCCGAGTGGTGTGTTTAGCGTCCTATGCGGCCCATATAACAAAAGTTGTCCCGAAGTGGCAACAAATGACGTCACAGAAGCCGGAGTGTCATGCTGTTGCATGTCCTGATCCTGGCGGTTGGTCATAGAAATGCTGGCAAAAAGCACAAGCAAACGCGAGTGTCGCTGTCGTCACAGCGTCGCAACTCCTGGCTGCCGAAGCTTCCGTTGACTGTCAGATTGGAGAGCTACCTGTAGCAGAACAGGCGTCTGCCACATAAAATACAGCTGCTGCGACACCACCAGGATCGCAACCGGCGACAGCATGTCACTTCCATGACGCCATCAAGCGGAAATCAAGAGACCACTTTTTTTGGACGCAGTAAACCCACGAGTCGGAGACACGTTCCGGGCACCATACTTCTCATGTGTATTATAGCAAAGTGAAGTACCAAAGCGCCACCACGCGGGAAAGGTTCAATGAGAGTTTCAGTGGTTTCAATTTCGTTTTTGAGTTCGTCGCCTCGGTGGCGCAGGGATGTAAAAATTTTTCAGACAATATTTTCAGTGGAATTTGAGTCGACTGAACGTTTTTGGTGCCCTTTGACGCAAAATGTGGCAGCAGTTCCATCACTGCACATATAGACAAAAAGTCGTCTGCTATCGTTGCAACGTCCCCACAGACGGGTCAGAAGAGAGCAATTTTGAAGGAAACGGGAAAACTGATGGAAACCGATGGAAACTTCGAGGGGTAGCTACTACTTAGGTGCAACAAATTCTGCAAGAGAGAAGCCATGAAACCGAAGCAGTTGTGTATTTGGTCGTCAAAGTAACGAGAAAAGTAACTCTCTAATTTTGAGATAAAGTAACGCGTTCCTTTTGAGAATCGGTAACGAGTAACGTTATTAGTTCCTTATTTGAGCGAGTGACGAGTAATGATATTTGGTTACTTTTTGGGGTAACGTGTATATGTCTGTTTCGCGGTCGTGGTCGCCTCGGAAAGCCATCGCAGAACAGTGCATCCGGGGTAATACAAAAAGTTTATAACATGTAATTACCAGCACTAAACACTACTAGAAATGACAAGAAAAAAACACATTTGGGAGGCCAGAATCACGGAGTACATGCACCCGACGTGCTACCAAAGAAGGGGGGGGGGGCACTCCCAGCAATTAGTCTTTTAAGCCACTATGCCAGCTGCCGGACAAATGTCCACGTCCATTCTTTTATAGCTTTTGATACTTTCAGCGGCTAGCGATATGAGCTGAAATGCGGGAGCAACAACAAAGTAGTACAGCCCACGCATTCTAGCGGGTAACGAGCGAAACAGCCAAGCGGCTGCGGCGATCTTTAGATTTGTTCACGTACCCCACGTGCGCGACATCTTCCTCCTCCTGCTCCGCAGCCGCACGCATGATCCAGACAATAGACCTATTGCTATAGTACCCAAGCATCAAGGAGAATGCAAGGATTGGTGTTCCACGCGCCGCACGTGCTGGCCTCAGCAGTAGTAACTTTTCCAAAGCAAAAACTTAAAACAAATGGCATCTCTCACGTGCGTTCGTCAACGCTTTATTTTGGTTATTTCCTCGAACCTTTTATATGGGGAAGGCGTGCGCGTCTGGCGCGTGGAACACCAATCCCTGCATTCTCCTTGATGCTTGGGTAATATAGCAATAGGTCTATTGCTTTTGATGGCGATGTGCGCATGATCAGATGCGCGCTTGTCATCGCGACCGGGATGCATAGAAAAAAACATATTTGCGGCGAGCGCATGTCTAACGCGCACGCCGTGCGCGCGGCGAAGGAGGCCTGTGACATCGGGCGTGGGGGGTGCGCCCAAGAATCTGAAGACCGCCGCTGACGCACCGCCACTTGGTCAACTTGGCTCGCTACCCGCAAGACAGCGTGGGCTGTACTGTTCGGTCGCCGCTCGCGCATTTCAGCTCATATCGCTAACCACTGTACCTGACTTTCAGCGGCTGTTGAAGACATCGAATGGCGTCTTTCTTTGCTTAGAGGGCACTTAGCCACCGCTTGCCGCTCCTCTATAAACAGAAAACAAAACGAAACACACAAGACGGAAACACGGACAGCGGCGAGTAGAAAGAATACTTAGTTTGGATAACGTACGAACATAAGAAAATACACACATGTTACACACAAGGCGTGCAAACAAAGCGAGGATGGTTGCAAAAGTGCAGAAGTATGCGCACACGACACCACGCAGTGCACAAAAAACGGAAAAACTTGCAGTATCCAAAGATCACGCACCAAACACGAGCCCTTGCACACAAACCAAACACGAGCCCGTGTACATACACTCACATGTATTGACGCAGAACGGAAGGTCTGATTATGTCGATCGTATGAAGAATTTTTACTCATTAGAGTGATAACCTGGCATCCCCAAAATAAAACAACGTGACAATATAAATGAAACCGTAAAAATATTCCCACAACCCTAAATATCTGAAAATAACGAATGTGTGTGTTAATGAGGAAATTATATAAATTCCTCACGGCCATAGGGCTTTACGGCTTTTTGACGTCGCGCTCAATCGCATGGGAGCCGCCTTGAGGTGGCGCACATGGTACTCGAGATCGTGGTCATCAACGCGATACTAGCCATTATTCCCGGCGCTAGGATACAGGGATGCTTTTTTCACTTATCTGTTGCACAGGAAGGTGTGAACCAGTGGTCACAAGAGTCAATACAAATCCAATTAAGAGTTTTCTGTTTTAGTATGCAGCATTCTATTTGTTTTCAATTAAGGCAATAGGATACTTTATTTCTCGTAGGTTTTCATATGAGAATGCTTCTAGCCTTGGCCTTGTTGCCAATCGCCGACATTTCCGAGGCTTTTCGAAAGGGTTTTTCCACGTGTACCTCACTTGTGGACGACTACTTTGAGGACGTGTACATCGGGAGACCCCGCCGAGAAGGATGTCGGTCAGTTTGGAAAACAACACTGGCAGAGATGCCTAAGACGAACAGAATCGAAGCGTCGGAGTGAGGACTGCAGGTAAGAACTGACCTAATCGTCTAAAGACTTGGACGTTTTCTGCGACATGTTTTTGCATTGGTGGCTCAAACGTTTAGTACGGTGACCAGTACAAAGGCTTTCTGTTCTGATAGTGCTTTTTTATGTCACAGCAACGCGGGGTGCAATTCTCCGAATATCTGGGCGTTTCTGGACTGAATCAAGAGAGAGCAATCGTTGACAGAGATGAAGCTCGCTCAAGCAGAGGGCGGCCCGACATCTTCGAGAGTGTCGAAGAAGCATGCCAACTGCAACCGGCGTGTTCAGATCACTGTCAGCCGCTACAATGGTCGCAATAGTCTTAAAACCTTGAGGGCGACAGCTCGATATATCGCTTTTAATGCGTAAGCAAAACTGTCTCATGGAGCGATCGGCATTATTAGGTTTCGAAGCCGCGGCAAACGGCACCTAAACTCCCCTGTCCGATAGAGCGAAGCCTCTAGTCTGTAGCAACGAATTCATGGACGCCTTCCCATTGGCTGGCGCGCGTCAGTTTCAACGAACGCCACCCCATGGCGCTGAGGCCCCGCGCCGGTGAAAGGAACACGGTTAACACGTGGCACGCGCTCACCGGAAGCCCCGAGGGCTGAGGGGGAGGGGGAGCTCCTCTCAGCGCCGACGAACAAACATGGCGGAGCCTCAATACTCGCGCCGCAAAACTCGAAGGAGCACTCTGCGGCGTTCGATTTAACGTTCATCATTTCGCATTCCTCGGAAGGCAAAATGTCCTCGTGTCCGCGTCCTCGGAATTAATTTTTTAATGCGAATAGCATTCTTTGGATACTTCACGCACTTTTCGTCTATGTATCTATCTATCTATCTATCTATCTGGCTATCTAACCTCTTACGCCGCGGGTTGATAAATAAATAAAAAAGACCGGCGCCGGCTGGGATTCGAACCGTTGACCCTTTGATCAGCAGGCAGACGCGCTAACCACAGAGCTATGAAGGCAGTCATTCAACGCACTCTAAACGGTTGTTTATATCTTTACCATAGGACGCGCTTTACAGCGCTGTCACAGCTACCGGTGCGCGCGAGATTCCATGCACGAGGGCTCATTCCGCTCTCGTGAGGCTGAGCATGGCCGCTAGCTCACCCTCTCCCGCGCTCGGGAGAGGGTGATGTAGCGGCCGTGCTCAGCCTCACGAGAGCGGAATGAGCCCTCGTGCATGGAACGCGCGCGCACCGGTATCTGTGACAGCGCTGTAAAGCGCGTCCTATTTTAAAGATATAAACAACCGTTTAGAGTACCGTTGGTTGAGACTAGCTGAGACGCCAGAAAGTCTGGTCGGTACCATTTTGAGTGTTTGTGCGTATGGCGCGTGCTTTGCTCGCCTTCCTGAGCGACATAAACGCACGTGCTGGGCTGCGGAGATCGTGCGCAGGGCTGTGAAAGTGTCAACAAATTTAGAATCGCCTCAAGAGTGGGCTGCCGTATCTAGAGTGTGCCGGCCACCTGACGAACGCGAATAACTCCGCACCGTTTGATGCTATTCGCATTAACGTAGATAATCATTCCCAAAGGATGGGTTCTGCTGATTTTTTTTTAATTTCGTTTGATACATTTTTTATTTTCTAAGCACAAGGTCGACTTGTCTGGATATTCCTTTTTTTCAGTTTAAAACGTTAAAGTGAAATATAGGGTACTAATCTTTCAGAGCTGGGCACAATTCTTCAAAAAAGTATCTTCGATACCGATGCCCGATGCCCTCAAAAATTATATTTCCGATACCGATATATAATACCAAACCGAAATTAATTTCCGCTACAAGTATTCGATACTGTATCATCGATACTGCAGAACATCTCTGAAATTGCCGAAATTGATAAAGCTGGTCATATAATTAGCTACGTTACGACAAGTAACCGTGGTTTCTGGAATATTTAGAGTATTCTACATATAGGACTGTTTTTGAAAGGCCTCAAACGAATCTGCCAACACAGATTTTATTAGGCTCCACTTTCGGCGCAGCTGGCTTCCTTAGAGCTTTAGCATTAGAACGAAGCTTTGTTAACCTTTGAACGATCACTTTCATAAGCGCCAGGTAGCATTTTCTTTTACTTACGTTCTTCATTCGAACCGGTCTCTACGCACTTGACTACACTAACAAATAAACTTTCAATTTGTGCAATGCTTTTCGTTTGTTTCTGCATTATTTACCGGGTTGCTTCTGCCTTTTCCTTGTGCTAAAATGTGCAAGCTCTGTAATCTTAAGAAAACTGGACAGTTATTTCCGCAGCACTCTGTTTAACAGATGTTTGAAGTTGAACATTCTGGGTTAAAAACTAAAAAAAAGGGCTCAAAGGTTTTACTTTGCAAAACATTTCTTGCTAATCTCTTTTTTTAGATGTTGCCTTTGCATAAACGTTATAAGTAACAGCATTTGCTCAAACCGCCGGTTCAAAAGAGCAATGCGATGCCGCCGTGCTATAAGCAAAGCGAATAAAAAAAACGCCTCTATGCAGGACCGACCGAGCACGTTATCATGTTGTATTTGATAAAAGTGGCTTTTATCCAAAAATAAAAATTAAAAAAGGAATCAACAGATCCCTTTTTAGGGTGCTACCTCCTGAGTGAGTGCAGCTGGCCTAAAATCTGACTCACAGCATCTTCAAAATCAGCGGCACATACTTTTTTTGAAGTATGGAGTATCGTGAAAGTACACGATACACTTAATATGTATTTTCGAAACCGATACACCAATATTTTAATTTCCAAGATGCAATACCTAATACCGATACACAAAATGTATCGAACACGATGCACCTTCGATACTGCCCTTGCCTGTTATTGAATGGTAAGCCAAGTGAGTATCAGTTGGCTGAATTTGAATATACAGTTCGAACAGTGACGAACTTTTCTAGTGACAAATTCCAGTTTGAAGAATGTTCCGCTTTGACGAACGGGCCTATCAGCAGTTTCACTATGACAAATCCGAACATGACAAATGCCCTACACCCATTTGTTTTCAAATGCTCCGTGACATATAAAAGCACAAGACATTTGGTTTTCCTTTTGCTGACATGAGACTCGTCTCGGAGCAGCGATATGATTTGCTTTGTTCCTTCACGTTCAAATGCGGGATGTGCAGCTGGGTGGAGACAATTGGGTCGGAGCAGTCCTCAGAAAGGTACGCATGTAATGCACATCATCCGCGCTGCTGTTTCTGGTATATTGTCAATTGGAGTTGGATTTTCGAACCTCTCGGAATCGTTGGCGGCCTTGAACATACCGTGCCTGGCTAGTGGCACTTTCACGTGCAAGGAAACTCCACAAATTGATGTAATTAAACTAGCTGCATCGAAGTCGATAAAAAAGCAGGCATGAAGAAAGCTAGAATTGCGAGGAAATGTGGATAAGCCGATGGGGAGGGTGGTCCATGAGCTACAGGCATCGCTAAAGGTGCCTGGTCCAAACGGCCATACAAGGAGAAGTACTGCGCTTATTCAGGGGTTAGTAAGTTAAATTTTCACTGTGTCGGCACATGTCATCGAACGCCGTTTCATCGAACGAACGCCATTCGCCCTTTTATTGAACACCGCATATTGAACAGCATAAGGAATCTGGTTCTTGCGAATATCTTTCTTTAATTTGGTGTATTAGTCTTAAAGAGCACTTTGTATAATTCATTAAAGCTCTCCCTTAAACAGTGAGGGTTGCTGAACTACAGATTGGTTGGTTTAACAACAAGGGCACAGTATTATTATTATTTTTATAAACTTGTTTTTCTTCTCTCCAAAAAATAATTAATAGTGTAAAATTTTAATTTCTCGGCTGCTTCATGCGTTTTTCTTTTTATATGTCCTATCGGGTGCAGTGATAAGGATTCGTCCCTTCAAGGAAGTATCTTGCTTCGAGAACAAAGTCGTCCTTGAAGCAATGATCTGCCTTCATATCCCACGAATGAAAAAAAAAAGAAAAACTGTCGCCCAACTTTGCTTATTGTTAGTAATCCGCTAAATTCGTGAACTGCACCCTTCGACCCATAAGTTTTTAGATAGTGAACCATTACCCATTGATCGAACAAAAAAACAAAAAGATGCAGTGGGGAATAGTTACCTTCCAGGAAGTATTTTTCATGCCTGAACTATTAGGTCCCTTAAGAGAGAAGAAAGTAAACGGTAGGAGAACAGCAGCTTATTGTAACAGAAACCCTACTCACTTGGCCGAGGACACTGAATATGAGAGGAAACGAAAACTGCATCTCGAACTTCAGGTAACTGATATCGTTTGCAAATATCTTCAAAAAAAAAAGGCGGCGCTTTCATATGCGCTTTTCAAAAGACACTACACAAGATACGACAGACCGACCTCCTCTTTGTAATTGACAACTTAGCATGCCGTATCCGTAAACCGCGAATTACGTGTTCATCCTGACCTATAATGGTGCACCCTGTAATGAATCGCAACCTCGACAAGGAGATGCGGGAGACCGCGCGCGACAAGCCAAACCTCTTCTCGATTGGTTTGCAGACGGTGTTGACAAGCGTGTTAACGGCCAGTATTAGTGGAAATGCGATGTGTACCGGGAAACGTCGGGGTCGCGCTGTTACGGCACGTGATTGATTGAACGGCGAACACGAGCTCGTATCGCCTAAGCCGCATGAGAGTCAAATTCCTAACTCTATGAGGGCTGATGTGCTCGAAGTAGTGACCATCATCAAAGAGGAAGCCCTCCAGACCACAACGTACCTTAATTCAAAATCTGCAGGTACGCCAATTGCAAGGTTGCAACAAGGCTACTTCTGCAAACTTTTAACGCTAAGATCTTAAGAAATAGAGCATACGAAGTTTAGAGTCCTGGCACATATAAGTGTGCCAGGACTCTGTAGCTAGTGGTATCGTACATGAACATAACCACAATTCAGCTTGTATTTAACCATTTTCGTCTTCGGTTCTTGCCCTAAACAATTTAGTGGGGTTGTGAACCCTGAGGCATGCCAATCACTTCCAGCTGCAGACGCCATACGCAGGAAGAGGGCGTTACTCTTCCCACTGAACCACCCAACTTGGGAATCCTTGTCTTTGCTGACCCCTTCATACAAAATCAGCGGGGAGCGAGACTTCCTCTAGCTCGACAACACGGCTCCAAACGCAAGGGGCGTCGTAAGTTTTGCAACTACAAAACCGCAAGTCCTTTTTCACAGGTAAATAATGCCGCGCACGCAGCTGGCCAAGTAGTCAGCGTGCGCGTGGCCTAACGGTTATCGTGCCTGCCTCCCACGCGAAAATATCGCGAAAAGTACATATCAAGCATATAAAAAAAAACTAACTTTGTGTTCTGCGGACTTCTGTATATTCTCATTGTTTTAGTCACCAACGGTTTTGTGTGACGGGGCATTTAAAACAGTGCCGCGTCAGTTTTACAGAAGCTTTATACATTTTATAGTGTCAAAATTATCGGAGGGCGCGCGGTCACTTCTCTTCTGCATTATTGCCTGGAGTCTTCAAAAACGAAAGTGCTTATTTACACCTCTTCATTTAGGTACCATTTCTTTAATATATACCACCCTATCTATATATTATATAATTGCAAATATCTTCCATATTAAAGAAATGGTACCACCCTATCTATGTATTTATATATATACACACTTATATATATATATATATATATATATATATATATATATATATATATATATATATATATATATATATATATATATATATATAGGGTGTTTTTTAAGTTTCACAGGTTTGTTTTTAAAAAAAAACTTATGAACACTAGACTTATGCGCTTTGTGCAGCTGAGTTATACTGTCAGGGGGACATAGAATAAGAGGCGAATCGAAATTATGAGTTAGCTAATTAAGTAAAGCTTGTTAATTAACTCTTTAATTAATGAAAGTAGATATGTGTTCCACTTGTGAAACTGGCTGAGCGTTATCGGAAACCACTAAATCAGTCATTTTCACAAAGACTTCCAGCGCATGAGACGCGTATTTTTGGACTAAAGTTACCACTCGTGGCGCAAGTACAAGGCTAGCGGTTGTGGTAAGGCGCCTGCGCGATTTTTCCGTCTCTTAGTTAGCCCCAACCTTGTACCTGCTCCACGAGGAGTAAATTTTGTGCACTACTTGCAAAGCTAAGCTGCAAGCTTGATGTTCAAAACCATGTATTTCGGACTTCTATGAGGCTACGCCTGAGACTACTGGTGATAGGCCTAGCTTTCCGCTTCGAGATTTCCGTGTCACTGACTAACAAGCTTTTTAGCTTCTGAATAGAGGTGCTTGCTGGATTTTTGCGAGATTACCTTGTCATGAGGCTGCCTCAAGAGACAATTTTAGCGACACTTTCCTACTGTCTTCAGAGATTTCCCGAACACTAAATGCATTGCAGACTGATTTGAAGAATTTGTTGACAGAGCACAAAACATGATCAAAAGGGGTTGCACTTTTAGCCATACAAAAGCCATAAAACTGCCAAAGTTCTTCACGTAATTGCTCCAAATGGTTTTATTATGTTTATTTCTAGGGCTTATGGGGGACGAGCCAGTAACGAGCTCATCACGCTAGACTCTGGTCTGCTGGAGTACCTGCTTCCACTTGACGAGGTCCTTGCAGACAATGAGCTTCACCATTCGTTGACATTCTACCATGTGGAGTAAAGTTGTCGTAGCCATCAATCAGACGGAAGAAACAGCAACTGTCTGAGACCGAGGTTGTGTTCTCCCGTCGGCTTTCTAAGGTATGAATTCATGTTGAGAGATCAATTTGTAGGACGAAGTGTTTTCGTTTTCTGAAATACATCCCATCCCCAATTTTTGCAAAGGTAAACTGTGTCGACAACATTCTGGTAGTCATCGCAGGGCTGTGCAATCTGCAACCAAGCCTGATCAAGGAGGAAGTTCAAGTCTGTGAAGTCCCTTGTACTTTACTACTGTGTATGTACATTTCCAACGTGGTCAATGACGATCAACAAGTGCAGGTAAGTACTTCTCGAAATAAAGTGCTTCCATCCAGTTTGAGCTGCAACTTGTCTACGAATTCCTCGTCGTACGGCACATCAAAAATATGCCCTTGATCTCTAGCTCCGATTATATGCCCTTGACCTCTCTCCCACACTACAAAGTCACAATGCTTTTTCTCCAAACAGAGGAGCTGCAGCTACACTTGGGTGTAGAACGAGTACTTCCCACCTCGTGATAGCACTAGCTTAGGGCCGTCATATCTCCCGTCAAATGTTCTACTTGAAAAGAGGACAGTCAGGTCGCCATGCCTGTTCAACACATTGTCTGTTGGACACTTAATTTCTAGCAAGATGTCACCGGCAGGAATAAAGCCATCTGGGCTGGCAGCTAGCCATGAAGCTATCTTAATCCCGAAGGAAGTCATGAACCGACTTTCCATCGGAGTACCCCGAGCACGTCGGAGTTGGTACGCTCAGCCGCGGACGAGGAACGGACGGAGACGCAGCGTTCCTCCCATCTGGGGCTGTCGCCATCTGGCGTGAAACTACTTCCAACATCGCCGTCACGGCGCGCATTATCTCACCAACGTCGTTCGCGGCCGCCGTCGGAGCTGGGGCCGGGGTCCCAGCCTCCGGCGGTGTACGCGAACCTACGCTCCCACTCGTCGAGGCGCCTCCGGTGTGTCCTGATACCCGCCGAGTCCTGCTCCCGGTTAAACCGGCCCCACTTGCCACGTCTTCAGCCCTCTTAGCTGTTGGCCATCACTACGATTAGCACACGTGGGAGTCTATTGGGCACAGTGGACAAATCCCTCCAAAACAAACTCGACGTCGCGGCCTGTGCGACTCCTCAGGGATGAACAAATGCGTCGGCTGATTGATCGGGCCCCACGTTGGGCGCCAAATTAATGTCGGGTCACTAGACCACGAACCAAAACCCCGATCAAGCCGTGCCCCGTTCGATCCCAAGAAAATCACACAACGCAACAAAGGAACGATGGAAGATGGTTTATACACTCACATATTGCACTTGGCACTCGTCTTGAAGCAGCAGGACGCACACTCGCGCCCCTATCTCGCGCGGTTCTCAAACTGCCGGTGACAAGTTCCGCACTCGAACCTTGAACACCTAAATCCCGCGCCTTCAGGCGCCTATATTGACTTTGCTGAGATTTTCCCGCCATTCGAGGAGCCAATCAGACATCGCGCTCTTTAGACCAGAGTGTCGAACCGGAACCGAACCGAACCGAAAACCGGAACTGAACCGTTCTTTTTAGCCGAACCGGAACTGAACCGAACCGAAATCTTCGGCGCCATCTTGGAACTGAACCGGAACTGAACCGGAAAAAAATATAACGGTAACCGGTTCAAAACGGTTCACGGTAATTTTGTTTTATTATTAGAAAATGAGTATTTGAGAAGTAAAAATTGGCAGCTGCCTTTCTATGTAGTGATCAAATTGTCAAACACTAAATTCCAATGTATGAGAAATTGTGGGGTTTCGTGACGCTTTTGTATTGGCACTATAGGTCTGTTCGATTCGCCTGAACTGGCTGAACTAGTTCAGCAGTGCAGGAACTGGTGCATTCGATTCAACCGGAAGTTGTACGGCCGCTGCACTGGCGCGTTCGATTCATCCCAGTTCTGAACGAGTTCAGACCCAGTTCCTCAAAATCTTGCACCGGCTCCGGAGTCAGTTCAGCGTCCGTGCAGAAGCAGACGACAAGAGCAGACGGCGATAGCAGACGACACTCCTCGTCCGTCTCTGCTCGCGGTGCCATTTTTCGCAGCTCTTGCTCAAATGTCTGCGATGTGTAACAATAACGCCGATACGGAGGTTGCGTTTCCTCTCATTTATGATAATAATGTACCCGCGGTGGACGCGGAATTGAGATTATAACCGAGGGTAGGAATTTGATTGATTATGATATTCTGAAAGCGTTTTAGGCACCTGCTCGTGTAGGTGTTGGCTCCTTGTGGTGAAGTGTTGAAATATTGGCTCACGTAAATTGTTTCTTTTTGATGCTATGTGGGGATCCAAAGTGTTGATATTCTTCCTTACAGACACGGGAAAGGTATTGCACTCTTGATAGTCCCCGCCTTCAGTTGCTCTTGGATGCATACTGACGACTCCGATACATTGCCGAGGTCTGGGATTTAGTACCTTGGCCCTCGCATGCCCCGTAGCTGAGCACAGAGGCGTAGACTACAGGGCGAGGGGGGGCAACTGGGCTCTGTGCCCCCCTGGTGAGGATCCGGGGAGGGGAGGCAGAGCCCTCTCTGGCCCGGGCCATGATCTTGTTCGTTTTTGCTTGTGTATCGTTGTTTGATAATTTGTATTTTGTCTTAAATCGTATAATACTTCACCCATGTTTGTGCACCTTACAATAGACCGCTAGGTTGTTTGTGAGGCACTGGACAAATAAACCATTATTATTACTATTATTACTGAGACGCTGTTTACGTGCCACTGTAACGAGCTGTCTAGTAGTAGGATGTAAACAAAATAACGCCCACGTTGCCTTTCATTGACAAAATACGTGGGAAATAAAATCCCAGCGTACTTTCGTTAGCTTCAATCTCCAGTTTTGGCAGAAAAATAACGCGCAGCCCCCCCGCTCCCCCGGGGAACTTCATCAGCCTCCGCCCCCGCCCCCGGGAAAATGTGAAAGTCTCACGCCGCTGGCTGAGCATAATACTGCATGCTTTGTCCGCTGGTATTCGTGGACGCCCACTAACGGGCCTGAGAAAAACGCCGAGAATAGGCATTGGCTTGGTAGTTCCACGCAGGTCTTTCTTGAGAATCAGAATAAACGCTTCAGCTTGACGCCAAAGTTACGGTCGATAACTGTCTTGGCCAAAACGCTATCGTCAGGCCTTCGTCTTCGAGGTGACCGCTACCGACCGCGCGCTGCCGCCAGTGACTCCCGACGCAAAATCATCCTGATGCCGCGAACCTATCGTCGAAATGCGAAACTCGAGAGACTTGGAGTGAATCTACTATTGCTAAATGAATGTGAAGGACACGAACGCTTACGGAAACGACAGGAACCGAACGGCCGTTAAAAATGCAGACAGAAACACATTTCGTGCAGAAAACGTTTTTAGTACACTCGAATAAAGAAATATTCACAGAAAAGATTCGGTTATTATACTTTAAAAATAAGGAAACACGAATGGTCTCATCAAACCGCGACTAATTAAATGTAGCATACAACGTGGCGTGGAGAAACAAGAGCCAACAGATGCAGACGACACCCTGCGCTTCCGCTCGGAAAGCCGATCACAGCGCCAGTCCTAGCGCGGCGGCTGCACTGGTTCTGCGCCGCCGCTGCACGACTCCTGCACTCCTCTGAACTCGGACAGAACTAGTTCAGAACTTTCTGGCCGAATCGAACAGACCTTATTATTAATCATGTGTCACGTGGTCACGTGACATCATAGTGCCAAGACATGCTGTCAAATAATGTCACGTCAAGTGGCCCCGTGACGTAGTCACGTGACTCACCACGTCAAGGTGACATAAATTGAGAACGTCACTAGATGTGTTAGCGTTGTTGACAGCGTGACGTCACATCTCATCCCAACTTCTCCTCTCGAGTCACGTGACACCGTGACGTGACTCGATTGTCATGAGCCCGAGTCGAGTGCTCGGGTTCTTGACAATCAGCATCGCCAAAACATTTTTGTTGGCTCGTGTTCAATCAAAGATGAGAATAGCTGAACTCTAACAATGCCTAACGCTCAAGCCATGCTTTATTCTTTGCCAACCGCATCACATGACTGTGAATAACACTGATGGTATACTATAATTAGCTTAAGATCACGTGGCCGTTTGTTTCTGATAGCGGATTGAAAAAAAACAACTGTTTTTTCTTCTTAATTTTTTTTTCGCCCGCCATTGAGCGGAGAGGAAAACTAATGGGCGTTTTTGCAAGTTATCAACGTTCAGGGATTAGCTCTTAGCGGTATTCACTGTAAGTAGAAAAATGTTTGCGCGAACCATTTTAACAAATACATCATTGGGACAAGCAAACATGTTTTCGTTGTTGCTGATCTGTCTCAGAAAGTTGTCCCCGAGAATAGAAACACTGAAAGGACTAAATATGGCTTATTAATCAGACGATAAATAAAACTACAAGTGTATTCGTGCCGGTATACCTGCCGTATACAAGTGTATATGGCAGGGATACCAGAAAAAAGATTATAGTGGCCTCGGAGAGACAGCCGAACCTTGCCAGCCACTCAGATTCTCGCAGTTTTGTTTAAACTTCACAGTTTTTTGGTGCAAAATAAAATAAATGAAGAATTACTGTCAACAGATGACACGAATAGAATTGTCGAATTGGCACCCCAAACGGAGGACTGAGTCCCTCAGAATTAAAAAGTATTCTCTGGAGGAGCACCGTAAAAAGAAAAAAAAAAAAGGGGGTCGGCGGAATTAAAAACACACTGTGGTGTAAAGATTCCTCTGCTCCGCATCTTCGGCACAGACCAGATGGCGGGATCCCACAAAACTACCTAGTCTGCAAAATCACTCCTGCCACAAAGCGCGTTTTCGTGGTGCCTGACGTTCGCTCTGTTCCTCACGACGCTGCACCAAGCGAGCATCATTTTTGTGTCTGAATACATGGGTTGCACTGAGCGCGAACTTCTGTAGCATGCATTTTGCACGACAAAACTAAATTTTCTAAGCAAAAAAAAAAAAATTTTCAATGATTATTAGCATATAGTGCGCTGACGTCACGTGCAAACCATGTTAAACAGTTCAGTTTTCTGGTGAAATGTGATGTTCTCAACACAATACTCCGTTTCACTTTAAGTGTGAGCATAGCACAAGTTAAAAGAGCGAGCTCCGGGCCTTCAGCTTCCTTGCCAAGTATGCGCGCTCGTGTAGAGCAATACTGTTTAGAGCAACATGCTCGCGCTTGTAGCATCGGCTGCGTCTGGACTTGAAGGGGCCTTGCAAATTGTTTTTGGCCATTTTTTAATTTGCATCGCGTTCGCTCGAACTAGTGAGTGGGACTCTGGCGACACATTAAACATAAAATAAATAAGAAATCTGATGTATTCTGAAAATATTAGGTGAAGCAAGTTCAGATTTTTGAGCGCATTTTCTTCTGTTGATGACGTCCTTGGTCTGAACCAATAAAGAACCGAAACGACAAGAGCGTGCGACAACCATGCGCGGTCATCCTAAGTGTTGGAAGTTAACATCCATTTATGAAGATATGAACGCCCCAACAATTTACGGGTGTTCCAAGCAAACATTTGAAGGAGAGTCACGTGCTTGAAAGGATGTCGTCATTATTTGACGCTCTCAATGTCGTCACTGAACGCTTGCGTTTGACACTGATAGGCACGCCTTTCGAAGCACCATTTGGTTTTCTTCGTCCCTTTCCAGTGCCCCTTTAAGCTGAAACAAAGGAGAGCAAAATGGGATGTCCAAATTGTAAAGTTGTGCACTATATATAGCGGTGTCGCGATGACATGTGGCAGCCTGATAAAATATTAGAGTGCGCATGACTGATAAAAAAACGGAGTTGTAAAGTCAGGCCCCAGAACAAGTGCATGCAAAGCCGAAAATAACTTTAGCCTCCCAAGACAGTATTCTGCGAAGTTTCGAGCTTGTGCAAGCCGATGTCCAAATGTGATTTAAATTAAAAATATATTGTCTTCTTCGCGCTATTTATGTGTAATTAGGAACATCACTGCGCGCATCTTTATTAAAGAAATACGGACCATAACCAACCAGGTCCTAAACAGTTAGGAGCCAAGCATTTCAAAACCGATTCGTTTTTTTTCTTTTTTTTAATTAGGGGTGATTATTTGCACGTGGAGAGCAGCAGCTTTTTTCCCATCTACCGTGTGTCGTCTGCTCCATTCGCTTTTTTTTCTTCAAGTGCTCTAGTCCGTTGACATACGCCGATGGTTAAGTGCCTGTCGACCTATTTCACTGGACCTATTGAAACGTCTGGCTAATAACTGTTTAGGACTTGGTTGGTTTGGAAGCGCACAGCCTATACTCGCACAAAACCGCGTTGGTTTCGATCGCGCTTCAGACAAGTGCGCGTCAAGAACGGCGGAGCAGGCCGTAGAACAGAACCGCAGCCCGTCTGAGCACACAAATCTTCAAAGCCGGCGGTAGGAGCTTCGGAAGGCGTCGAAAGCGCAGCACGCCGGCCACGGGATGTAACAACTAAGCAAGCGAGTTGCAGTGGGTGACAATGGGGCTACGGCGTAATTGGGACGCCGGAGGGGCGACGCGAGGCGTCGTGTATGGGTGACCCAACCTTGGTCAATATATTTTGTAATGCGCCATTCGCAGACTGCACTGATGCTAACGTATTAAAACATAAATATTCCTTCGAGTGGCAACTTCAAACGCGGGAGTGCTTTTAAATACTGAATGTACGATCGCCATCGGCATTGTTTCGCCAGATCGCCCCAATACGCAGCTGCCGCTTCGTGGGGTGCAGTCTAGTAGAACAAAACCTAAAGAAACTTAAACGGCGACAACGCTTGATGTCATTGCTGCCGCCGAAAACGGAACAGCGTTGGGGCATGTCGGAGAACTGGGAGAACTTCGAAACGCGCGACCACCGCTGCCTCCTGCAGTCCCGAGCCGGACACACAACGAGATCAAAAATGGCGGGCTCCTGTCTAGTGCTCCTGCGCATGCCCCGTGAAAACTCCAAACAACGCCCATTGCGAAAAACCGGCCATCGGAATGAAAAGTTCGGCGCGTGCTCGACTATCCTTAAAGGACACATGCAAAGAAAAAACTTTTTTTTAAACAGCCGGGTTGGGAAAAGGAAGTCATAAAACGAATTTACAACGAAAAATAATTTTGTTTAGAGCTATATTTACGGCGCTATACGAATTTGTAGTTGGCGCCCATGGGCGCCGCGGAACGGTGGCCCATATTTATCACGTGACTGGCCCCTTATTGTCACGTGGTACTTGCGCTTCTTTCGGAAGCTTCCTATGGTCTCGAAAACTTACTTATTCATATTCGTTTGCAGCGCAACAAAAAAACAAAGATTAATAAGTAACTTTAGAGCCCAAATGAAGCTTTTGAAAAAGCGCAAGCAGACGTGATAGACCTGTGCGCCGGTCAGATGACGGCGGCGGCGCCCTGAAGCAGACGAACTTATGCGGCGGCGGCGACGGCGGCGTGGAGAAACGCGTTGAAGCGGCGGCGCAAAACGCTCGGCGTGTGGCGGCGGCGACGCACAGGTCTACCACGTGACCAGCGGCGGCTCCCGCGGGCGCCAACTACAAATTCGTTTTGTGCCGTAAATATAGCTCTAAAATTTTCTTCTTCTTTGTAAATTCGTTTTATAACATACTTTTTCCGTCTAGGCTATTTAAAAAAAAGTGTTTTTTTCTTTGCATGTGTCCTTTAAGATGAATTTCTGTTTCCCCCGCCTGCTTTCAAAAACCTACAAAAACAAATATTTTTCTTTGAATTTGTGGTATCCCAGAATATATTCGTCTGGTCACTTGGCAAGACAACAAAGCCACGACCACGACTGCCTTGGTCGTAGTCAGAACGATAACTTAACGTGAACATGGATCTCTGGGTTCGTAGGCCACGACGCCACTGTTGTCGAGCTGCTTGAGCTTAAATTTGATCAGCACTACGACGAAAAATTGTGCTCGAATAAACCCTAAAGTCACGTTTCGAATCGTAAATCACTGGGGTATTGCGCACCAAAAAAACTCAACCTTCACGCGATTAACGAAGCGCAGAACCAGTCAAGTGACCATTGGAATTCTTACGTCACGCGAGCAGCCGTCCATCTGTCGCCGCTCCTGATTCTTGCCGAGGGCTCATCGGCTGCGGCTATCGGAAACCGTCGCACATCACGCAGCTGGGCTAGAGACTATGACATGACCGTTCCTAATGACTAAAGTGAGCTTGCTTTGTGAGAGCAGTTTCTATCAACGAGTTTGGATGCCGCGCCAATCCCAGTTTCGGCTCGGCGTAGGGAAGCGACCTCTTTTTGGTGTTTATCGACGTTGCCGCAGAGAAGCCGTGCTCTAATTTTTTCATGTGTACGAGCCGCTTCTCATCTCCCGGATCAATATTCCGCGACCTCTTTTTGAATCGCAACCCACTGTTTATGAAACCGCGACAAAAGGCGCACAAGCTGCGACCGTAAACACACGCCTCCCCAACCCAGCACGGCTTCAGAACCGGAAGCACGCGATGTAGCGCCAGGGCATTAAACATGGCAGTCTCGAGGCGCTGCCGCTGAATAAAACAAGAAGGGAAGAACAAATACATAACAATCAGTATTTGATCTAGGCGAAAAATGCTTCAGAGGGCAGGCGATCTCGCGCATATTGTCAGAATACAAGCAATGCATATCCACAAAAACATATAAATAAAATAAAATAAAGGCTTGTTTTCCAGCAATTTCAGGTAGCTTCTGAGTTCCAGCATATCATCAGTCGCCGCTTTTACTCTCGGGATGACGGCGTCAAGTACGATCTTATCATTCGTACGCACCTGGCGGTACTCTCATCAATGCGAACGTCTAGAAATAGCCATGGCAACACTCGCGTAATTCTAAAAGTGCCATTAATTTTATAATTTGCACCTAAGTGGATAGCGCTCAAAAATGAAAAAAAGAAGAAAACGCCCAACGTCAACAGCAAGAGAAGCCTATCGAGTTTATCATCGTGAACAAAACGTTTAAAATAAACAAATCATCTAATTAATTGATGTACTGGCACGGGGGAACACGGCGCGTTGTACTCGTAAGGCAAAGATGTATTTCCATTGAATATTCTTCATGCGAAGTGTGGTCCGGCAAACTCTGCGCCGATGCGCATCACGCTGAGAAAGGTGACCTATAGACGTGAACTCTAAAATCTCATTTTAAATATCATTCAAAAGTCTTAAGTGAAGGTGGCAGTCTAAGGACGCAATATGCCTTCTTCCCTAGAAGCCATGTCAGCTCTTAAACGTGCTATCCAATTCACCGGGAGTGTTTTTAAACCAAAGAGGGTTTTCCTAGTGACGGTCATCACAGCAACTCTACTGTCAAGAGGAGGAATACGTGCAAGCAAGCCGAATGAGGTCTTGACCTTGGAATCCTTCATATCATCGGATTTATTCGACGAGTTCTTGTCATCCTTCAACCCAGAAAACAATCCTGTGGAGATATTTGTGCCGCCGCAATGCCTCGTGCAGAAAGCGTTGATGTTCAGGACGTTTCTCAAACGTTTGTTATATACCGTGACACTCTGGACTGACGGAAAAGTCCAGTACCACTCATGTCTTCATAAACTTTGCAGTTCCGTTAGACATATGTGCGTTCGGATTATATATTTTGTATGTAATGATTTTCGTGAGAAAGATTTATACAAATTTACGGCACACAAATATTACATGACAACGTTCATAATTGCTCAAGGAGTGACGTTTAAACTCAGATTGCGTGGTTATCACAAAGACATTTCGCTTGCGTTAAGAACTCATAGAGTCAGTGGACATTTCAAAATAACGCTGTTTAACGGCAGTGCATTCATTGCAGACGAGTTCAGAGTTCAGCCCTTAAACACCCTGCTCAAAGATCTAAAAAAAATGCGGTTTGCGGCAAAAAGCGGTTATGTCGTACTCGTTCTAAAAGAACGTGCACTAAATGCGTCAGATATGTAGGTGCATGTCTTCCAAAACAGTTACCGCTTAATGGAAGTGAAATATTTGTACTTTTAGACAGAGATTTTTTTGTTGAGCACCCAACCATCGACACTACAATAGAACTTTTGAAACATCGCGCATCCCACCTCAAACTCAGCAAGTTCGATTTTACATCGCGTGAGGCATTATCCAGTTCTGCAATGTCAGCATTTAAGCACCCCAAAGAAATGTTTCGTTGGAACACTGAGGTTGTAAAGTACACAACCACGGTTGGTTTTTCTTTTTTGTTCCAAGACCGGAACGTGTTTTGAAAGAAGCTGTCCTCTTCTTGCCGTTTTCATGGGCAGTATGGATTGGGTTGCTGATATCCTTTTTGTTTTTTGTGCTGACCACTTTTTCTATCAACAAGATATTACACACGAGAACGCAGGATATGTTCACATTTCTATCCCCTGTTTTGGCATCGCTTCTGCAGCAAGGTGTTCGTTTCCACAGCGTTCTTCTTGGGACTCAGTCGTCCAGACTGCTTGTTTGCGTCATCATGTTGACGCTTTTTATTATGTCCACAATTTTCAAAGGTCGACTCATGTCACTTCTTACTTCTTTGCCGTTCCAGAGCGAACCTCTGCAGTTCGACTCAATACTCGGTGTTTTGCGAAAGAACTATCGTATTTGTTTTCTTAATCACAATGCTTTTGTCGCATATGACAGCCGCTTCCCCGATGACTTCGTCGATGTAATCAATTTAGTCAAGCTAGGTTCAATGTGCTTCATTACTGGTGACGATGGCAACAATTCAAAGGCTATAAACGTTAACAATGACAGAAAGGACACCTTCTTAATTTCAACAGTAGACCAGGGGCACTTTGAAGCTCTAAGGCGAGAGCTTCTTGCAAAAGGTTACATCGAAGCTCTCGACCTTGTGCTGACGCACCTCACAGGACCCGAAATAAGGCGATCCTCTGTGTACCTGGACGATGTCAAGGACACCCTGAGTCGTGGAGCAGAGGCCGGACTCTACGCGAGGTCTGACTCACTGAGCGAATTCAAGACCGCATACCGTCGGGAAAACAATGCTATGCACGTTCCGGAGGCAGTGCTCAAGCTCAGCGACCTTAGACCTTTCTTTCTCATGTGGTGCTTCGGGGTGACCTTGTCGGTGCTTGTGCTCTTTGGTGAGCTTCACGTTTATCGTTCAGTTTGGAGTCGCTGCAGAAATATCATGGCGTCCTTACATTTGAAGATTTCTTTACTGTACCGTGCATCTCAAAGGACGGATGATAAATCTGAAGGACAAGGTCAGATACTTGCTATTTGAAGTGCTTCGTTTATGCAGGTACCATTCATGACCACACCGTATTGCAATGTATCAGTCATCTGACTCCATGCTTGGGATATCGATGGAAGATATTTTGGCATTCATCTGTTTATGTGGAAAGCAGATAATCCCGGACTCTTTTTTTCGATGGCAATATAGATGACGTCCATCGTGTGTGCTGCGTGTTCTTTGTGTTCGCGTTGGACTAGTCACCAGGCAGGCCCACGAGTCTGAAGACCTTCGAAACGGGAGCGTGTAATGTTTTACATAGATGTGCGTTTCACCGTTCAGACCCTTCACACCCCCACAGTGGCTGAGCAGTGTCGCGAGACACCGTCATGTAACTTCCAGCAAACGTGTTTGACGTTCACATTTCCGAACATTCACTTCTACCGCGTTTTTAACTTTAATTCTAACGGAATGCAAAAAGCTTGAAAATCCGACAGAAATAAGTTGACTGAATAGTTATAGACCAAGGGTGGCAAGACTGACATGGGGCTAGAACCGCAGACAAAACTACAAATGTTCACAGAGTCGGAGAAGAAAGGAAAAAGGGGGGGGGACACTTTTAACAAGAAACGGTATGGAGGGAACAGTCTTTTCCAGAGGGGACAAGTATAATTGCCGACGACAACAAATTACACTTGGCAGCAGAACGTTTCTTCCACCGGTAAGCGTGAATGTAATGCATGGTTCGCAAGCCAGCCATTGGCCCTGTCGCCTGTTATTTCATTTATTTCTTCATTTATTAATCTTTAAGGGTCCTCTTTCGAGGGCATCACGTAAGGTTATGCGTATGCGGTTCGACATTATTTTAAGAATAATGAAGTAAAAAGGGTCACTCTGACATATCGATATTTTAAAAGACAGTCCAGCTGTATGTACGTGGTGTAGTACAAGGCCGGCCAACACTGTGAGTTTTGTTTTTATTCTGGAACTATTTTCGCCTTGGGGACACTGAAGGGGAAGGGGAGACCACTTATCAGGAAGCCACGAGCCGCACTTGGACAAGCGAAGAGCCGAATGCGACTCTCAAGCCGCAGTTTGGCCACTCTTGTTATAGATCTTTCATGTAGCCTTTCATCACATGCCTATTTCATTTCCCCTGGATGATAGCCCCATTTGCGAATGCATATTCTTTACAAATGCACGTTTGTGCACAGTGAAAAAGACAGTTTTTAGGATGTCGTTGCCACAAATTCGTTGTTGGCTTTTGAAGGACACACAACGTCCTCGCGGACCATTTGCATCGAGAAATGAAGAAACGTATTTGATTCGACAAATGTTTACTCCCCTTCTAGTTTTAGTGATATACAAGTTATGTTTAGGACGATCAAGTATATAGAAAAATGCATCTCCCTGTGAGTCGTTCTCACGTTGCCCTACATAATGTTCTTGTATACGAGGTGCTACCCAAATGTTCGGAGAATGCGACAGTAAAAGAAAACGATTGCTTACCGTAACTCCCACCCTACTAAAAAATATACGAGTCTTTATAAGAACTGATATGAAATATTCAAAAACTGATATGCGACATGTGAAACTGATACGAAATATTCAAAAGCTGATATGCAATATATGATATACCCAAAAACTGATATTCGACATATAAGAACTGATATGCAAGCATGTACCAACTGATATGAAAATGCGTCTAATAAACATATCAGAAATATTCTTTTCAGTATACGACGTGCCGCGCGGGCAAGCAAACACGTGGCTTGGAACCGCAGTGTGGAGGTTGATTTAGTGGCTTACAAATAATTGCGACATGAGCGTTTACCCTTTTTTTAAGAGATTCGTCCCCTAAGCCATTCAAAATACTCTCAGAGGTATGATATTAGTGAAAAAGATCAACATGGTGGGAATATTATTTATTGCGTAGGTGGTCACCGAGAAGATACGTGCCTTCAAAACGACCTGTATAAAATGCGTAAACGCTGAGCTCAGAAGTAGTTATCTGGTGTGCTGTTGTATTCACGTTTGTTGTGCCGTGTATGTATATGCGCCCAATGTATATGTTCAGCTGATGTTAGTGGTATGCGTAATGTATCTACATGTATGTATAATAAAGGTGCCCGAAGGGACCGATGTGTACTGGTGGCGTGAGCAAATAAAATTATTTTTGTTGTACATCAATCGGGCGGTACCTAGCGCCACCTAACCCAGCTAAAACTTATATGCAACAAATGAAACTGATATGAAATGTCCAATAAGTTTCGTCATAAAAATGTGCGCAATAAACAGATAATAAATAGATTCATATAATTATTTTTCGGTAGGACAGTTTTCACTGTTTGCTTCGTAGTAATCATCTTGTGCATGTTTACAGGGATCCCAGCGCTTTTTTATGATCTCATGAATCCCTGAAAATTCTCATGTGCAGGTGTGTTCAGGATCTGTAGCCGTTCTTCCCGCATCTCCTCAATCATGTAAGGCGACGCCCTTTCAGCCATCATTTCATTTTGGGGAATAAAAAAACGTCGCTGGGGGAAAGTCAGGCAAAAGGGGTGAGGGGGGGGGAGGTCGAGGTGCTCACAATAATGTTTTTGGAATTCAGAAATAGTCGAACAGGAGGTGATGTTCGAACGAGTGCGTAGCGCACGCGGAGAAGTAAATTGTTGTTCTCGCAATTGTCTGGACGTTTGCGCCGAATGACTTCACTCGGCCGTTTCAAGACCTCACGGTGTACGTTCCTGCGAGGATTTAGCGAAGCATTCTTTGCGGACATTCCTGTAAGAATTCCTGACGATGGCAGCGAACTTGGCACTCATTTTTTGGCCACGGTGAAGTTAACAAATTTCACAGTAACGACTGCTGCTTAGTCTCAGGGTCATAACCGTACACCCATGATCTATAACCGGTTATGATGTTGGAGATAAAACTAAGGTTGTCACTGATTTTTAGCTTGAGTTCCACACAGTGAGAAACTTGACGCACCTTTTGTTTCTTGGACAGATAAATGAGTCTCATGTTCAAAACGTCAGACAAAATACATTGAACTGCCCCGGACAATCTCAGGAAAAGGAGCGCGACTTGGTTCCTTGGGGGACTAAATGCGCTGGCACTATCATTAGTCATAGGGGGACAAGCGGGGACGGCAGCCGCCTTTGCACCCATCCCGTTAGTTCCTCAGTGTTGGACCGCAAGGACGAATCTTTGCGCCATGCTTGTGACTACATTAAGTACTCCAATCAAGACGCAGTATTTCAACTACTTTTGATAGTATTTTGGTACCTTGCAAATAAATTACGTCTAGATTGTTTGCTACTCTATCTTAATTATATTTCTCACTATCCTAATTGTGCTGAGTACCCAAAAACATTTTTCAACATTTGAGAAAACTGACCAAAGAAACAATCTACGGAACATGGATCGCCAGACTGTAGAGAAGAGTTGAACCGAGTGCCAACTGTGAGCCAAACGACAGGAAACAATACTTGGAATATATTTTAGTGCTCAAAAACAAGAACAAAAAGACGAGAATCAGACATTGTGTGCTACTAACAACTGATTTTATTACATGAAACGACACCCCGTCACTCGAATGGTATATAAGTGTCGTTTCATTTAATAAAATCAGTTGTTAGTAGCGCACTGTGTTGTCTGATTTTCGTCTTTTAGGGGCGAAGCTCCTTAGGGGCTAGCCATGTCCGTTTGTCCGTAGCTCCGGTGTCCGGGCTCGTGCTCCTGCTCGTGAGCTCACGTGCTCACGAGCACGTGAGCACATGCTTACGTACTCGTGTAGGGGAAAAGAAAACATAAAAAAATGGAAAAGAAGAGACAAAAAAAGATGAAAAACAAACTTTTGCTTGCGCAGTCGACAGGATTCGAACCTGTGCGGGGAGACCCGAATAGATTTCTAATACATCGCCTTAACCACACAGCCACGACTGCGGGACGAGTAGGGGGCTCTAAGATGTGGTAGTAACTCAAGAATTGGGGATGTCATGGATGAAACGGTATGTAGCCAATCAACGTCTATACAGGAGAGGGCGCTGCGGTCAAATGCGTATATAATCGCGTTAAACTTTGCATGCATTGGCTCGACGTTTATAGACGAGAGGCCGCTGCGGTCAAATGCTCAAATGCATATATAGCCACGTTCCATACCACACATTCTCTTTCTGACATGGATGAAAACGAACGAATGGCTCGGCATGCTGCGGCTCAGCGTCTACGCAGACAAGCACCAAAAGAGCTTCGCCCCAATCAACATCATTCACCACGTGGAGATGCGGTCAATTTTTGTTCTTGTGTTTGAGCGCTAAAATGTATTCCAAGTTTGAAAAACAACGAGCCCAACAATCTACTCTACAGGAAACAACACACTAGCAACAAGCAGTCTCCAAATGCCAAGAAACGACCAAATGTATAGTCCGAAGTACGCCCGCCTCTTGTCAACATTTTTTTTCTCAACAAGTTGTCTTTGAATGCACATCACGCTTGGAGCAAGTTAAGTGCTGGTGACGTCATTCTTATTTTACACTCAGACCCCCAGCCTCTGTGTGAAGCCAGAATGCTTCCGTCAGGAGAAGATTGTGACGCTTAACTCTGTGCAGTCACAATGGCCATTTTAGGAAATCGCCGTTTCAGGGGGTTCTGGGGTCAAAATGCACGAGCACGTCTTTAAGCGAGCACAGACACTTACTCGGCCACGGAAGCGAGATCTTCTTGGTTTTATTCAGCCGCGGCGACCTAGATTTGACTTTCTCAAAGACCCTTGTGGGCCTATTGTGGCTTAAGTTTTGCTCCCAAGCCCGAGCAAAAGCATTTCTGTCCTCTCCTTCTGAATTCGCGCAATGTTTTGATGCTCGGAATTATCAAACCTAGTTTTCCGCCAGGTGGAGCCAGTTGTTTATAAACTGGTGTATTCAGATTCTGGAATCTTGACCTTGGTGTGCAAGTATAGTTTGATGGGATGCGGAATGGAGTCAAGGGAATGGGTTTTGGAAGCTGTTTCGTGGACACCCTCTTGCGTTACTGCTGTGTCCCTCTTGACATTCCTATTTTTTATAAGACAGCTTGAATTTGCAGGCGGTTCTCCTTGCCCTTGGCTAGGGAGACAAAATGCTTGTTCTTGTTTGTTGAAAAGCGACGAAGGCTGCTGCCCTCGAGCAGATGTTTCTCTGGCGCATGCGAGGTTGTCGTTCACTCGCATACTCATCAAGTCTGGCTGCCTGCTCAGCCTCAAGTTCGGCTGTTAGGAATATACAATGCCGGTCTGTGTCAAGTAATCTGAATCGGGTCAAGACATTTTTAGTGCACATCACGATTTTATGCAACAATTACGCGAATGGATGCAATTGCTTTAAGCAGACCAAATCAAGCCTACCACTAGTTTTTTTGCTTGTGTTTGTGGTTAGTTTTTTTATAATTTGTATTTTGTCTTGTATGTATAATAATTCACCCATATTTGTGCACCACACAGTAGACTGCTAGGTTGTTCGTGGGCACTGGAAAATAAACCATTATTATAATATTAATATTATATTGCCGCGCGCGCAGCTTGCCAAGTAGGCAACGCGCGCGTGGCCTAACGGTTATAGCGCCTGCGTCCCACGCGAAAAGCCAGGGTTCGATTACTGGTCGCGGGGACGCCTTTTTGTAGACATCTTATGTAATGTTCTGCAAATTCGAGAACCGTGTTGCTTGTTCGAGGACAGAAAGTTCTACAGGCCGAACCTTCTGGGCCGATTATTCCAGAAGCCCACGCATGTACATAAGGGGCTCCGCGTGGCGAGCCGTAGTCAGTTTCGCCCCAGCGTTCGACTCTGCTGTTACGCCGACTTCGACGCCCGCGACGCTCTGCTGTTACCTTCTGTTTCCTTTTTTTATTTTTGGGCACAAGTTCGCCCCATTAAACGTTTCAGTTCTTTCAGTTATTTTCTTTGTTTCACTGGTCCTTCGTGACAATATTACGAACTCATCGCGGAATGCTTTATGAGCCCAGCCTCCCGCCAAACAAAAGGACGCCAGTTGCCATGTCTCCAATGTGTGAATCCCTTTGTTCCTAAAAACTTTCGGTACTCATGATGTCACATATCTCAAATTATTTCGAAGTAAACTGTCATTGCAACAGGTAATCCGCATCTTTAAAGGCACACTGTGGTATCAGTATTCTATCGCCCTCCCATAGGAATTAGTTCGAACTTCATTGAATTTTATATGCATTATTTGTACTTATTGGAGAAAACAAGTATAACGTTATTAAGAGTGGTGATTTCAAAGCCAATTTTAATAGCGATAGCACGTCCAAAAAGCGGTTTGCAACTCTTCTTGTAGTGAATGGATGCATGCCCCTGATAAATCAACCTACAGGAATAACTACCACATCTGAAACACTAATCGATTTGTTCATAACCAGCTCTGAGCAACACAAGATAACATCAGGGGTGATAGCCTGCAATGTTAGTGATCACCTTGCAATTTTTATGTTAATAGACAAACATAGTGCTAAACATTGAAACGCTAATAATTTTACATTGACTTAAAACATTCCTACTGACCACTTGATGGTTTCAGAGAAAGTCAGAACAATTAGAGCTATGCTAATCTAATGAATAAAACTGACGGAATTAAAGCTTATGAAGTATTCCTAGATACTTTTACGAACTATGTATAAAATAACACTTTCCTTACAGATCTGTGCGACGTTTCAGAAGAGCTAGAAAACCTTGCAGAAATATAAAAAAGCTGTAAAGAAGTTTAATTAGAACAAAGGACACATAGAAACATAAAATATTGAAATCGAATACAAGTAACTTGAAGGAAGACCTTAATAGATGTACAGCTCTCTACTACCAGAATATTTTCTGCTCGGAATCAAATCGCACTCACCTAATGTGGGAAAATTGGAATTCTGTTTTGCATGAGATTAAGGCGGAAACCGATAGTGAATCTTGTACTGTTCATAAAGTTAAAGTTTCTGGCAGCTCCTATGCAAACATTTAATTGATTTTTTGTGAACCAAGTTGGAAATGCAAACGCAGATCGAGGCTTGCGAATGTATACAGAGAAGTGTCAAAGAAACCGTTTACTTAAGTCTAGTTACCGCAGAAGTAATGACAGTATTTCGTAGCATAAGCATTAGTAATAGTTGCGATGCTGAGGGTATACAAATACGACCAGTCCTATATATCCTAAACATTATTGTCCGGTGCCTGACTCACATACCTAATTTTTGTCTGGAGACGTCCAAATTTCATACAAAAATGCAGATAGCGAAAGTACTGCTTCACAAAAAGGTGATAGAAACGATATTAACAACTACAGACCAGCGACACTTTTTGCTGTCTTTCCGAAAGAATTAGAAAACAAATTGGATTTATCTCCGTCCCAACGCCCTTGTAGAAAAGCATACCATTATTACGGAGTCCCAATTTTGTTTCAGGAAGACACGTTCTACAAAATTAGGATAGCTGGATCGAAACGAATTCATTTTATGTTATTTCGAAAATAAAAATATAGTATTTGGTATATTCATGAACTTTGATTATTCTTTTAATTTTATTATCCACGAATTGCTTTTCAAAACAATTTTATTTGTGTAATTAGAGGATACGCGGCGCAACCTATCAAACCTTATATAGCAAACCTGCGTCAATATGATAATATTGGAGGTCACGTCTTTAATATCAAAACAATAAAATCGGGAGCACCCCAAGGCAGCACACTTGGACCACTGGTGTTTAACATATATGTCAATGACATCTTTAATATCACACCGCAGGAAATATTTTTAATTTCCGCAGATGACACCACCATTTTTCTATCGCGTCAGAATCATAATATTATTATAAATACAGCATATGACATCATACAAAATCTATAAAATCGGTCTACAGGAAATAATCGCGTGATAAATAAAAACAAAAAACAAAGCTGGAGCTATTATATTTTTTCCCAAAAATAAGAATCTCACCCTTTCGAGCGATATTACTTATACTCGTCTCCTATTGAAATTGTAAAAACGTTCAAAACTTTAAGTGTGTCGTTTTCATATATCTTGTCTAAGAAAGAGCACATAGATCATACTATTTCAAAACTCGGCTGTATAATTAATTTACTTCACCGAAATCACTGTATACTTCCTTCAAGTGTGAGTTGTTTTTTTGTATAAAACTTAGTTTGCTTCTCATTTGAATTACGGCCATCTTGCCGGGGCACAACTGAAACAAATCTACACAGAATATTTTATTGCAAAAAAGAGCATCAAGACTTTTGTGTAACATGTCCTATGACCTTCACGCAGAATATATATAAAAATACTGGGGGTAATGCAATTACGCTAGCATTACGAATACAAGCTTACAAACAATGTAAAAAGATAGACTTGAAACAAGTACTTTTTTTTTACTATGGTCAGCATTTCTCAGAACAAAACCATTAAGATAATCCACTCGTCGATATGACTTCCGGATAGTGCATACATCGTATTAGATCTCAAATGATTAAAAAAAAAAAAAACCTCATCGTTTTTAAACACATTTATGCATACAAATATTGATATAGCGTCCATCGGTTCCCAGAATATTATTATAACTACTTCCCTCAAATTAAACAGTGTTCACTGCTTCATTCTTCTGCTTACCCTGAAGCGGAGAAATTTTGCGTAACATAAAGTTTTAACTGTGTATTTTTTTACTGTTGCATTTCTTTTTGAGGGTTAGGTCCACTCACAACCTTCCTAATGTCAGTATTTTCGGTGTTTTCTATTTTATTTTTGTTTTTGTATCAAGGAACGGCCCTGCTTTATATATTTTTCCAACGCTCTGAGCCTGTTTAGGGGCTGGGGACCCGTCAATCTGCTTGTACAGCTTTTATCCTAGCCCTCACCATATGTATATGGTGAGTAAACTATTATATTCATTACTATAAATATTACTATAAATATCACCGCAGACAGTAATTTTCATCGGCTGTAGGCCCGTTCGTCATGTGCGCATTCGTCATAGGCCAACTGGTACTAGGCCTGTTCGTCACAGCGGAACATTCGTCATAGGGGAATTCGTCACTAGGAAAGTTTGTCACTGCGAACCGGGTATTCGAATTTGCCCAACTTATATTCACTTGGCTTTGCATGCAATAAAGATTAGTACGTTATATTTCATTTTTACTGAAGAGAGGGAACATCCAAACAAGTCATCGTTGTACTTAGAAAACAACAGGTTTATTGAGCGAAATAAGAATAAATTAAAAAGCGATTTTTAAAGCTGCCGTCTTCAAGGTTTCAAAACGATTGCGACCATCGTAGCGGCTCACAGTGATCTGAAGACGCCGGTTGCAGTCGGCGTGCTTCTTCGACGCACCTTCGAAGATGTCCTGCCGCCCTCTGCTTGAGCCAGCTTCATCTCTGTCAAGGACTGCTCTCTTGACGCAGTCCAGGAACGCCCAGATATTGGGAGAACTGCAGCCCACGTTGCTCCGGCATAAAAAGAAGAAAAGAACACGCACACACTCATGGAGAAATCTTTTTCAGTGGGCACCCCACTGACATTTTGAGCCACAAATGGAAAAATGTGCTGCGGAAAACTTTCAAGTTCTCAGAGGATTAGGTCAGTTCTTACCTGCAGTCCCCGGTGCCACGCTTCGATGCTGTTGTTCGTCCTTCACATTTCTGCTATTGTTGATTCTCTGACTGACGAAACCAGAGGAGGGAAGGTGGCCGACGACAAGCCGTTTCGACGGGGTTTCCCGAAATACAGGTCTTCGAAGTAGTCCGGCACGAGTGAGGCATCAACGGGGAAAACCTCGAGAAGGTCCTGGAAGGCCTCGGGGATGTCGGAGATTGTCAAGAAGGCCAATGCTGGAAGCATTCTCATCTGAAAATCCACAAGAAATAAAGTAACCAATTGCAACAATAAGACGTATAAGTAGAATGCCGCCTACAAGAACAGCAAACTCGCCATCATCCTGTACACCGACTGGGATAAGTGAAAACAAAAAACAAAAACACCCCTGTATCCTAGCGCCGGGAATCATGGCTTGTATCACGTTGAGGGCTGCTATCTCGAAGTCCGTGTGAGCCACCTCAAGGCAGTTGGCCCACGAAACGCTTGGTGGCCCTATTATTGGATATGTGTTCAAACACTTCAAAAAATGTTCGCTCTATTTAAGGTTTTTCGACGTCGTGCTGAGTCACATGGGCCATGTGACTCCGCACGACGTCAAAAAACCTTTAAAAGAGCGAACATTTTTTAAAGTGTTTTAACACATATCCAATAATAGGGCCACCGAGCGTTTCATTTTATGCGTTTATCAGAGCTCTTGAATACTTGTCTCCTATAGGTAGCTTCAGATTTGTTGGGCAGCAAGCCGTAAACCATTGGCACTACCACGCCATTGACTGTGGCATGCACCGTGTACAGTTGGTAAACCTGTGCCGGGGTGACTTTAAAGGTCCCGTCCGCGAACCACGTAGTCGCCTGAGCCAGACAGTTCAAGTTACGCTCGGTAGCAAAGATCAGGATTCTTTCGCTGTCGCTTCTCCGCTGTAGTGGAGGAGAAAATAATCTCATTTGTCTGCGGTCTGCATACAGGTAAAACAGTCATTATTATTATAATATGTCACACACTGTGATTTTGCACTGCAATACACTTTACCTTAAACTCTCTGGGCATTCGTATGTGGGCTCTGCAGGCTGGTACGCTGTACTCGAAATTTGCCCGCTGCCTTTGCTTGCGGATTGTGCATCGAGGCGTTGACGATGCGGGAATCATCCGCGATGCAGTGCCGTCACTGACGCAGGCAGCTGCATCCAGAAATATTTCGTGTGGTGCTAGACGGCCGTTTATTGGAATAAAAAAGGACGTTAGTGAACTTGTTTTGGGAATATAAGCGCAGGAACAAATTTTGGTACATACCAGCCTTTTCCTTCATCTGATGACGAATCGGAAGCACGTTTATCTCGGTGGGGTCGCCGGCATGCGTATGGTCACTGGAATAAGAGATTACACGAGTCTTGGCGTGATCGGTCACTATTTTAGTTTTACAAACTCCTCTTCGCCGGCAGGCCCAATACAACGTAGTTTCGTTAAGTTTAATGCAAGTGTAGGAATGTCCTTCGTGAAGAAGCATATCGTCACCTCTCTTAGTAGTAACTACCTCCATTTAGAAATCGAGAGTGAGATGGGAAGCAAAAGAGGTCCGTCTTTTATAATCCGGAAACAACCGTCATTAAGCCCTAAAACGGGGCACAAAAAAAAAGAAAAAAAAAGAATCGGGTTTAATGGGCTTTTTTTATAGTGAACTTTATGTTCTCGAAGCTCTTTTGTTAGTAAGGTGACCCAGGTAAGACAACATGCAGGCCAAATGTTGCCTTAACATGGGGTCATTGGGATATGCTTTTGTTCCCGTTCGTACAGTAGTCAACCTCACTGACCTTATAGGGACCTTGTTGGGTGACCCCCTTTCGCAACTTTCCTAAGAAAACAAATTAGAAAAAAAAAGACTAACGATCTTGGGGTCATTGTGTGACGAACTGCCAGCGTGTCGAATCAACCTATGACGAATGTTCCGCTTTGACGAATGGGCCTGTTACCAGCTGCCCTATGACGAATCGACATGTGACGAATGGGCCGTATCCCATTTTCATCGGCCTTTTTATTTTACCAGCTTGGAACCTACTTTCTAATAATCTTCGAATGTAACTCAATTACTTTTTCAGTGTATTTGTACTCTACACAAAATAGTTCGTAGCTGGAGTAACCTAAATTATATTCTAAGTCCATTTTAAAATGAGTGTTTAGTATCTTAACCTAAATAAATTTTTTGTGTAGAGACTGAAAATAAATTTTTTGAGCCTTTGGCACAATACTGTGTTGCGGCTTCGCATTTAGACCGCTGGGACTAATTGTTTTGCCCTTGCATTTAGGCCCCAGGGGCTAAAAGCTAATCCTTTACGTTTCGTCTTCAGCCACTAAATTTTGAATCCCTGCTGTTAGTCCTCTTCTACTCAATACTGTAGCTTACAAATTGCGCACAACTGAAGAAAGAAGCCTCGCGCAAGTCTATTGCTTGCCTATACTCCATTTACATTTAAGCTGAAGCTGCAGCCAATGCAACAATCACGAGAGTTCAAGGTCGCTGCTTTGAAGCGTTCGTACGACCGCTCGCGTTAAAAATGCACGTCTCAAAGCCAGGATTGCGGGCTAGCACGCGTATGTAGCTTTTATTGCAGTCTCAGCTTAGAGGTGAACAGAGTAAAGTGTACTGCAATCTCAGAAACAAAATATTGCAAATCCAGACTAACGTATTTTTACTGCTTCGTAGATACAGATCACATTCATTCAACGACGACTGAAGTCGTAGAGAAAATCCACGCTAAGGCCGAATTCCCAATGATGCACTTGCGTCGACAATGACTTAGACACTGCGACGTCTGTCCAAACCGGTCGGGGTTCAAGTACAGTTTATTGTGGCACCAACGGCTTCTTGCCTGTTCGCGAATGATTTGAATTATAGTAGAACTGGCCCTGTTAGTAAAACAGGTAAAACTGATCGCTCGACAAACGTATGATATATAAGATTCAGATATTAAAATAACAAGTAGGCTGCGTAAGTGCTGCAACGGCTCAGATAAAATATGGGACCTGTTGACAAGCGATACGATTCAACTTTCATCCTAGCTGGTGGCAGACGGTTTATCTCTAAATACAGAAAAAACCAAATGTGTAATTCTGTCCTCAATAAATCGGGACCCCTAATTGAACTGCAGTTTGAAAGAGCTCTAATTAAGCGTGTCGATAATCATGAGATTTTTGGAGTGTGATTTAACAAACGCCTTAATTAAACACACCATGCAAATAAAATACGAAACGAGATATCAAAACCAATAGGCTTAATTTCATCTGCAAAGCCTCTTTTATCGGAATGGCTGAAGTACCCACTATATCATTCGCCGATATATACCAATGTCTACTACTGCTTTCTTGTTTGGTGTCATACAACAAAGACAAATTTCACATATCTACATTTACTACAAAAAAAGCTGTTCATCTAATGCATAATTTTGTTTATGATGCACACACCGCTTCGATTTTCGAGAAGTATAAAATTTTGAGCTTTGAACAACTCGACATTTATAAACTTGCACCTCTATATCTTCCATGACCATAGACTTCAACAACCTAGCTATCCATCTGCATGTACTAGACCAAACCACAATTACAACACTCGAATTAACAAGTATATACTCCCCAAAATCAGGACAAACATGGGCAGGCAAACTCTCATTTCAAACTTCAAACACCCTTATACACACAGTTATCTTCATACACGTATTGCTTCAAATATATCATTAAACACATAAACAAGCATTGTGAAAGAATCTCTGTTGCCCACAAATGTTTCAAACTGAACTGAGATATCTGGTTTTATCCTCTTTTCTATCTCTGTTTTTTTGTATGCTTCCTTGTTTTAAAGTAAAAGTGTCAAAAATGTGCACTATATAAATGTTATTCATAAGTATATATTGTTATGATAAATAAAAAACAGCGCAAAGACAAGGACGAATTTGAAGAAACCACAGGACACAGCGCTGCGTCCTGTGGTTTCTTCGACTTCGTCCTTGTATTTGCGCTGTTTTGTTTTTATCATGTCTACTTACCAACTAGCCCAAACTTCTACGTTAATCAACTATATTTTGTTATTGATTAGAGTTTATTTAAGAGCGCTTCTTGTTTTAGTGTGCTCTGCAGTCGACGAGTTTCATTGTCTTTTAAGGGATGAGGACGATTCGTCACATGCGCACTCGTCACAGGACGATTGGTCACAGGACGATCCGTTACACCGGAACATTCGTCACAGGATAACTCGTCACGCGGGCAACTGGTCTCATCGAGTGCGCAGGGGACGATAGTAAAATGTGAATTTCCACAAACGCCCACATTCCGTGATGAGGAGTTTCACGATTTCCCACTGTGACATAAACCAATGGTTAGAAAAGCAAATCTTACAATACTCAACATAGAAAAGTTTTTGGCACTCAACCGCTTTTTTTTTCATGATATGATGAGTCTTCAGCAGGTTCATGTCACTTGGGCCCCCGATGCCTTTCCTGGCTCGAACAAGCAATTATCCGACTGGCAGCCAAATCAGTTGTTACTTCTGCCCTGCATATACCTCTTCTGTGAACAATTCAATAAAAAGTATAATTATTTTTTCTGCTGCATGTGTACGAGAACCATTGTGAAACAGCAGAGCTCCACCACTCTCTATTGCGATCACCTCGATCCTTTCGAATGCAGTCCGAGTTAAAAAGATAGTCACTCTTTAATGGCCTCCGCGTTCACCGTTGGGGAGGGAACCAGAAGCTAAAATGTTTGCTACAAATTCGTCGCTTTTGAGAAGTGAAAGACATGCTAAGGTAAGAGGTGACCCACTTTGTCCGGCCGAACCAACATTCATTGTTCGAGACCGAACCAGACGCTAAAACGTTTGTTACAAATTCTTCGTCATTGAGAAGTGAACGACATGCTAAGTTAAGATGATAATGCAATTATTGCAAAGGTGCAAGCCAGAGCCGAACCAAATAGAACAATATACTTTCTTGGGGACGAACTATTGTGAGACCAGTTGCCCGCGTGACGAGTCATCCTATGACGAATGTTCCTATGTGACCAATCGTCCGGTGACCAATCGTCCTGTGACGAGTGCGCATGTGACGAATGGACCGTATCCCGTCTTTTAAATACTTCATTTATCTAGCGGTACCGAGGCCACATCAGACCTTCTGGTCTTTTGTCTTGGAACTGCAAACACAATAAAATGTCTGAATTGATTGACAAAAAAAAAGTGCGGCTCTGAAGTTCATCGCTGGCTCGCCGTAGAAGGCCACTATCACACAAAGGCAACGTGTGGAAATATCAGCACCAACAGCTAGAAGAGGTGCTTGTCCCTGGAAGAAAGGAACCTCGATATTCAACTAACCGTTCTATCCTGTATTTTAAAGGTTAACAAGAGCTGCAATGTAACGTGCGCGGATTTCGACTGTGTGTATGTGCGCGTGCCGGGTCATCTTCATGCCGCGTTGTGCACGCGACGAACTGTGTGTGCGCGCGCGTCATCTTCGTGGCGCGTGCCACGCGCCCTGCATCAAGAAAGAAAAAGAAAAGGAAGGCGGAGAACAGAAAATGAAGTGTGTTCGAGCGGGCAGACCAGCGTGTGGAAGGGAACCGCCGGGTGTCCAGACCCGGGTTCTTCAAGGCTTCCACCTGGCCTGACCTCCGGCTCCCGCAAGGCCTTCACCCGAGTTGAAGGCAGGTGCACGTGTTGCGGGGCACACCTCAAGACCACAACGGCCTCGTCTATTCCAACACGCCACCCCAGACGCCGACGCCGTGCCAATGCCGCCTCCGACTCACCGGCTTCAGGCTGAACCCTGGACTTTCCGGTACGTGCTCTGTCGCCACTCCAGCGCACTACGCCTTGCAAGACCCAACGCCCCGAAACAAGAAGGCGATAAGTTGTTACGGTGAACTTTCGGGCTGCCTTTAGCGAGCAGCGTTGACGCAGTGTGCCGACGTCGCGAGAACAATCCGTCGAACGTGCATTCCTGTAATTATTTCCCCTAAGTCATACCATTCGTTGTTTTTCGTGTGTAAATTTAATTAGTGTGTTTTCATCTTGGCTTACTGTTTTCTAATATAACGCTGTTTTCTACCTTCAAACGGTCTCGTCTTTCTTAATTCATGTACATGTTACACTCGATTCCTCACATGTAAAGATAATTTCAGGCACCGCGTTGTTGTGTATCCAGTTTCGAATTTTCGGCATACACAGTTTTGCATTTACGGGTTTATGCAGATATCCTTAAATGTTCAATCCTTTTCCTCTTGAAATTTATAAATTTTTTAGTTAGGCTTCCGTTGCCTAGAGTACACCGCAAGAAACACTCGTCCGCAATTATTAATTTGGGGGCAATATACCCAATAAGCTTAACAAATATTACTAAAAATAAAATTTTCTTTTTGCAAAGCTGACAAATTTTAATGATTATAAATTGATATATGTTAAACAGAATCCCAAAGCCTCCATATGGAAAAAAGAAAACAAATCGGTGAGCTTTTCTCCTCATACGCTTAATGGCCGGGTAGCTTTTCAACGCATCCGCCGGTTTTGCGGTGAGCTTTTATCTGGGATTCCCCGTTTAGCTATGCAATGTGGTTCGCTCCACTAATCAATGCTGCCCGCTCCATTATCGACTCCGTGACCCACTTAGCAATGCGATGCCGATGGAGTCCGCACCACTACCCTATACGGCCGCGTCCTCCATCTATATGTAGCCTGCTCCGCTGTCTTATGCTGCCCGGACTGATATCCGCTGCGGCCCACTCAGCTCTTTGATGTTGTCCGCTCCACTATCAGCTATCCCTGTAGTGCGCGCTATATGCACGGTGGCCGAGCGCTATGCGGAGAGGAAGTTGTCGGCTTCTTGCGCAGGGGTTGCTGTGACATTAAAGCGACGTCGAGCACTGATTGACCATGTTTGAAGAATAGTGGGTAGAGCTCGATGCTAGATGCCTTCAGGTCTACCCACTATTTTTCTTTTTTAAATCGGCCAATCAGTGTTCGGCGTCGTTCTGGCATCACCGCAACTTCTGCACTAGAAGCAGACGACTTGCTTTCCGAATATGCATTTAATGAGCAGAAGCCAAGATTCTAATCACTGATTCGTTTTCTGTTTCATCAAACCTTTTCTCAAACAACCGACAACAGCAACATAAGATTGCTGTGCGTTTTCGGTTCGGGTTCATTACCAAATATTTGATTTGAAATTTTGTTTTGTGCCAGTCGGATCAAAAGAACGATCTTAATCCGGTTTTTGGGCTTAGGTTTGAGTTCGATTGACAGCCTGGTAAAAACGGCAAATTACCTTTCTCTGGTATCAAGAAGACTTCCGCACAATGTTCGTCCCGCTGGTATTTAACTGCTAAATAATTTTCAGAACAAGCTCAAAATTCAGCCATAGCAACGAGCAACCCGGCTGTTGAAATTATTAAGTTAGCAAGTATAACATTACCCGACGCAATGTCTGTACTATTACTGAACCTCGGTAAAAAGGTTCAAGAGAATACTTAAGAGGCTTGGTGAAAAACTTATATTGAATATGATAGAACAATTATCAGACGAACAAGAACCCTGAAGCATAAGAACAAAATAATAAAACAGGGCAATAGATCTTTCAACTATCGAATATAAAGCTACATGATTTAAAAAAAGGACACTGCAGGTAACGACACAAAAACACACACAAAGGTATCAAACACAGCTGAAATTTTATTTTCCGCAACCTGGATAAATGGGAAAAAAAGAAAGGAATAAGGGGCAAGGAAAACCCCCAAGGACTCCTCTTTCCGCATATCTACATTGGGACAATTACCAGGACAATGATGGCCTCCGCGACATCCTCCTCCTCCTCTCTTAACTTTGAACCCTCTCACTCCGACCGAAAACGAAGAAAACAACTTTTCTTTGCGGAAGCCTGTAGACGCTCAAGGCCACCACTTTTCAGAGCCTAAGAAACCGCCGAAATTTGTGGTCAAAACCAAACCAAGGTTTATTAATAGCGTTTCTGTGACGTTGTATTGGAAGCGATTCCTTTATCAAATGTTTCTGGTCATATTCTTTCTTTTTTTCCACTGATGTCACATCCAACAACAGTACAAAATTCTTACACAGTAATAATGTAGTTTTGTGCGAAAATGGTTTTTTTGGGGGGAAGGGGAAGGGGTTTCTTTTTTTTTCTTTCTCATATTTTATTATTTTATGCCTCCACACCTGCTTATCGGGTACGCTGAATTCATATTGCCCCTGAATATTAGTTTCTGTTTTTGCTCTAAAACACACAAAATAAACGCAAAGGAGTGAGCTGGGGAAGAGACAATGAAGGTGGATGAAGGGAGAGAATTGGATAATCCACAGTTCCAGGACAAGCCGCGCACAAAAGGCGTAGCCCTGCAACTGAATACTCTCAGCGATTGATTTTGGGCGCTTTTGTTCGGTGTTTTTGTAACATGGTTAGACACAACAATGAAATAGGCCTCTAGAATGATTCTGATTTCTCAGCGAAGGGTTGTTTCTTTTTTTTTGTGTCTTCTTTGCCTTTTCATTTTGTTCCACGATGTTAGCGCCTATTGCCCACGATAAGCAGACTTTTTGAATCGTTTTAATGCTTTTTGCACATGACGCATCTCGCGGCCGCAAAAGCAGACGTAAGGCGCAAGAAGCACAGGAGGTCACCGGCGGATCATAGCAGGACAGTAGGGCAAGGGCAGGGATGGGAAAGAAGGCGAGATGGTGATCGACGCGCAAAACTACATTTTGAAAATGCGTATATGATGATACGCCACGTGTCGCTAAAATCTGGAACTAAACTGCCATGTCCCCGAAAGTTAGTCTTGGGTCTCGTGTGGGACTTCTCGATGCGCCCACAGCAAAAATGGCACCAATAGATCCCAGTTTCACGGGTCACTCTCTAGGGCGTGGAAAAACATGTTCTTAAACACTCGGTTTCATCTTTCGACCGCACCCTTGCTGTCCGGGTGCTCTGGAGCCGAGAAGCGCGGCGTGCAGTCCAGCCTCGAGAGCAACTCTTGCGTCGGCTTCGCCGTGAAGTTGTTTTCCTGATCTGGACACACGAGCTGAAAATATCCAGCAGTGCGTCGCAAGTCGCATTTGCCCTAAAATTACGCAAAAGTACCACGTCTGGCCAGCGCGTGCAAAGGTCGATACGACACAGCGCATATTTGTGTCTCCTGGCCGACGCGACGTCCAGTTGGCGAATTAAGTTGATGTTCACAACCTGGAACGCTCTGTCTGACGAATGGAAACTCTGTCACTCACAGTTCTGTGCGACATAATCTGACAGTCATGGGAAGAACTACAGTGCTCTCGGACATCTGCTTCAATCCCCGGCCAATAAAAGCTGCACTAAATTTTCGCCTTACCCTTTTTCCACACCACATGCCCCCCCCTCCCCCCTCCAGAATGATTCATTGGCGAGCTCCAAAATATCGGCGTGCCTCTCCCTGGGCAAAACCAGCTGAGCCACCATTGTCCCATCTACTGCGTCCTTTTGAAACAATAGTCGATCGCGGACGAACATGCCACCCCCGTCACCCTTCGCGTTTGTCGGAGCGGAACGGAGGGTACCGTCGACCTTTTGCAACTCGAGGAACCGTCCTCTCTCCTCCGTCGGGAAGCGCGTCCCCGCCGTCAGCGTAGTTTTCAGCGAGTTCGTTTCGGCCGTCTGACCCACATTCCCCCCGCGTCGTTACTATCGGCCTGATGGTCTAGCTCGTCCGGGGAAGAGGTTTCCCGACCTTTTGCCCCGGCACCTTGAGGCAATGCGCTCTACACCGTGGCCACCGTGCTCCGGGGACCGTTTTTGTTTTTCAATCCGATCAACATCTTGGCCCTCGCGTTGGTTTAATTAATAAACACAAGACGTCAGAGGAGAGTGTGCAGTCCGCCGTGGTAGCCAGCTTATCGGTCACCTCGCATTGCACACTGACTGGGTCCTTCTGACTAACCCCGCTTGGGATTGCGGCTTGCAGTGGCCAGCGTACGAGTTCTGTTATTACGTGTTGTGCCAAACCAAGGCGAATTGTGCCGCAAGGTTCGGCCAGTTCGCGCGGAACGACGCTCTCTCCCTGACGACCGTTATTTCCCCTCCGGTGTCCAGCACGGCTGTCAGCTGCCGGTCAACAGTGGCGAGTTCCACCAGTACCAAACACGATCCTCCTATAGTAGGTGACAGGTCAAGAACGAAGTGGGAGCTCCTCCCACCTCTTTTCACGTTAGTAGTGCGAACACTGGAGAAGAGGTGACTTCCTCCTCACCGTTAGCTCCGCTGAAGCGGAAAGGCGTGGGTGGAGCTTCCACTTCAGTTTTGACCTGTCACTGACTATGCTCCCTGCTTTTTCCCGTATCTATCACAGCCGTTCGCCGATTCGGGGGACCCGAAGGTGCGGATTCGTCTCCTATCGTCACTGCTTGTATACGTCGCTTTTGAGCCGTTGACTTTCGCGCGGTTTGACCCTGAACTTTATGCGTGGGGCAATCCCTTGTCATGGGGCCGCCTGGGTTACAACTGAAGCGACGGGGCTAAGGGGAAACGAGGTCTACCTCAAACCGCCCGTTTTCGGCTTCCATCCCTCGCCTTTTATATCCGCCACTCTCGCCGTTCGTCCGTCTCTCTCTGCCTCATCGTACATCCGTACTACCTTATTCAGATCGTGCGCCTGCAGCCACTTTGTTTCTTCGCGCAGCGTGACGTGTCGGAGACACTCCTCACTGAAGAGTGACTTCACCTGGTCTGCAACCTTTATATGAATCAGGTCCTCTTTACTCTCTATATTTCGCGCCTCCAGGTAGTAGCTGAAATAGCTGGCCATCCCCGAGGCATACTGCGACCACCCCTCAACTCTCCGCTTACGCGCGCGGCAAACCGCTTCCGGTACTCGCCAGGGGTACGTCGGAGCTCGTCCAGGACAGCGGCCTTGACCGTGCTGTAGTTAGCTATTTTGTTCTGCAGATACCCTCGTAAAAAGGTATTTAACACTTACTGACAAGGCCAGCATATTCAAGTGCACTCGGCTCTCATTTGGCACTCTGTAGGCCGCGAACGTATTCTTGACACAGTCAAACGCAACCGGAACTTCCGCGTCAGGTGGCAGTTTCTGACATTTTAGAAGTTTCGAGCATTGGGTAACAAGGCCCAACCTGTTTTGAGCCCTGTTATTCAAAGATTTAAGACATGAGTTTTAAGCTTGAGATGTGTGGCATGAAATAACTATAATATTATTAATATTAATAATTCTGGTTCAGGAGAACCATGGCGCCGCGGAAGGCCAAGTGGCCCATACCATGAAGTTCCTGCGGCGCCGCTTCTAATGACGATGTGATGAGATTGTGTAGAGATAACAGATAGGTGCTGACGATGTTGAAATGAAGCCAGTGGGCGAGGTTGCGGTCAAGTTGTAAAGTCAACTTGGAATCAATCACAAGGCCCAGAAATGTGCGTTCATTTTTTAGAACGATACATGTTCAAAAACGATTCCTGAATAATTCCACGTCGACGAGAAAAACATACACAAGAGGGTTTTCCGGAAGAAAATTTAAAACCATTCATATCGGCCCGGCTGACCAAGTTATTATACAGAAGTTGGAAGCTACGTTCACAGCTTGAGGAATTACAGAATAAAACGGAGATCTCTCGATCATCAACATGTAAAGAATAATGCCCTGAAAAGCAATTTTACGGCCAATAGAATTTAGTTTGACGATAAAAAGAGCGACACTCAGTAGAACCCCTTGAGGGTCTCCATTTTCCTGCAAGAACTCCATTGATTGATTAAACACACAACAGCGCACTACTGCGAAAGTGACATAGTTTTTGCGGACTCTAACCAAGGTTTTATTTAAAAAAAAACACATAAACCCGACATTTCGGGACCCGCTCGGTCCCTTGGTCACGGGTGACTGTAGGTAGGGGGGTGGTGGGGAAGGTTGCCAAGGCTTACCCCAGAGGGCGCGATGTCCAGACACGTACGCGCTCGGGAGAGTGCCCTTCAACCTGCAGAAGAGGGGGCGTGGTGCGGAAGTTTGCCCGGGCGTTTGATCTTGCTAAGGCTGAGTGCACTAACACGGTACACTCACTCCTTAAACACGAAAAAGAAAGAAAAATCGAACGAATCGCGCTGACTCACAACTAATTTTTTATAGTTTGTCGTGTTCGACATCTAAAACAACCGAATTTCCCAAATCACGCGCACCTATCTCGTAGACGCCAAGACTTTTTATTTATATTTCTGTCAGGTTCAAAGATAATGTACTAATACAGTTTTCATAATTCTTGACGGCGTGTTCAACTGTAATAGGTTCCGTCTTTGGTTGGTTACTGTGCCTACCTAAAATTGTACAACAAGGCAGGTGAACCTTCCACCCACATTCACGGCAGTGTATGCCCAGGTGGACAGAGTTAGTTCTAGTGCTATTGTTTTTGTCTTCTCAGAGCCTATCATTAAGGCTCTATGTACATTTTCCCTCGCAAAGAGGAAACGAATACACCACTTCCTCTGCGCACTCGACGAAGCTGTTCTGATGTTCTTTGGTACAGCTTACCATTTGACGGGAAGGAGGTATATTCACTTGTTCGCAGAGGTTGGAAAACTTAGTAGGAGCAGAGAACAAGACGTCTATGTTGACCTTATTGTAAATTTTTTGATGCCATGAGAAAATGTGTGTATGTAGGGCAGAACAAATGGTCTCGTTGTTCTATCCCTCACTCTTGTTGTGATAGATGTTCCTTAATCTTGCTTTTTAGGATGCTCTTCGCAATCGACGTAATAAAGATATAGGGTATACGGCAGATGTTAATATTGAAATTTGCGCGTCAAAGCTTACGTCAATGAAGTGCTCCAAAAATATTTGAAGCGAGTTGTTAAGACATAATTTTATGACACCTTATTTTACAAGCTTAGAATGCGCTGAGTTGTAAAGAAAAGTCCTTTTTCCCCCTTGGCTCACATGTACAGCATATGCGATTGTGTAGGAAATGGAGCCTTAGATCCAAGAATCTTATAGATCTTTCTTTCAAAAGCTCATGAGTAATTTCCAATGATTCAAAGCAGTTTCTGAAAAAAATCTTTCGAGCACTTTATTTCAGTAAGCTTTGATGTGCACATTTCTAGATTAATATCTGCCGTATACCCAATCTCTTTATTAACATCCATTGCAGAGAGCATCCTAGAAACCAAAACTAAACGAAAATCTATCACACCAAGAGCCAGGGGTAGAACAACGAGTTTCGTCGTTCTGCCCTACATGCACAAATTTTCTCATGCCATCAAAGAAATCGCCAATAAGTTCAACATCGACGTCGTCTTCTCTGCTCTTAATAAGCTTTCCAACCTGTAAAACAAATTAACTGAACTTATTTCCACGGAACGGTAACTGTACCAAGAAACAGAACAGCTTCGTCAAGTGCGCAGGGGAAATTGTGTTTTCGTTTCCTCTTTCGTGTAGAAAAATGTACGTACATCGTGCAGACCATGGATGAAGAAAGAATATAACAATCAAAACTGGGACAACACAACCACACCTTTTCCTCTTGACTAAACACGCTCTTCTTCCAAGCATAGGGTAGACTGGACGATGCCTTAATGACAGGTTCCGAGAACGCAAAGGCGATAGCACCAGAGCAACCTCTGGTCACCTGGGCATACACTGCCGTGATTGTGGGTGCGATGTTCACCTGCCATGTTGTACAATTTTAGGTAGGAGCAACAACCAACTAACTAGGGAAATTATTGAAGCTGAACACATCATCAGGAACTATAAGAACTGTATTAGTGAACCACCTGTGAACCTGACAGACAAATTAAAAAAAAAAGCTTGGAGTCTTGAAGATAGGTGCGCGTGATTGGGGAATTTCGGTTGTTCCAGACGTAAAAGACGACAACGTATAAAAAATGAGTCGTGAGTCAGCGAGGTTCGTTTGATTTTCCTTTCTTTTTGTGTGTAAGAAGTGAGTCTACGGTGTGAGCGTACTTTTGCACAGTGCGATGTTACGTGTGTTACTATGAGCAACCAAATCGCGCCAGTTGCTACGTTAACACGATACTTAGAGAGATTTTCCCGAGCCTCTCACGGTAAGTGCGGTGCTCTAGATAACTCTGCATAGCTGTCAACATTCGGCCACGGAAACAAAGATTGAATAAATCATGCAGTATGCCACAGCCGTAGACCGTGTCGTATGCCTTCTTCAAATGAAAGAATAAGGAAAGACACTGTTTCCTGTTGACAAACGTCTCACCTATGAAGTACCAAAGTGAACGACATGACAGTGGACCGTGCTGAACGAAAGTCACATTGGAACTTATCAATGCAGTTTTTTCGCGCTAGAAAGACATGAGTGTCTTGTCAATCACCCTTTCTAATGTCTTAGAAACAAAGCTACTTAGAGGTATAGGTCTGAAGCTGCATGCACAAGCAAGATTGTTTGCCAGGCTTTTACACTGGCACAACGACAGCAATCTTCCAGGAGGATGGAAAGTGGCCCTCAAGCCACACTCTATTAAAAAGGTATAACGTTACCTTCATAGTGCATGAATGGAGATGTTCGAGCATTTATAATAAATACCATCTGGTATAGGGGCGATTTGTATGAAACAAAGAAGTGCCATTTGAAGTTCGCATAATGTAAATTTAGTGTTATAGGGTTTGTGCATGCCACCTGATGTGATAACAGCGTTTTTATGCATTTATCGTGTGTCGTTAAACGTTTGAGTGTAATGTTTGGAACTGGAGACATACTCGAAGTGCTCACCGAGGATGTCGGCCTCTTCCTCAAGACTTGCAGGACGCACTTCATTTTAACTCAAGTGTGGAACTGTGAATGCCCGGCAAGAACTGTTAATTTTATGTACGCGATCCCAGACTTCCTTCGCAGATACAGTGCTGTTGATTGAGGAAGTGTACCTCCTAAAACGTTTTCTTTTCGCCTGCCTTCGAATACTCCTCGCCTTGGCCCTTTTACTTTTAAATTCAGTTGGATTTGTGCCGTAGGGAGCGCCTAAAAATACCCCATGCTCGATTTTGTGCTTTTTTCCAGGCGGCAATCTTTGATTCAAGAGGGATTAGGTCTCTGGGTAGATGCTAGGGCGACAAGGAGATGGAAAAAAATGGCAGCCTGTAAAATGTGCTCAGTGATATGTTCAGTGGCTCTGTCGATATCGAGATCGTGCAGTGATGTGCATGCCACAAGAGACGATTATTCGAAAGTTGCACAGTTGGCGTTTTCAAGTTTCCAACAAGGAGAGCGTGTTGAGACTGTTATGGGAACATAGATAAATTCTAAAATGAGGGAAAGTGGTCACTTTTGTGAGGATTTGGGTTGACCTTCCTTGAAAGCAATGAGAATAATGCTGGGTGACAAACATACACGTCAATAGAAGTAAAAGCGTGAGTTGCGGAGTTAAAATATGTAGATTCCTTTGTTTTAGCAAGCACAATTCACAAGAGATTGTGTTCGCTAAAAATCTCCTAAAAGTATAAAGAGCGAAGGAAGTTGAATAACGAGGCATTCTAGCTCTTCAATATGTAGCTTAAGTGGGAGGCACATTCAAAGAACAATATGTAATAAAAATAATTCGATCTAACAAAATGAAGTCTGCAGGGTCACCTCGTTATAAGGAACTGAACGTTGCACTACCCCCGAGAAACCTCCTTCTGCGTGAGCTGGATGCGTAAGGTTCCTACGAAACAACTGGAAGTGTTTTTAAACACTAGTATTGGTGGTATTTAGGTGCGTTTCTTGTAAGCAACGTAAAATGGGCGGGTGATCCCCTAAAATATATCCCGCATCGTCGTAGTCAGGCTGAAGGCCTGACTACGATATCCATCTCCAATAAAGAAAAGAGTTCAAGAAATGCATTATACAAAAAGAAAATTGCAAAATGTAGTTTATGTATTTTTTGGTGCAACGATCTGTGGAATAGTTTTCTTCTTTGCAGTGTCCTCAGGCCGTCCTGCAGCCTCGCAGGAAACCAAGGAGACATGTCCTGATCTAGATAGAGGAAGGTCCTCATTATAGAGTGGGATGCTGTCATCAATTTGCTCGCCCAATAAGTCCTTGGGCCCTTTGGGCGGCGGAGGTGGATCTGACCACCCAGGTTTTAAAAGCTGCCAGAGGCGCGGGGAGGCAGCCCCCGACCCCGTCTAGAACGGCCAGTTGGCGCCGGTGGCGGCTAGCCTAGCTCTTTGGAGGGTACAGTACCCTCCTTGTAGGGCGCAAATACTTTATTGGAGCATTAAGATGGTACGTTGCCCACCGTCTTTGGACGTTCGGAAAAGGACCCTTGTGAAAAAGACAGGTCTTCCGGCGAAATCTGCGTCTCCAGGGATGCCATGGACAGTAAGTGTCCCCTTTGCACTGCCTGGACTTAAGAATTCCTTGCCTTGAGGCAAGCTGTTATTCAACGTTTTGGTAGCTTACGTTGTGTTTGACCTTGAATGTGATTACTTCTTTCTTTCTCTTCCTTCCATTTTGGACATGTGCTTGAAAATTTGGGGTGTTGTCCGTCACAGTTCATGCATTTTTGGTCATTTTTACATATGTCAACGACGTGATCAGTGCAACTACATTTTGCATTGTAACAGGATAGCTTGCTGGGCTGGTTGGTTGAGCGACATAATGAGAAACAGCGCAAAAGGGACGGGACACAAAGTCGAAGAAGGACACAGGACATACACTGACTAACAACCAAAGGTTTACTAGAACTTCCACGCGCACACAGTGGCACGCGCAAGCACAAGCTCTTCTTTCTCTTTCGAAAGAGATAAATGCTAATAAAGAAAGAAACTTTGAAAAATATGAGAAGACAAGGAAAAGACACTCCTACAGCGGCACTAGAAGGACGTTGCAATATGCGTGAGCAAAATAAATATTAAAAAATATTAAACAATTCTGACAGCGGCACGAGAAAAAGATAATATCATGCGCTGCGTACATCCACGTTCGCACCACGTGCACACCGCGTTCAGGACACAAATTAGACATTTACAGATTGCGTGTGACAGTATACTAAGGGTATACTGTCACTAACATATAGATGTTTTACAAGTTTCTCGGCCGCGGCAGTTTCGGAAACCATGCCCGAAATGCTGGCAAAGGAAGCACCGCTGCGGATTTGAAACGAATAGACGGACTCTGCAGTTTATATGCCCAGAATAATTGGTAAAAGGCAGAGAGTAGAGCTCGAAAGTCACGACTAGTTGTCGGGTTGGTATCTCCCCTCCGTCTCGTCGTAGGATAATTCGCCGCACGATTACAACAGAACTCCTGCGCAGACCTTCAAGGATTTGCTGTTCAATACACTAAAATAGGTCATCCTTAGAGATGACGCCTAGGACAGTATTAAAAGTGTGGTGCGGGGTACAGAAACCTTGTGTTAGCCTAAACTTGTCAAATTAAGTAATGCCGCGCTTTGAGCTTTATTTCCTACCTCAACGAGGAAGGTCCCCAGCAAAAATTTTTTCTTTCTTGAAATTCTTTTTGGTTGCCTGCGCTAGGAGTTTAGACACAAGCAAAGGTAAAATCTTTGACAATAGAGTGTCGCTTGCAGCATTAACTAAAAGAAAACGTAAAATGGTGTCGGATTCTTTGGCTATTACAAATGTAGGGTGAGTGGGACGAACCCTTCTAGGAGGTCGCTCTGCTCGGGTTTAGAAGAGAGGCACGCCATAAAAGGCAAGGGTGTTGGGAATCGGCGGTTCACCGCCCACTACCGAGCCCACAAAGGTGTGAGGTAGTGCGCCATAGTAAGAAGGGCTTTGCTGGAGACCTTATTCTAGCAGTGCTGCTGGGATACTATAACCAATTGTGTATCTGGACGAGGGTATCTGTCACCACCCAAAGTTAGCCCTTGATGACATAGAAGGTTAAGTAAGAAGTAAGAGGAGAAGGAGATGATAGGTGAAGAAAGGTGACTGACTGAACCATCCTCGTCAGGCCAAGCCAGGACACCCGTCTAAGAAAAGCTTAGGCCGAAACGATATATTGTCTTACCAGGGGGTCTCAAAGGGTCCAAACATACCCCAGGCTCAGCTCAACCCCAGGGTCCACTTTTCCCCGGGCACGGACTAAGCCACGCACAGCCAGGCGTGACTGGGCGAACCCACATGGCTCGGGGTTTGTCGTGAAGCCACTCACCAACCACCTACTAAAGTAGGTGTGCCCTGCGTGTGAGTATGGCGGCCCACGCGGGTGGGATCCGTGGTAACACCACTCACCACCGCACCTAACATCTAAGGTGCAGGCGCACTTTGCGGAGTTGTGTATTTTGTCGCCAAAGTAACGAGAAAAGTTACTCGCTACTTTCGAGGTAAAGTAACGCGTTCCTTTTGAGAATTAGTAGCGAGTAAGGTATTTAGTTTCTTTTTGAACGAGTAACAAATAGTGGTATTTAGTTACTTTTTAGGGGTAACATGTATGCGTCTGAATTGCGGTCGTGGAGCTCTCTACACGGTCGTTTCCGAAATCCATCGCGGAACAGTGCACGCGAGGTAAAATAATGCGTTCAAACCATGTAATTGCAAGCTTTAAAAACTAGTACAAAGACCAGACAAACACACTGTGCCGTTAGAACTACGGAATGCATGCACGCGGCCTGCAACTAGATAATGAGGGGGCATTCCTAGCAATTCGATTTTAAGCCACTATGCCGGCTGCCGGCTAACACCCACGTCCATTCTGTTATAACATTTGATACGTAGAGGGGCTCGCAATTTGAACTGAAATGCGGGAGCGAGGACAACGCAGTACAACCCACGCAGTCTAGTGGGCAGTAAGCTAAACAGCCAAGCGGCCGCAGCGGTCTTGAGATTCATGGACGCTCCCTCCAGCGCCACATGTCCCTTTTCCTCCTCCGCAGCCGCAGGCATGATAGCGACAATTATTTTGATTGAGATCTGCGCGTGATCAGATGCGCGCTTTTCCTCGCGACAGCAACGCATAGAAAAACATATTTGCGGCGAGCGCACATCTGACGCACTCGCCATGCGCGCGGCGAGTGAGGAGGGTGACATCGAGCGCGGGAAGGTGTGTCCAAGAATCTGAAGACCGCCGCTGCCGCTCCGTCACTTGGCCGACTTTGGCTCGCTGCCCGCTGGACAGCCTGGGCTGTACTGTTTGGTCGCCGCTCGCGCATTCCAGCTTGTATCGCTAGCCACTCTACCTGATATTCAGAGGTTGTTGAAGACGTCGAAAGGCGTTTTTCTTTGCTTGGAGGGCGCGTCGTTCAACACTTGCCGCTCCTCCATAAAGAGGAAAAAAAAAAACACACACACACAAGAGGGAATTTTGGACAGCGGCGAATAGAAAACATACTTAGTTTGGACAACGTACCAACGTAAGAAACACACGAACGCTACACGCAAGGCGTGCAAACAAAGCGAGGATAGTTACAAAAATGCAGCAGGACGCGCACTCGACACAGAGCCGTGCAATACAAACCTAAAAACTCAAAGATCACGCACAAACACGAGCCGGTGAACATTCACGAATGGCACAAGTGGCACGCAGACGTATTGATGAAGGACGGAAGATTTGATAATGTCGATCGCGTGAAGGATTGTTTCTTATGAGAGTATGTACTACATGCAGCATTAAAAGGAAAACAACGTGACAATTTAAATAAACCGTGTAATATATTCCCACACTCAAAATAACGAATGTATGTGATAATAAGGAAATCATATAAATACTATACGATCATACATTTTCCGAGTTTTCTTAGTTACGAAATATAACGTCTGTTCCCCAAGGTGACTACCGCTCGTTGCCACCGCTGCACTGATCAGTACCACCCTTGGCATTTTCGTAAACTCCATGGGGCACGTGTTTGAGCCGCGAACAAGAAGTGACGTGACGCCACCAAACATATAAGACCATTTTTGATTATTCTGGTAAATATTAGGTACAATCGTTGAATATCTGAGGTAATAATCGGGACATGGGATAGTAAACTTCATCTAAAAATAAAGAGAGTTCTACAAATTCTACAAAAAAAGGTAGAAATTACTTTTTTTTCTCCAAATTCAAATCCTGGTAAATATTAAAACATTTATTCAATAAACAGGTACAGCTAAAATTGTAAACACATGGCCATGTAAGTCTAAAAGAAAACACTGTCGAGACCGGTTATGAAGATGTCAACGGGAATCGCAAAAATCGCTTCGTTATATCCGCTTCTTCGTTATATATGATCTCATACAAAGAATCTTAAAAAAAGATAACACGGGTTGTCACAGGCACATGTTTGTCAAGCTTGCAGAAAGCGGTCGAAACTTTTCTGCATGTGTCCTATGCCAGAGCGAAGCCGCTTCTCCCCAAAAGCGACAAGCTCCGATCGAGAAAAGATCTTGCTACGTACGGACCGTCGTCGACAGCTAGCGAAGGCCCCGTGGAGGACGCCGGCGGCTGGACGGCATCCTTTACGCTTCAACGCACTGCGTCGGGGATGGCACGCTTTTGATTCAAGAAGATTGCCTTCGTCTTCCCCGTCGAGGTGCCAGTGGTTCCGGGCCTCTCCATCGTTGAGTGGCGATGATTCGCCGAATCGGTCGGTGCCTGAGCGAAGCAGACTTTCGCGCAAGAGCGCCCTCACCCACCAGACGCCGACACGGATCACGAAGCAAGCAAAGAAGGCGCAGGGCACTTAGTTCACGCTCAAGCTTGTCAGTCGTCGGCATAGAGAGCCAACATTTAAGAGATGGGGTAGCTGCTGGATTGGAGTCACGTGGCTTGTGGGTGTGTTTGCCAAATAAGCTGCACCATGCAACGAATCAAAACTCAAAAGCGTTCACCTACTGCAAACGTTTTGGAGATCTTGGAGCAGGAGCTACAAGATTTTTGAAGCTCCTGCTCCAAAATCTCGGAGCATTTATCTTTAAACAGATTTCGGAGTTCCTTGAGACTAGATCTTTTTTTAACTCGAATCAGCACGGTTTCAGGCAGGGATTATCAACAACAACTCAACTTGTTGAGATAATTCACGACTTTTCGAGGTCACTGAATAATAGACATCAAGTGTACGTTATAGTTTTAGACTCCGCGAAAGCATACGGCAACGTTCCTTACCGTAAGCTTCTAGCCAACTCATCTTCAGTTTTACTAAATGAAAAGTTACAGTTATGGCTTCGAGAATACCTCAGCAACAGACGTCAATATGTTGAAGTGAAGGCTGCAAGTCATCCCGGTCCGATGTATACTCGGGAGTTCTTCAAGGATCGGTGCTCGGTCCCTACTTTTTTCCATTTTTATCAACGACATTGCGCATAATATACCCGTGACTATGCGCACAATTACTGACGATATAATCATGTATACCGAAGTAAGATCGATCGCGGTTAAAGAAGAACTGAGTACTGGTGTAAATAAAGTGATTAAGTGGTGCGAGAGCGGCAAATGTCCTTAAACTTCAATAAATGTGTACATATGCATACAACGCAGAACAAAACTACTTCTCTTTTTCACAACAATGTGCGCGATCACCCCTTTTAAATAGTTACGTCATATAAATGCCTTGGAGTCATTATCACAATCGATCTACGATGGAACTCCCACATCACGCATCTCACACGCCTTGCATTAAATTAACTTTGGTACTTAAGAAGGAACCTGAAATCTGCACCATCCACTCTTTAAATTAGCAACGTATAAAACATTTGTTAGATTAGTTTTGAGTACGCAGATATAATATGGGACCCATTAATAACATATAGCATTAATTGAAAAACGTTTACGCTTTAGTTCCATTAAGTGCTTTCGTACTGACTCCGTAACCGAACTCTATGCGATCACTGGCCTTCAAATCTTGGAACTTCGTCGCAAAATTAACAAGGTAATTTTTTGTTTCATTTATCCCATGATTGCTTTAATCCAGACAAGAATAGCTACATTGGCCGCCATCCTCCTCCATGCAACCCCTCTAGGACACAGAACGTTATGGCCCTTGTGCAGACATGTACACGTTACCCCAAAAAAGTAACTGAATAGCGTTACTCGTTACTCGCTCAAAAAGTAACTAAATATGTTACTCGTTACCGATTCTCAAAAGAAACGCGTGAGTTACCTCAAAAGTAACGAGTTACTTTTCACGTTACTTTGACGACCAAATACACATCTGTTTTTGTTTCATGGTTTATTGTTTTCTTTTTAGTAGTCGTTGCCCTTAAGCGCAGCTGCCTGTCGAAGCTTTCATCAGTTATGTTTCCCGCTTCCTTGAAAATACATTTCCGGTGACGCTGAAGCGTCGTTCTACTGACGCGCTCGAAGGAATGGCAGTGTTGTGCTTCAGGAAGAGCTGGTGAATTTTTCGGGAACTGCGCCTTCATTAAAGGGGGGTGCAACGATTTCCAGACTTCGGTCAAAAATTTGTGGAAGTTGCCCTCTGACACTTCTGAAGTAAAGAACAGAAAACCGATTTCGCCTGCGTGTCCTAGTTGTTGCGTAAAAAAAAGATAAATATTGGCATTTCGGGCACCCCTCAACTCACTCCCAGCCTTCAGGGTCACACCTGGTCGCACTCCCAGTGACGTCATTCGGAGTGCCGTGTAGCTTCCCGTGTGCTATCTCGGAGGACGCTTCCTCTCCCTCCCTCCGCTGACATTAGCGGGCGTTAGGCTGCAGCTTAGAGCCGAGCGAGGTCACGTAATCTTTTTGCCGTAGTTCCTTCGGCCGCCACTTGGGGTTGCAGGTGGGGAAAAAGCTCGACCTTTGCTTTGCGATTATGCAGCGGAATCGTGACATTTTTAATGAAGGAGGTGTTTTTTCTATCCTCTGGGACATGATAAACAACGTAAAAATGACAAGATGCAAATTCTTTTAATCATAAAATTGTTGCAATCGCCCCTTTAAGGACAGCGGGTAAGAGGTTATGTGCCTTCCCGTGTTCGCAACCTCCGGCTTTACATTCGGTCCGGACTCCGTACCCGGTTCTAGAAAGTTCAATTAACGAACCTGACTGTGCTCGCTGGGTGAAGGACATTCTCAGCTGTAGAGTTCAGTGCAGCAACGTTTATCGCTGGACACGTCAGTCGAACTGTTCGACTGACGTGTTCAGCGATATACGTTGCTATGCTGTCATACTGTTTAGTTGCTTTTCGGGTTGCCCATCTGCCTTTGTCGCAATAGACACATACTAAGGCTAGAATAAATACAAGGCCGTCAAAGCGGTGTTGTACACGTTACTTCTCAAAAGTAACGAGATACCGTTACTCGTTACTTGGCCTCAAAAGTAACTAAATACCGTTACTCGTTCCTTTTCTCAGAAAGTAACTAAATACGTTACTTGTTACCGAAAATAGTACTGGATACAAGTAACTCGTTACTTGTAACGGGTTACGTACATGTCTGCCCTTGTGGAACATACTTGTAGAGTAGACACGTTTATGTATATTTTTTTCGAGGACAATACATGACTGGAATTCTCTGCCTAATGATGTTGTTATAGAAGCCGAATATGCCTTATATGTGCAGGAGCTTTATCGTAATTTTCTTCAGTTTTTTTTATATGTGCTCTGTGGACTCTGCTGTGCAAACCTGATATGTAATATGATGCTAAATTTCCGTTCTCTGTAGACCTGAACGTGTTGATATCCTTTAATGTTGTAACATGGCATAGTGCTGACCTTGTTAATATTTCAGTTCATTTTTTTCTTAATGTACTGTCAGCAGACTCGTACTGTACGCATTACAAGTAATCAAATTACTTGTAATCGATTACTTTTTGGAGTAATTTTGTAATCAGTTGATTACTTTTATTAGGAGTAATCACAAGAGTAATCTGATTACTTTTTGAAGTAATAAAATTACTTGTAACCGTTACTATTTTTCCACAGGACACCCCCCCCCCCCCCGGCACACGCCTGTTTTTTTCTAAAACAACAAAAATAATTTTTTTTTTTTTCGAACGGAAAAAGAAAGATTTTTGCGGAGCTATAGGAAACGAGGTCAATCCCTTTCTATGTACAGTTTCTGTGGAATGTCCGTTTCTTTTTTGTTATTTTTTCGAGCTGGGACTGGGAGTGGGAAGCCCAAGGGAAGCCACAGTGCGTGACAAAGGCCATTCAGGGCGAAGTTTGAGGGAGCAGAATGTAGCTTTGTAAGTCCTTCGTTCAAACTAGCCCCCTCACGCACACACACACAGAAATAAAAAAATAAAAAAATCCTGCTTAGGGTACCTTCTTGCAGCCCGCAGGAGAACAAGAACCGAAGAATGCCTAAAGCGGATGCAAAATATAACAAAGCCATTTGAAATATTTCCCCATTTCCCCTACGTGGTCTTTGTAACAAGCAATGTTTCGAGTTGAGAAGTGGTCGGGGCGATCTCTTCCGCTAATGGATACTACACATGATCCGTTTCAAATCCTGGAGCTGCTGCTCTTTTGTATAACATGCGAGCTCATTCACATATGAATAATAAAATGAGCGACGCAAAACTTTGAGCGACAACCCTTGCTCAAGCTTAGCAAGATCTAGAGCCACCCTCCCCCCCCCCCCCCCCCACACACACACACACTGGCGAACGCCCAAATCATTAAACTTCTTCAAACGATTTCTATGCTTGTGTCCGTATTGTGAATGTGCAACGACCACGAAGAGGGAACCAGCTTTTCTTCTTCAATACTTGTACAAATGTGAAATATAGGTTGGAAGTAGTTCAAAGTCAAATTTGGGGGTTTTACGTGCCAAACCAACGACAGGCATCTGGCACGCCCCAGCGGAGGACTGAGGATTAATTTCGACCACCTGGGGATCTTTTGACGTGCAACCGAAATCTCGGTTACACGGCGCCTTCTCCGCAATAAGCCTCCGTCAGATTGCGAGCACCTCGGCCGGGATTCGAACCCGCCACATGGGGATCGGAAGTAGTTCATTGTTATGAGCGCTAAAGATGTGTCTTCAGACTTTTCACACAATAAAGTAATCGGAAAAGTAACGATTACTTCTTTAAGTAATGTCCAATTACTTTTGCCGTCGAGTAATCAAGTAATCTAATCGAATACTTTTTAGCCAAGAGTAATAGTAATTGTAATCGATTACTTTTTTTAAGTAACGTGTACAAGACTGACTGTCAGTGATGACTCTTTTTTGTTGCTCACCCCTACATTATCTCCACCGAGATGTAGTATTAATAAATAAACAAATAAATAAAATGGTATGCATATCTTTTGTACTTACTGTCTTCTCAAAATCTAGGCTCCTCCGTCATCTCCGCTGATACGTTGCCGAAGTTACGTTACAAACGCCCCCATAGGCATTCCACGACGGCTTTCCCGCGTACGCAGCAAAGGCGCTTCCTGTGATATGAGTGGGGAGCCGACGACGTTGCAGGAGACCGCCGCCGGCCGCCTTTTCAGCATCTTCTGCAGCCCAGCCCCCAGGCTTGGCCGCGGAAGAAGTGCAGCGGTCAAAGACTTAATAAACTTCTCTGGTTTCCTTTTTGTTTTTCTTTAATTACTGGGAGACGCTCAATTCTCCTCCGTTAAAAACAGAAACAAAATACATTGAAAAGTAAACGTGAATGGGAAATCGTGATAGGCCATGGTAGCCGCTATTTCGTTATAACCAACTTCGTCGTATAAGGTCTCGTAGCATTATTTGCGTAATATTTAGATCAGTTGCACCAAACTTCTGCAGTGATATTAATGTACTTAATGGACTATCGACATATTAAGTTTCTGGGCGCGTATCATGTCATCATTGAGAAAGCAGATATGAGATTCTGGTAAAATTAATCACACTTCAATTGACGCTAAGTATAGATACCTCTAAGAAGTTCAACAAAATGGCGGAATAGATGTCTAGAAAGAAGATGCGATTGAATGTCCTTTACAAAGCCGTTCTTCTCAGAAAATATCAGACAACTAAAAAAATGTCTGGGTCAGTTTAAAGAACAATTTCACAGTCATCAAAATGTTGAACATACTCGTTCAATAGTAGACCCTGCCCCACGTGTTACGAAATCATGTTTTGACCAAAATTTCCATACCCACAAGTCCCTCAATAGTTTAGTTTTTAAAGGGGAACTGACACACTGTGTGTCGTATTGCTTGTTTTCTAAAACGATGCAAGGTATAGTAATGGACACGCGTAAAATATCACAACGCTAAAAAAAGTATCGTCCGCGCGCGGCGCGCGTTTTTTTTTTTGCGTTTTTTTGCCCTTCCTCGTCTCCTCGTTTTTTGGATTATGACGACGATCAAATATTGCGAAATTTAGAAGCTTTGTAAGCGTATCGTTTTGGTATAGCATTTATTAGCAACATTCATAAGCATTTTTTTTAACGCAAATGCAGGCTACTACTGGCCTTTCTTTTCAGAAATACACGAAAATTAAAGTCGAGTGCGATGTCGCTTCCGCAACTTAGCTCCTCCTCGAAACCATGGTGTGGCGCTCGGCGCATGTAGCAGTGGATGATCGATGAGTCGGGAATCGGACTAAGTTTCTCCTTTGGGTACCTGACGACCTCTCAGACTTGGAAAGGGAAATTGTCAAAAGTTCAAAAGCAACTGGGTTTGTTGTCTCAGTATCGTCAGTTTCGGTTGTGAATCGCCGGGGCAGCCTTTCACGCAAAGCCGGCGCGACGTCCCTAACGTCACTCGCAAATGTCCTCTGCGTGTTCTCTCAACTCAGACCATTTCAGGGAATTTTATATCGCTAAAAAGACTAACAGAACTTCAAACTCTAAAGTCAAGCCATTGCTCGAAGCGATAGCGGGACCTATCGCTGCGAGCACATATGAAATCGGTTGTTTGCCGGACGCCGGCGAACACGACTCTTCGGGTGGCGGTGGCAGCGGCGGTTGGGAAGACGTCAAATAAACTCGACTCACAGGACGGCTCAATATTTGACGTCATTGAACTGACTTCAAACTCCGATTTGGAATTTTTTTTTTTTTCTTTCACCGACAATACTGAATTCCGAAGTTCCGAATTTCGAGGGTAATGTCAAGGCACCGTTTGCAATCGTTTCGGATAATAAAAAAAATGATATTGGCGTGTCTGTGCCCCTTAAGGGTAACTGCAAAGAAAAAAAGTGTTTTTTAAACAGCCTAATTGGAACAAGCATGTCACAACAACAAATGTTTCACGAAAAAAATACTTTTTTTAGCAATATTTACGTCACAGGACGTAATTTAGTCGGAGTCAGAACCTCTTCACGTTTGAAATTCTTAGCTCTGTCGACGCCCCGCGGAGAGGAAATCCACGCCCCGCCCTCACTCTGAGTTTGCCTCTTTTTGCCGACTTAGGCTGCTGGGCTGAGCGTCTTGACTTCCGGTGAGATCTGGCAACCAACAAACGCAACGTTAAACACAGCAGCGCCGATGCCATTATGTTTCTGGTTTGGATGGTACGCGAGAATAGAGCTGCAACGAGAAGCCTGCGCGGTTTGCGGAGCACCTAGCAAAGACGAGACCGGAGAAGTGCCCCTGATGATGTTCACACGGAAGACGGAGCGTGTCATTCTGTAATCGTCGTGTCTGTGTTTGGAAGCGAAGCTGAGTCACAGGAGGTTGTGAGCCGCTAGCCACGACCCAGCGTCTACTGACAGCGCTGCGTTGGCTTCGGCGATCTCGTTCTGTTTGGTGCAACTCTGAGAGGATGCGACAAAGAGGCTGAAACGTTCCTGGTGCGCGTAGGTGCGGTGCTTGCGATGTAGACAACTCACAGAGCGCTGATTGGCTGTGGGGTTCAGTCCCATCGTCGTTAGCTGGTCCGGTCAAACTGGTGCAGGAGGACGCAGCGCGCTTTTAAAAAGCAAATGCGTTCTGCTTCGTTCCCCTTTAATGGTGTAGAAGATTCCCGACGCCTACCGTGAGTAAAACGCTGCGGGCGCTTCAAACAAAATATACGTCATTTATTTGGTTCAGTGAACTCCGAGTGGTTGTCCTAAATTCTGCCGTTTTGGCGTTATCAGCGGCGTTGGACTGCGTTTGGCACAGCGACGCTGTTGCCGCTCATGGTGCGGGGTGTGGGCAGGCGTTGGCCAAGATTTCGTAATCGCCCACGCACGCATGGACTGGGACCATTTTTTACGCTGAAGTGAACATAGTGCTTTTTTATTTTGTGTGTAGTACGCGGACGTTCAGGGCACCCGGTGCGAATCTCGACTGGCGCTTTGGAGCGATATGACGAGAACGTAGTGTAGACACGTTTGTCGCTACGACACGCCCGGTTGCACCCAGCCCAAATGGCATTCCTTCGTCGGGGCGACATGGCTGCTGGAAGGCTCGCTGTTGGGATCACTCACCTGACATCTGAAAAGTCGGCATTTGCACGTTGCCAGCATGGCAAAATGAAAAAACGCACGCTAAGCGAAGCAAAAGGAAAACGAAAGAACCGCGCTCTGCAGCGCCAAACCCTGCCTCGCCATACCACTAATACCTGCGACAGCTGCTAAACACACTACATCTGCTTCAAGAAGTTCTCCCAAGCACCTCGGTCAGTACTGAAACGCTGATCGCTTCGGCGCAGCGATTAGTCGAGGGCAGGCGAGACGGGCGGGGCAGGGGCTTCGGCGGCGCATGAAAGAATGGCGAAGCTTGTGTTTGTTTTAGTACGAATCGAAACGGAAGTGCCCGTCTTGTAAACTTGCAAGGTCGAAAAATAACTCTCATCACGCGGTTTGACTATTGAATCGTAAACATGCAGCTCAAAAGAAATTGCAACATATAACTTAAATGTTTAACCAACCAAGATCTAAAAGCTGTCAATGAAACTCTTAGGCAATGAGAACCCCTTACCGCGACCGAGCGTCACATAATCACAACTTCGTGGCGGCGCGATTTAAAACGGACGAAATTGCCGCAGGCTAAAATCAGTGCTACTGGCTACAGCAAATGCTGCTGTAAAATTTGTTTTTTCTCGCCTTAAAATTTGTTTTTTGACCTTGCTTGTCCCAACTAGGCTGCTTAAAAAAAACAGTTTTTTCTTTGCAGTTGCCCTTCAGGATTGCATGAAAGCAAAGAGTAAAATCGGAAGGATGAGAAGTTCCTTGAGCTTTAATGTGTCATATACCGCATATTTTCAGAGAGTAGAGAATGCGCCTACAATCGCGTTAAGCCCAAAGTTTTCAAAAGCGATATATCTGTTAGCCGCCATTGTACCGTAGACTTACAGGGAAATATCTAGTACGTCCTAGACCATTACCAGTGTGCATCTGTTTATATATGGTTAATGGTAGATTTGTATTTGTTACTACTCTATCTTCTCTTGCACCCTCCATCACCATAAAGGGGCACGAGCGCTCCGCCCAAACTATCTGTTTGCATTGTTGTCGGTATTCAGGGATTGTCAAGTCCTGGTGGGTGAGTGTTGGTTGTATCCAGTGAGCACCTCGTTCACAGCTACTGCGCCATATCGTGCGAATCTTTACCCTCTTTTTGCACTGACAAACGGATTATTGGTACCTCAACGGGTCTAGTTTAAAACTGCAACGGATTTGAGGCTTGGTGGCGGAGTGTTGGTGACCCGCAGATTGAAGCACGTGGACCTAGTCGAGAAACCAAAAGACCGACGGTTTCTTTTCCTGCCTTACCACTTCTATCGTAATGAGCATTATATACCGATATACGTTCGTGCATCACTACTTCTGCTGCATAAATGCCCACGATAGCAGTCTTGTCAAGGATACTCAGCATGTAGTATCGTATATGCCTGAAAAGGCAGAACCACTTTACCGTGTTTTATGAACTTCATATATACATATATCATCTTCCGCATTGGGCAGCTTGTTGTATAGTTGTAGTTTGTTTTATTCGAAATTAAATAGGTGCAGTCTTCAGTGTAATCAGATAGAACGTTGCACTAATATAAATTAAATATTAAAATTACAGCATTATCCCAACGTAGGCATGATTGGCACCACCGGTCATTCCGTTTATTAATGACGTAATGCATGCTGTGCGTAATAAAACCTGGTACTACTTTCTAATCTTTCATTCGCAATGAGATTTATCCTGGCAGAAACTGCTCTACCAATATGTACCACGCATATTACGCACACAGTTTGTGATGTGCACCATATTTTTCCCAACAATTATATAAATCAAATTAGATGTTCGAAGCTTTTCTATTCAAAACTGTCATGTTCATTACTGTTAGATTGTTCCACGTGGCAAGAGCTGTGTGACCTGGGGTTGATGACTTAGAGAACGGTCTAGTTTAACCTCTCGCTATTCGTGCATAACACTTCACTTACTGTAGCCTTTCATGTTTTCTGTGAGCTACTAAAAAAAGTTCTTTAGGAACGGACACTGGCTGTTACCAATCTACAGCACTTCCACTTTAAAAGTGTGCTGCCTGTGTTTTAGTTTGCATTACCTTCGACAGAGCAACTTCATGCTAACTGTTTCTTTTTTAATCATTCACTGTGTTGTTATGAAAACAAAAACTACGGCGATGGATGCAAATGCAGTTCAGTGTGACATTCTTCGCATCCGTATGGTGAATATAGAATTGTTTTCTTTTCAAATGTTTTTGTTTCACTACAATTCGCACGGGCGCACGCCGATAATTGGCATAATACCTACCAGACGGAAACACTATTTTGAATGCGCTGCACATAAGCTTTTTTCTCTGAGAAAACAATTGAAGAACCTCGTGGTTCCAGTCTGAAGAAGAGATAGCGCTCACCAATCATGTCATATATGTACGGACTATTAATCACAATGGCTTAGATATTTCTCAGGGGACAGCAAATAAGCTTCAGAAAATACCATTTCCTGTTTATTGTTCTTCCACTGCGCGCAACAAATGCGCATTATAAGTCAATCCAATGCCTGCCCCACAATTAGCAAAATCCAAGAGGAACGAAAAATTGCTCCGATTGTCTCAAACCATGCGTGCCTTAGCCAACTTATAGTGTTGCAACATAGCGACGGCCCGCAAAAGTTCATCATCTCCACACGTAGCAGAGAATATTATCTTCCTTTGTAACTCACAGTGATGAGGGGCAGTTTTAGTTGCACCGGAGGCCAGCCAGGATGATATTTCACTCGTGGGGCTGGGCTACGATGGAAACGTTACACACCAAAGTCTGCAATCTATCCACAAAATATTGCCATCACGGGTGCCAGAAGTTAGCAACGACGACTGCACGTGCCCCGCTGGCCAGGTCTATCTGAATACATATGTGAGTCACATCTATCAAATAGACAATATGCTCATTTTGATTCCAAAGAAGCTTGTGTACGCAACTCAAACACTTGCCAGCTGCAACTTCAACGTGAATTTTAAGTCAGCTTTGATCATTGACGGTCTTCCTTCCTTCAAAGGTAGACGTAAAGAATTTTGCGCATTTGTGTTCGTTACATAGGCCGCCATACTTGAACTTAATTAAGCGATATATTTATTTGGGAAGTATTTTTAGGCATGTCGAACCCTCCACCAACGTTGTTGAGGAACCTGGCGAGTTGATCATTACACTCTTGCGCTAGTAATGACAAGCACTATCATGTATAGTTAACAGTTTTTATTTGTGATGCCCAAGGAAGGGCATTCAATAAAGTAACAAAATCTCAAACGGGTTTTACGGCTGTGATAAATTCACAGTTGAGTGGCAGTTGAGTAGGAGGTTGACCGACCCAGATTTGAAGGCACCCCTTCGTACGGACAAATCTTTTTGTGATAAACCTCAAGATCAGTACAAAAGTGTCTGGCTGTTAGTCTCAGGTGGGGAGCCACTGATTACCAAAGTTGTGCTGGACTACATGCACTTCGTGTGTCTAGGTGTTGTACGAAGGTTGCTTCGATCATGGCCGAAGGGCCCTTTAAGTGTGAGGCTACATTCAGTTATGTAGACAGGCTGTCCTGTTTGCTGAGCGATTAGAGAGAGCATACGCCTGCGGACAGTCAAAGGAAGTGCTGTCGGTTGCGAGACTTAAATCAGTGGAAAGCCAGAAAATTTCTTTTTTTCTTGTATGCTGGATTATACATACTTGAAAATGCACTTCAAAAAAACTTTGATGAGCACCATTTCAAGCTTCTTGTGGCCATCCCTATCCTAGGAAACTCATCATTGCAGCACCTGCGAGAGTATGCAGAAAATTTACTCTCTTTTCTGTGCAGTGCAGTGTTATTTTATATGGCAAAAGGTTCATTGCGTATAATGTGCACAGACTTAGTCACCTTGCGAACCCTGCCACAAATAAGGTACTTTAGATACGCTTATTGCATTTTAGCTTGGAAACTGTTTAGGCAAAGTCAAGTGTTGCATAAGATCAGGAAACAAGCTACTCCAACAGCTTCGCAGGAGTTATGAAGAGTTTACTTGTTTGTCAAGCAGTGCATAACAATGTGTGTCACCCAGCGTCAAGTTAAAAGTTGGGCTTTAGCCGCCATTTTGGGGCCACAGGGGGCGACCGCTTTGATGCACAGTTAAAAATCCTTGAACGAAAAGCGCCGAATAAAAAAGGACGAAGAAGGGGACAGAGTCGAAGCGCTTGGACCCTTTGGGGCCCCTGCGTGAGGTAATACACCACTTTGGCCCCTGATCCTCATAGAGAGGTTCGGCAACTATGCTTAGTGTGAACAATACAAACAAGTATGTCCTTATCTCAAGAAGGACTTGTTTCTATTCAAAACATCCTCGTCTATGGCTCTCATGCAATCATCGTTCGTCAATATATCTAAGATAACTTTACGAGCTTTTTTGTCGTAAGAAAGTTTCGGGAATCTGGCATCAGGTTCTTCCTCAGCGAGGACTGACTATAATGGCAATGTCGACACTGAATCAGCCACTTCCATGTTCTTGCCTAGGCCATATATGAGCCGTTATCTTTACGCTGCAAGTACCATGGCCGAACGCTGCATTCGTTGGCCTAGGTTTCTCCTGGCCAAAATACATTGCAGCGGCTCATGGTCTGTGTAAATTGTGAACTCTGGACAAAAAAACAACCGATGAAGCTCTTTTAGGCCAAAGCTTTGCAGTCGCACTGAGCGTATTTTCTCTCGGCGGACGTTAATGTTCACGAGGCAAAGTAATAGTCGTCTTCACCGTCAGGAGTTCTGTGAAAAATAACTGCTCTTATGCCATATGATGACGCGTCAAAGTGAAATACTACGGATGTGTCGACCGTCATAAAATGTCAGCACTTTTCTGATAGACAGGACCTTTTTTTGTATTCGCCAATGCCTCGTTACATTTCTTCGTCCTTGACTACTTTAGATTTTTTCTAAAAGCCGATAGAGCGGCTTTGCGACTGTCGAATCATTATTTAAATACTACGAATAGAAGTTCAGCATCACTAGATATGCCTTCAGTTCTGTGACGGTGGAGGGCTTCCAAGATCGCCGTTATCTTTGCCTCTGTGGGATAGATCCAGTCTGCGGTCTCCGTGTGACCCAAGTAGGTAACGGATTTTTGAAAGAAGCGGCACTTGTCCGCGTTCAGCGTGTTGTTGTACTCACGTAACCTATTCAGAACGCACTCTAGTGTCTTTTGGCAGTCTGCCATGTGAGATCGTGTCACGATCACATCGTATATGTAGTATCCGTCGTGCGGAATGCTTTTGAGCACCTAGTTTATCACGGAGTGGATGATCGCTGGCGCACTATCCACACCGTACGGAGGGCGTTGAAACTCGGAGAGACCCAAACTAGTTTTCACTATCAAAATTGTCTGGACTCTGAAATGAGCAGCACCTGCTGATGCGCCGCTGAAAGGGCAAGCACACGAAACACCTTGCCTACTGCGATGACGAAATGGAGGTCCTCTGGCCTGGGCAGTGGGTAGAGGTCTGTTTTCAAGACTGGGTTTATAGTGACTTTGTAGTCTCCCCAAAGTCTGAGGCTACCATCTTTCTTTGGACGCTTCCTTGAATACCAGCTGAACGTAGAGGAAAAGCGAAGGAGAGGAGAAAGCAAAGAACGACACTGCTGGACTATCAACTTTTTAATACAAAATCTTCCTTTTCCTGGACACTACCCTGTATAGGTATCTTCATCTTCATCTGTCAGATCTTAGAGTGAAAAACTTCCTTTTCCTCGACACTAACCTTAGAGTTAACCTCTTCTTCAGCCGTCGGATCTTAGAAAACTTTCTTTTTCTCGACACTTTCCGTAGAGGTAACCTCTTTTTCCTCTGTCGGATCATGGCATTGAAATCGTCCCTACTTGGTTGCTCCAAGGGGCCGCTCCCCGCAGATATATTTTTTCTTTAGAAAAGAGTGCCACGGAGGCGGCACTGACGCATTTTTCACCACTTTCCTCAATGACCAGAGACTGGAGGATCTCCCTCCCAAGCTGCTTTCGGTGTCGTGCGACGACGGTGACGTTTGAGAATTTGGGAGCACGTTTGCCTACCCGACAATGCGCCGAAAGGTGGTCACCCAAAGTTAGCGCGGCAACAGAAGCTGCATGCTTTCTGGTGCGGTCGTTTATACACCTCCCGATTTGCCCTATAAAGCATTTGTCACATGACAATGGGATATTGTAGACGACTCCTTTTTCAGATGGGGCGTAGGGTGTTCAATGCGCAGTGCCGCAGGTAGTCCTCACGTTCTGGTCGGTCTCCCGGTTCACCCTATGGCATACGGCGTGCGCCTTGTTGGATGCTGAGCACACGATATGAATGCCTTGTCGGTCAGCAATCTTTTTGAGATGATGAGTGATCCCGTGTATATATGGTACCATTACGAAGGGCTTTGGGGGTTTCTTTTTTGTTGGTTAAATTTTCTCTGGCTTATGTCGCACTTGCTTGCAGAGCGCCTCACATATCGTTCCGAAGAGGAGGAAAAAGAAAGTTTGCTAAGATCTGTCAGCTGAATAAGAGGTTAACTCTATGGTTAGTGACGAGGAAAGGGAAGTTTTTCAATCTAAGATTTGTCAGATGAAGATGAAGATCCCTCTCGAGGAAAAGGAAGTTTTTATTATAAGGTTGATAGTCCAGCAGTGTGGTTCTTTTTTTATCTCATTAGCTTTTCCTCTACGTTCAGCTGGTATTCAAGGAAGCATGTGAAACCAACCGGCTCAGCTCCAGGCCGTCACAACTTCCTTTGGGACGACGACAAGCGGTGTCACCCATTCACTGCGCGCTACCTGTGGAAGCATGCCCATTTCTGCCATGCTGCTGAAGTTATTTTTTTCCTGCTCTTGCAAAGAACACGGAACAGCTCTAGCATGGCTAAAAACGGGGACCAAACCAGACTTTAACAAGACATTTGCTTCGAATTACTTATGGTGCTCAGCGACTTCGAGAACCCGGAAGGGTACTTCCTTTGCAGTGCTTGAGCCCGGCCTTCCGTGGTAACCTGGGCCATTCTGTGCCAATCCAGCTTTAGGCGCTCTAGCCAATTTCGTCCAAGCAGCTTTGGAAGCATCTTTCCGTTATCTTTCACAACGACTACGGGCAGCGTCAAGGCCTGTTCACACACTTGCGTTTAGAGGGACCGCTACGCTTACGAACAAATGCAACCGGCTGGAACGACGAGTTGTGATGGCAACGAAGCGCCAAACGGCCGTTTAGTTCGCGTTCGTTCGCAACGCAAAGAGTTGGGCCCTGCTGAACTTTTTTGCTAGGTTGGGAAACGAAGGGAACGACCGCACCGAAAAACCAAACACAAGTCGAGGAGAACTCGGCCGCGCATGTTCCATGTCGGTCGCAGATTCCTGCTATTTGCTGAAAAACATGATGTCAGCTCTGATCGTCGACGTGGTTGGCGTATTGCAAATTTATCGTTCCGCGTAGACCACTATTAATGACTGAATTTTCGTCGTGTGCTGCTATGATAACCCAGCACGTTCTAGAATAGAAGATTCATCTACTCGTGGGGTGAATTTTCGGCGGAACCTTCAAGACAGCAGGAACCCTCGTGCCGTAGTGTTTGTTTACTTCGACTACTGTGGTGGTTTCTTCGCATCTATGTCCTCGAACATAGCCGGATTTTTATTTTGCATATTTCATGCGTGCGCTCAAGGTATTACTGGTGCGTACTGTATCTAAAGGCGTGTATGAAGGATGCGAATTTTGACGCGTTTTCATCACCCGAGAAAAATTATTAGTGTTAGCATTCCTGAGCGCTCGCAACGTCTGTGTGATCACGAAATCATTTTTCTACGTTGCTATATCGCCGTTAAGATTACATTAACTTTTGTAATTGTAAAAAAGGCGTGTGACGAGATTTGTAGCATTGGTAAAATCGTGTATTGAAGTCGTGATCGTCCAAAGGGCGTCCTACGTCATTTTCTTTTTTCATTCACTCTGCCCTGCGAGCGTATTTTGAAAAAAAGAATAATAAATCTTGAGGTCTATAAACAACTGTCTGTTCAATTTATGTTACTCCAGTGACTGGTAGCGCGTTTCCTCTTTTTTTTTTACAGGCATCGCGGAAACGGCTGACGGCGCAATAGAAGCGGCCGCTGTGCTGCCGGGCACCATGACAGAACAGCACACGACCAAACAGCACGCGACAAAACAGCACGCGTCAAAATAGCGCGCGACAAAACAGCACAGCGTCAAAACGGCATAGTCACAGAAGAGCACGTGCCAAAACAGCGCGGCGTCAAAACAGCACCGCGACAAAACGGCACAGCGTCAAAACGGTACATTAACAATAGAGCTAGGGTTTGGCGTTTCCGGTTTTTTATTATTTTAAGATTCGGTGTACTTTTTTGCGGTTTTTATTCGAGAAGATTTCGGTGTATTGCGGTGAATATGTGTAGACTTATAAACTTCTCAATTCTTTTCGTTTTACTGACGAAATCCAGTATACTGACGAAAATGCAATACATAAAAGCATTTATTTAAAATGTACAGAAGTTAACCAAGTACTGCAAGGTTTTTCTTATTTATTGCTGTCTGTGGCAGCTGACGCGACCTGTTCTGCAAGCCACACTGGGGCCCTATCGTGATCTGACATTATCGTCGTGTGCTAGTATTTGTACACAGGACGAACATGAGCTTCACTACCACTTCGGTCGGAGAGGCAAATATCAAAATCCAGAAAGGCAAGCATTGTATTCAGTGCGTTCTTTCCCCAGTTTCACGACTGCGAGAGGTGGTAAGTTTGCGCCGACTAAAGAAACGACAATGAAACATTCGCATTTATGCCTTCCTCTAGTAGACAGATGCTAGGGGTGTTAAGAAATGTGCGCATTTACGGACACCCTGATTTTCATTGTTCATTTCACGATTAAAATATCTTCTTTGAACGAAAAATTCGGCACACAAATACCTATCAGAGGAAAAACCCAGATTTCGTTTTGTTTTAGCCTCGAGGGAAGTACTCAGTTTCAGCAGCTTGCATGTTTATTCGATGATGCCAAGAATACAACAACCCGTAGGCACACTCAGGCTGCTTTTATACTGATAGCAGCCGCGCTATCTATAGGTTAAAGAGTGACGTCACAGTTAACCGACACATGACATTCGATTCGGACATGATGACACAACATTCCTTCCCCTTTAGAAAGTTTGTGGAGTCTACGGCTTGTAGCGCTCTGGGGGTCGGCTTGGCCGTGTGCTGCGCCGAGGCAAGAGTGGAGAAGCCGGCGGAGCTTCCCGTGTGGAGGCCCGGTTGTCCGATGGTGGGGCATTGGGACCAACAGTCACAGCACTGGGCAGGCTGCGGCCTGGGTCAGGTGCCCGTGGTGTCGCGGCTCCGTTCTCTACTTGTGCCGGGTCATGGTCGTCAGGTGATTCCTTGTCAGTTGTAGCCGTATCGGTCTCGATGTCCGAAAACTGCTCCAGTCGGTTAGGTGTCCTCAGGTCAGCCTGAAATGATCTTGGCCGCAGGTTGTCAGCATGAATGTACCGCTCTTCCTCCCCCACCCAAACCAGATACGTAGCTGGGCTCACACGCTTGCTTACTGTGCCCGTCAGCCATTTGGAATCTCCGGTCCGTAAGCCTTTTATCATAACTTGGTCACCCTCAGAGAACTCTCTCCAGGGCCCCCGGTGCTGGTCTGCGTATTCTTTGGTTCGCTCGAGTCTCTTTTTCATTCGTTGCTCTATGTCCGGGTGCAGCAGACTCAGTCTTGTTCTGGGCCTCCAGGACAGGAACAGCTGGGCCGGAGTTTCATCGGTTGTCCCGGTGGGTGTGTTCCTGTAACTAAATAGGAACTGATCGACGCGATGTTGCAGAGACTTCGCATGGCCGCTTCTCTGCTCGTCCAGCACTTGTTTAAACAAAGCCTTTTTCACGGTTTGTACGCAGCGTTCCGCGCTGCCATTGGAGGCGGGATGGTAGGGCGGAGACTTGCTGTGTAGGACGCCATTCCTACTCAAAAAGAGTTCGAACTCTGCTGATGTGAATTGAGGCCCATTATCGGTCACTACCTCTTCCGGTAGCCCGTATGCCGCAAACACACTGCGCAGTTTTTCCACGGTCTTCTCACTACTAGTACTGTTCATCACAAACACTTCAATCCATTTAGAATGGGCGTCCACCAGCACAAGAAACCATTGCTGATCGCGATACGCAAAGTCCATATGCACTCTCTCCCATCTACGCGTAGGCCAACCCCACGACAACAAGGGTACCTTGGGCGCAGCGTTTTGCGACAGCTGACACGTGACGCACTGTTTCACTGTTTGCTCTACATCTTGTGTTAGACGAGGCCACCAAACGTGGCACCTGGACAACATTTTCATTCGCGTCATCCCCGGATGACCTTCGTGCAGCATCGTCAAGACGCTACTTCTGAGTGACAACGGAACCACTACGCGATTACCCCAAGTTACACAATCTTGATCGACTGACAGTTCGTTACGTCGAACATAGTAAGGCGCTAGCAAATCGTCAGTAACTTTCGAAGGCCAGCCGTTTTGTGTGTAGAACAGCACTTTCGACAACAACTGATCCCTTCGCGTTTCCCGTCTTATCTCTTTTGCAGATAGCGGAGCTTCGTCTAGCGCCGAAAAGAACTGCACGCACTCTGACTCATCTTTGTTTGGCAGCGGTAGCCGTGAAAGCGCGTCGGCATTTCCTATATCACTGGATTTTCGATACACCCAAACATAGTTATAAGCGGCAAGCAGTAAGGCCCAGCGCTGCACGCGTGCTGCTGACATTGCAGGAATCGGCTTACCATGCCCCAGAATTCCCACCAGTGGTTGATGGTCAGAGTAGATGCAAAATTTTCGGCCGAAGAGGAACTTGTGAAATTTTTTAAACCAAAAACCACTGCAAGCGCCTCTTTTTCAATGTGCGCGTAGCCTTGCTCCGCCTTGCAGAGCGTCCTAGACGCGAAAGCTATGGGCCTCTCCTCAGTACCAACTTTATGAAAGAGTATCGCGCCGACGCCGTATGCCGACGCGTCACATACAAGACCGAGGTCCTTTTCAGGATCGTAGTAAGTCAACACTCGTTCGTGCGTCAGCCACCGTTTTGTTTCTTGAAACACTTTTTCCTCCACTACGGTCCAATCCCAACTGGTGCTTTCACTTAGTAACTGGTGAAGTGGCTTCAGCTCTGCTGACATGTTCGGAACAAATTTCCCGTAGAAATTCAGCAGCCCCAGGTACGCTCGCAGCTCTTGTTTGTTCTGGGGTTTTGGCGCCTCTTTGATTGCGCGTAGGTTTTCCTCGGAAGGCCGAATTCCATGTTTATCAATTACGTGGCCCAAGTAAGCCACCGACGTCTGAAGAAACTTGCATTTTTCTTTTTTTACTTTGATACCGCGCTCCTTGAACCTTGTCAGCACGCTTTCCACTTTTCGATAACATTCTTCCGAAGTTTCTCCGGCTATCAACACATCGTCAAGATAGCATGATACTCTGTCAAGGCCCTTCAATATTTCGTCCATTACAGCCTGAAAAATAGACGGTGCACTCGTGATGCCGTATGGAAGGCGTGTATACTTAAACAAGCCCATATGCGTGTTTACAGTTACAAGAGACTGCGAATCCGGGTGCAGTTGCAGCTGCTGGTACGCTGTAGAAAGATCAAGTACCGTGAAATATTTGCACCCGTGTAGCGTTGCAAACACGTCTTCCATTACCGGCAAGGGATAGTGGTCTGTTCTGAGATTCGGGTTCAGCGTCACTTTATAGTCGCCGCACAACCTCACTTTGTTGTTCGGCTTAGGGACAACGACCAACGGTGTTGCCCACTCACTTTGCTGAACAGGGACCAGGACTCCCGTTTTCACGAGCGCATGCAACTCTTGTTCTACTGACTCTCTTAAAGCGAATGGTACAGTTCTATGTTTACAAAAGACTGGGGTCGTGTCGTCCTTCAATACTAATTTAACTTGACTGCCCGCGATTAATCCCAGCTCAGGCTCAAACACCTGCGAGAATCGGTCAACCAGCCCTGCCACTTGGTCTAGACTAACCCCATACACGCTCATCCAGTCTAGCCTCAACGCTTCTAGCCAATCGCGGCCCATTAACACAGTGTCGCATTTCTGCGGCGTGCGAACCACTACAAGCGACAACGTCATGGTCTGCCCATTGTGCTCCACAGGTACAATCAACTTGCCTAATACCTCCAAAGACACGCCCCCATAAGTTTTCAACTTTAGGCGGCAGTTTGAGAGAGACAATCCAGGCCAGTACTGCTTATACACCTCTTCAGGCACAATGGAAACCGAGGCTCCTGTATCAACTTGCATTGTCACCATTGTTCCCGCCACTCGAACTTCAGTAGTGTAACCCCCTTTTTTAGCACTGCAGGAGCCAATGTTGTACAGCCAAACTTTGTCCTTACCACTACTGTCGTCCACGGCTTGCACCAAACGGGACGTTGCTTTGCAGGCCCTTGCCAAGTGTCCCACTCGTCTACACGCTCGGCACTTGTACTTCCGAAACGGGCAACTTGACTCGTGATGGGGTGCTCCGCAGCGGAAACAGCCTGACGCCTCGGGCCTCTCAGTGTTGACTTCCATCGTCGCCTTCCTGGTAGCCGCTCCGACGTTCCTGTCTGGGCCTAGACGTTGGACGGCGTTCACCTCTAGTTGTTCAGAGGCTGCTGGCTGAAATATCTTGGTCTCTGCTCGTGCGAGTTCAATGCTTCTGGCAATGTCGCATGCCGCCGAAAAAGTTAGAGTTTTCTTTTTTAGAAGCTCTGCTTGGGCTGCCTGGTCCTTTAGCCCCGCGACAAAACGGTCCCGGAGTGCTTCATCCAGGAACTGCCCGAACTCGCAGGTGGCCGCGAGCCTTTTTAACTCAACCGTGTATGTCGCCACCGTTTCCTTCTCGAGCTGGGCCCTCCGGTTGAATCTGAATCTCTCGGCGATCACCATCGGCTTCGGAGCGTAATGCTCCCTGAGGACCGCGACCAGATGCGCATAGTCCTTTTGTTCTGGCTTCACTGGTGTTAACAGCGTCTTCAACGTGCGGTACGTTTGCTTCCCGATGGCCGTTACGAAGACCGAGACTTTCAAGTCGTCGCTCACCTTCGTTGCTCGAAGATAGTGTTCCATCCGCTCGACGTACGACTCGAAGTCTTCCTCCCCATCTTCGATGAACTGCTCGAACCGGCCGCCGCACGAAGCCATCCCGTAGTCCTCGCTCAAGGCGCTTGGGTTTTTGCCGATGACAGTGCTGGCTTCTGTCTTCTCGGCCATCCCATACTCGTCGCCACTGTTTTAGCCTCGAGGGAAGTACTCAGTTTCAGCAGCTTGCATGTTTATTCGATGATGCCAAGAATACAACAACCCGTAGGCACACTCAGGCTGCTTTTATACTGATAGCAGCCGCGCTATCTATAGGTTAAAGAGTGACGTCACAGTTAACCGACACATGACATTCGATTCGGACATGATGACACAACACGTTTTGAAGACCCCTGCGCCCTAGTTTTTGTTGAAAGTTGAACCGACCTCGAAGACAAGCTGAAAACTGCGAAAGGAAGTGGCCATACGGTCAGTAATGAATCACATCCCCCCCCCCCCTATCCAGACTCTTTCGAAAATACTGACCTTTTTCAGTTAAAACCGAATTTGGAAAAATTAATTCGGCGTACTTTTACCGGTTTTATTTGGTGCAAGCGCGAAACGCTGAACCGTAAATATAGCGTATGGAGTTAAAAATACACGTCTCAAAGTAGGCACTGTGAAGAAATGGAGGTTCTAGGCCAATTCGTCGAAAGCCAACTCGCCGACGGCCGATTTGTCGAATCCGTTTTTTTGTGAGCGGAGTACGCGACCGGTGGTGCGTATTCTGGCTATTTTTCGAGCAGTTCTGCTAATTCTGACGAACAAGTTTGCTGGTGATGTCGTCTACAATAAATTAATCAATCGCATGGCTTGCGATCGACTCAATAACTGAATTAATCGCAGGTAAACAGCGTACGATTAATCTCTAACTTTAAGGAGCTGTCAGAAATATGTCTTCATTCACTTTGCAGCTTCCACTATAAATGTAATCGTCCGTCAGGCTCACAGTTAATTGCGGTTGTAAAACGAAACCGTTGCCAAATAAGATGCACTCATCCCTACTACATTTGAATTAAGATACAAAACTTGATTGAAACTCATCCTTTCCGGCATATTTGGCCAGCGAAGCTGCTGGACACCATGGCAAATGATGTTATGGGTACACTGTCCTCTGACCTTTTTTTCTGCTTACTATCAACGACACGGAAAAATCCGACAAACATACCAACAACAACTTCGCTGCAAAAGGAGGTTTTCGGGTCCGACAAATCGAGGGGGAAGCAATTGGTGCCATACATTTTATTATGTGGACTGTTGCTAGTACCAGAGTCCTTCAATGCCTCTGGTCACGAAACTGCTCCGTAACTCAATGGGGCGGCTTCATATGGTGCTTTTGGCCACCGCGCGGTGGCGCCACCATCTCATCGCGGGCATCATTCGGGCGGCGTTGCGCTGGCTCGTACGACGGAGACGCGGTTAGTTGCGTGTTCTTTGTGCGGGTTGGGGGCATCTCACGCTACTGGGATGTGAAGTAAGCAGTGCATCGACTATGCCGAACACCTGTTGTGTCCCGGGATGCCGTTCTGGATACAAGGGCACAACAGAAAAGGTGTCTGTGTTCGGTTTGCCAAGCGACGGGGAACTACGTGAGAAATGGAAGCGCGCCATCCCCCGCCAAGAAACCGGCGACTTCAACTTCGATTCAAAGTATGTGAGAGTGTGTGAGAAGCATTTTGACGACAGTGACATCATCCGTGCCGATGAATTTGTTATAAATGGTGAAGTGGTGTCACTTAAGCGCGACAAGCCGCTTCTGAAGCCTAACGCCGTCCCGAGGTAGTTTGACGGCTTGCCAGCCTACCTAACCAAGCCGAAGCAGCGGTCGCGGACGCTGACAAGATCATCTGCGGCGAAGCGACGTCGTGAGTCGTCCTCATGTGGCCATGAAACAAACGTTCTCACCAAACCAGACACATCGGGTGCTGCGTCGTGTGACGAAGGTAAGTTTACGTCTAATGCGATTTAAGTTTCTTGCCGTGCAGTGATTATATCAGCGAAATGTAGAGTGATTGGGGGGCTGGAAATGCACTATTTTAAACGATGTTTGAAATCGTTTTGCAGATCCTGCACTGCCCACTGATCACGTCGGCGAGAGGCTAGCGCGCACTTCGGACTCGGCGTGCCAAACAAACGAACTCGCCATCTCTCTCGCTGAGGTTGAAGTACTGAGGTGCCAGCTGTGCTTCGTTACTTGTTTTCAAATTTGTATCGCCTTGCTCAGGCTCGCATGTAAAAAGGAGCTTTATGATGTCTTTGTACTTTTCTCATTTCTATTAACTGTCGCTTGGCATTCACTTTGTTTGTTTTGTAATAGCGCATGGGCGCGCACGGTTTTATCTGGTGTTTTAAGCGAAGCGCCCGTTTGCTCTTTTCGTTGTACATCGCGTCGGGCAATCTTGTTTGATAGAGAAAGGGTGTCGCCTTGTCACTAACTTACTTACTTGTTTGATCGTCTATGTTCTTGATCTAATTCAATGGTCCTGAAACGGACAACATTCCGAGAATAAGGCATGCTGTGCTAACGCCGCGCAACCCGTTCCGTCGACGTTCTTTTGATTGCTTCTTTGACGTGTGTGTTTCATCCGAGTTTTTTGTGGAGCAGGAGTTCGCTCCAATAAACTTTGTGCACTAAGAACTGTGCGTTTTTCTTGGATACGCGACAATATTCTGTTTCGTCTGTGTGCTGCACATCAGAGCGCAAGCAATAAATGTGTGTACGCTGGACCACGCTCATTTGTCTCCCTTTGTAAATTTGATTTTTTTTTTTTGGCATGTGATAAAATCACTTTTCTTGGCTGTTTGCGCTTCCTGATTTGCAAGGATTGAAAAGCGCTGTATTCGAAGGCCGCACGGTGCAAAATGTATCTTTTCGTGTTTAGATCCTTCGCCTTTCTGCAGCGCTTTTAAATGTCTGCACGTACGGTCTCGTCCAAACGACAACATTATCTTACTGTCTTTCTGAGTGTTCTCCACATTCCAGAGCAGTCAACAGATTCATTAATAGCGGTTTGAACAGCGCGTATTCCCTTCATTTTATTTTATTGTATAATCGATAGGCCCGTAGCAGTCCGTAGCTACGGAACTATCGTAAGTATAGTGGTTACAGCTTTTGCTTTGTGAAAAGAAACAACGATTTGAAAATCCGTAAACATGACGACGCAGCTCTTAAGCCCGAGGACGCGGAAGCAGTTACCGTCAGCGGCCGGCGTATGTCTGGGCAATTTCTTGGGAAAAGGAAAACCCCATGGAAGGCAGGTGCTGTACTCGATGACTGGACGATTTATCGCTAACTACTAACAAAAAAATACAACTTAATCAGCGCGCGGAGACTAAAAGCAGCGAGCTTTCGAACGCCGAGAGCCGGCAAAACTGCCGCACGCGCGGCGGCTGGATCAGTGGAGTGCAACTTCCTGTACCGCCCATGGAACGCGAATTGGGAAACCTCGGGAGTCCGCGGCGCCATTTGAATCCCCTTGTATCTGGTGGCTGTACTAAAATCAACATGGCGGCACAGCGAAACCAAAACCGAAACCGCACGGCAGCGCCATTGTGCTTGGATGGATTTTGGTAGCTTGCGCCACCTAGCATCAAAAAAATAAATATTGCAGCTTTTTTTTTTCGGCCCCGTTTTCTGTGGTGTTTTGCTCGACTTCTGCTGCTCTGCTGCTGGTTTTCGCGTTTCAATGCTGGTTAATGTGCGTTGAAACGCACACAAGCCAGCAATGAAACGCGAGACCAGCAGCAGAAACCTAGCAAAGCAACGAAAGTGACACATACACAAAAAATATGCAATGCTTGTTCTTTTGCCTTAATTTTTATTCAACAGGCAGTAGAAAATACAGAAGAAATTTCTCACAATATTGCACGCAAGAATCAAGAAATGAACAACAAAACAGGATAAAACGTTAAAGCTACGTGCGACGAAGGTGATGATATGCGTCCTTGCAAAAACACTTTGCTAAATTTACATAAACTCTCTTTAGGTTCGTGATTCTTTTCCAGCGCCTTCGCGTATACTCACAAGCCTTGCGCCGTTCAGTCACAGGCGTGGAGCCTAGAAAAAGAAAGTTGAATTACTTGCTTGATTGGCCTTTACGTGCCCGACATGGTCATATGAAAACAGCGAGCATTATCTGTACCTCCTTTCAAAAAACGGTACTTCGAGTTCAACACAGCGACATTAAATAATCGTATCCCCTCCGTTTTTCTTCTCCTTGAGTTAAATGCCTCCACGCTAAATTGACAATCATTACGAATCGCATTATACAAGTAAGCGTAAGTAAAGACCGACGACGGTGTCTTGTAACTAAAGGTAACTAAGCAATGAGGTTAAAATAACAGAAGCTCAGTCTTTGGTATCGAGTCTGCATCAAGAACCTGTATTAGTTTTTAATATTCTCACTTAAATTTACGAATGCGTCACCGCTAAACGAAACGGGAAACCAGTACAAATCGCTCCATCGCTCATTCTTAGCTCATCGAAAAAATATAGGCTCATTTTCACTCCTCGCGAACACACGCGTGAATCGCTGACAAGAATCCAAAATCTCACTGCAAAAAGTTTACCATCTTTTGAAGTGAGCATATGTGCTCGATCTTGATATTACATAGAAGTCGCCAGATATTTGACAACGACACATTTCTCCCGGCGAATGAACAAGGGGAATCCTTAACAATGATAGAATTTGGTTTTGTGATTTGAAATCATCGCAGCTATTGGCAAAATCAAACAATTAATACTCTCTACCACTGCGGCAGTTAGGTTCTGTTGCAAACATTTAATCAGAAACTTAAGCAAGAGAAGACCAAAAAAGCGTACCTCACGCCACGTCCATTGGAACTCGAAACCTCGCAACCATTGGTGTCCCGGCTTTCAGCAGTAATTGTACCCCCACTTGGCACAGCAGGTGGTGTGGTGATGTCGAAAATTCATGCTTGACCACATAACAAAAACAACGAGTTCCCACGAAAAAAAACAAAACGAAGCCGCGCACGCACGGACGTGGCACGAATCTCGCGCCGCGACGTACTCCCAGAAGCGAAACAGCTCGCGGGCTCGCGTCTCTCGCGCGTTCTAACGGTCCACCGCCTTCCCGGCGCCAGCGATCAACGCATCTCGAGGCGCGAGGCGCGGGTTTGGAGAGAGAGAAAGCGCGCCCAGACACGTTAAAAGAGTGAAAAAGAAATTTACGATAAGAAGCTTCAAAGCCATTCACACCTTTAAAACAACTTCACTTTTATTTCACTTCATTAAATATATGAATCATATTTATTTTTTAAAAAAATAACAAGTGCCAACACCCGCCGGGAGCGCGGCAATCGGAAGCAGTTCGCCGGACCGAACAAACGTCATAAATATACGCGGCCGGACGGAAGTAGCCGAGAGCTTCACCCCCTGGCTGGATGCCCGCGTTGCGGCGGTGGCGCCCGTAGCGGCGCCAGCTGTCCCCATATGAAGCGAGCGCCGAAGTTTCGTGACCATAAAGCGCATTGAAGGACTCTACTATACTTCGTTTCAGCTTCCGCCCGAGCGCAGCCAAAGCTACGTGTGGCCGGAGCCAATCACACGCCGGCAACAGGTCACGCGATCTCGCCTGCACTTTTGTATCACTCCGCTTCGCCGCTGGTCGTCGGCGCCTCCCGCGCTCGCCGAGTATTTCGTCTGCTACGGGTGTATCAAAGGTATCGTCTGCTACAAGTTTAAAACGTGCCCTTTCACGTTCTGAAATTTAGTCACAGGGGATGTCAGTACGTAGCTGGCCGCTGGCGTCTGTGTCCGAGCTTTCGATCCTGTTCGGCATTTCGGCATAGTTTCGAGATGTAAGTACACGTTCCAACGTGCTCGATGACCCGACCGTTGATGTTTCCTTGTATTGTTTGGATATACCGGGCTCGAGGCACAGTCCTTTCTACCAGCTTCTTGGCGTACAATGTGATCGGCAGGTAAAGGGGTGCCCTGATTTCGCCGCGTATCTGTGAATTGTAGTGGCCCGGACGCTTTTCTTGTTTACAACGCATTCGCGGTACGGCGCGGCCGGAGTCTCCTGCCGAATTTGAAAGTAGACATTCATCACGACCTTTCGCACCTGACGCCCAAACGTGCCTTTGCGAAAGGACGTTTTGAAACGACTCGGTGAAAAAAGCAGCGAAGCACGCTGCACATGATTCGGGCATTACGGGAAAAAAATCACAGAAAACCGAGCGAGCACTGCAGCAGTGTTGCCAGCGGATGTACGTGTTTTCACCAAACCACATACATTCACATATATCAGTAAAAACATAAACTTCCGACAATTCATTCCTTTAGTTGCAAATCATTCTCAGCAGTACACATCTGGAATATTGTGCAACGTTTACGCACAAAACAGCTATTTAAACAAAGATAAATATATATACTTTTGCGGACTACTTTGTGGTGCGTAGGAATGCTCTTCTCGAAGTTGCGAACCGTCCCCCAGCCTCTGGCTGCGCTCGGACGGAAGCTGAAACGAAGTATAGTACTCATTGACACTGACTCTTGTAGCCTCGCGTGAAAAGCACAAGCGGGGTCGTGACGCAATATTTTATATTTTTGTAGGGGGGTCTTATGGTTGTGGAGTTTGATAAGCACTGAAATAGGCAAAAAATTCCTTTATAACCTTGCGACAATAAATGAAAGGGTAAAGGAGGTTCGATATTATTCGCGCGAAGAGAGGTGAAGAGCGCGCTCGAAGTTGCTACATGCGTGCGGTTTTGTCGTAGTGCTGTTTTGACGCCATGCTGTTTGACCTGTGCTCTTCTGTCGCTGTGCCGTTTTGACGCTGTGCTGTTTTGTCGCGTGCTATTTTGACGCGTGCTCTTTTGTCGCCGTGCTGTTTTGACGCTGTGCTGTTTTGACGCGTGCTGTTTTGGCCGTGCTGTTTTGTCGCGTGCTGTTTTGTCGTGTGCTGTTCTGTCGCGTTCCCGTGCTGCCGACCCGCTGCACTTGTTGCAGTGGTTGCAGGAGTGCGTACGCGCGGCGCACAGCTGTTGTTCCTTTCGCTCCGGCCAGAACGGACGCAGTCGTGGCTAACACGCTTGTTGCAGGTGTCTGGACCAGACTTTATGCTTTGACCCTTGTACACAACAGCGACGTCACACTGTCCTTTGAGCTGTAACTCTGCTCCCGCGTATGTGCGAAGTAACATCTTAGCGGGCTCGCATTTCCCATGCACAAAATTGGAACCGTACACGCTCTCTGGAACAATTGTGACGGCCGCTCATGGTTAGGGGTCTACACTCAACAGGCACACTCACTTCATAACAGAACTGACTCACATTTACGAATTGGTACACGTCATGCTCCGCGTCTTCGTGAGCACAGTCTAGAACATTCGGGGTTTTTGACAGCGCTGTTTGCTTTTAAACACATTTTTCGCAAATGTCCTCTGTTTGAGCGCCTTGAGCACTGAAAACTTTTGTACCAACAAACATTGGATGCGAGGCCTCTGCCACGTCTTTCACACTTTCCTTTCCATTTCTTTTTTGGCCTTGACAATTGTGAGGCTCCGCGTCTTTTGGTCGCACCTTTCGTCGACTCTTCACCGCGTTCAGGGACGTCTCTTTGTTTCGTGACTGCATGAGTGCAGGGTCTCGTACCGCGAGTTCCTGATCGAGTGCCATATTACACGCCCCTTTAAACCTAAGTTTTCTTTGGCAAACAAAGGCGCGCTGGCTCTCATCATTGAGGATACCTGCAACTAGCCAGTCACGAAGTGCGTCCTGCAACAAGTTGCCGAAGTCGCACATTCTGGCTAAATGTTTGAGTTCTACTATAAAGTCTCTACACTTTCATGTTCGCTCTGAACTCGTCTGTTGAACTTACAGTGCTGCGCTATAACAAAACACTTCGGACTGTAATGTTCCTTAAGCAACATCACAACAAGCGTATATGACTTTTCGCCGGGGCAGGCCGGCCCAACCAGAGTTTCAGGTACTTCATAGACCTCAAGCCCTATCACTGTCAATAATAGAGGAAGCAGCTGCTGGTCCTTTATGTCATTTTCCGCTACAAAATGTTCGAATCGCTCAGGATACGATTCAATGTTTTGTCTTAGGGTCAAACCCGGGTATCTTTCCCAAGCGTGACATCTTGTAGCCTATAAAGAAACACAGTAGTCATCCGCTCGGCAGTCTCTTGCGTAGCTCGTCGTACCTCTGCGTTTTTCAATGCGTTCCCGAGGTGAAATCCGGGGGCGGTGCTGCTCGCCATTCATCGATGCACGAAGGCGGTGGGCGGTGGGCTTCTTGTGATGTTATACTCCGGAAGCATGTGGCGTCGCTGGTTGGCATAAAATGCATGGTCGTTGCTGCGCTCGCTCTTTCCTTGCCGTCCGTTCCTTCCGCGTCCTTCGCCTCGTCCGTCGTACTTTGTCGTCTACGGTCACCAAATGAGGTGAGCGTGGACGAAGGCATACTCGTCAACAAGCACGTGTATTCACTAGCGCTGCGTTTATATAGCAGACATGATGTCACGTGCCGGGCGGCGCTTCCCCGATGACTTATGCTCGCGATAGCACATTCAGCACGTTACAACATGTATCAAAAGAATTTCGGAATCGAGGGCGCCCAAGTTCAACTTGAATCTTTACCTCATGGCTAGAATGAAGTTTGGGGGAGGACCCATTTTTCGCATTAGAAGTGCAAACCCTGTCGACGAAGCCTACTTATTACCACCGCCAAGCGGGGTCTTCATATACATTAAAACCGAAAACAAAAATTCATGCACAGTTTAAAACTTTTTTCAGTGTGAAAATGGTATTCGTTCGTTTTAATAATAACCCGTGTTCGTTGACACTTGTGGACCGCCTAATCTCCTTCGCTAACATGACTTTTCCCAAGTGGGCCGCGGTTGATCGAATTTAAAAAGTAACTAAAGTTACTTTGAGAAGATTTGTAGGACAATAGTTGTTTATTTTTTTTTCCACAAATAGTAACATTTTGCCGGTTATATAGACGTTGACATCCCAACAGGCTTTTTTTTAATGTATGTGACTATTAGTGCGCCGGCAAAATGTATTCCTCTATTTGTATCTCATAAAACCTTTTTTATTTTCCAAATGTGTTTGTGATATTATCGTGCTACTTTTGTATGGATGTATTTCAGTATCAATATTTTAGAAGTATTTGGTCATGGCGTCCCAGTATTTGTATTTACAAATACATCTTTAAGCATGTCTGCCCAACCCTGCTCAGGGGGCACGCAATGTGCGGGTAGCAAACGCTATGTTCGAGCATCGACAGCGTCGCAGTTGGTGGTCGTCTTCAAATTCGGCATGCCCTTTCCTTGTAAAGCGTTACGTACAAATCAGAGCTCAATCTTGTGCTCTTCTGCCCGTCTTACACCTTGGCGCGACATTTCACAGAAATAAACAATCGTATGTTATGAGGTCCACTACGCTGTGAAGTTGCAGTGAACACGTAAGCGTACGCTTAAGGAGTTACGTGAACACGTAAACACTTAAAATGACTCGCAGGCCTTTCTTGCTTTGAGAACGTGGTTCGTTTTGTTTTCACATCCGAAAAGTACATTGTCCAGCTGTGTAAGGGTTTTGAACGTACCTCTTGTACCGGCTTGCAACCGAATCAGTAAAAATGCAAATGTGCACCTGGCAGATTCAAAGTTCACGGACAGCGTTATCCACGTATTTTCATATGCCCCGTGGATTAAGAAAAGTTAAAGCCGTCTTACAATTTCCTTATCATGCAAGCTCAAAGCCGCTTAAAAGCTTTTTTTTTTATGGAACGATACTTTCATTTTCATGTGTTTATTCTGGCGACTGCAGCATGTTTAGACATTATCCTTAATTCGTTGATTGAGAACCATAAACTGCTTTAACTCAACTTTACGGCTATGCCAGTTGAACTGCGTTGGGTGCGGTTCTGCAGCATATATAGTATCTCTCCAGTCAATGACCTCACGTGTTTGCTAAGGCAAGTGCTGCATTTATCAGACAAAAAAAACAACACAAAAAAACATCAAACGTTAACAGAACCGGTGTGCCTTGAAATCAGTCGAGTCCTCTGGGCACACAATATAAAGAAATTAGAGTAAACCTCTGAACAAAATAAGCAATATGGCTAGAAGAGCGGTGATTTCAGTTATGATTTTGGTTGTTGAAGATATCAATGCGACTTGTCTTTGTTTCAATTGATCGCAAAGACCTATAGTCATTATTAGCGACATTTCTCGGCTGCTGCGGGAACTATAGAGCCTCCACGCCATCTTTGAGGCTTTCCCACCATCGCCGCTCTACCTGCAAAGCGTTTTCTACCTTAAATCTCAAGATTTTTTTAAATTCTTTATGAGGTGGTAGCGTTAGACATTTAGAAATAAAGTGCATTAAGAGGCCTGGTTTAAACAGTTGCGTTGGTTCCGTACGGAATGGTTGAAACAACCCGAAATACATAGTCACCGAGAAGACGGCTTGCCGCATACAATGGGACAAATAATGCAAGAAATGGCCTTGTGTAATAATCATGAGCCTCAGTTGTCAAGGTGTCTTTATCGTTGCTTTCGTTTTGGTTGCTGCGGGTGCAATCGATACAAATTCGTGAAGCAGCTTCAATCAACCGTAACAACAGACCGGACACGCGCTCGTTCTCTTACGGCCTCTATAGGGAGGCCTGTGGGCAGCTATGGTTGCAATGAGACATTGCTAAATATTTGGCTGGAAGCGTTACTGGACGGCCGGAAGCTACGCCGCAGCGCTGACCTATGAGCTGTCTTTGCTATACTCGGGAAAAACGTTTTGTGGTTATGCAAGTACGGGAGCACCTGTTTGAGAGCCTTTTAGCTAACCTTTTTCAGTCTATTCTCAATCCTCTTGGGGCGCCAATACTGCCATTCATTTTCTGCTTTTCGGCGCCGATGCCGACTGCTGCAAAGCGGCTTACTTGGGTGCAGGCATTGGGTTTATCAAGGACCCATCAACACTGTAACCACGGCTGCATGAACAAGCTTAATTTTGCGGTATCCTGGTACATGGTCCTCCGGTTTAAAGTGCCAGCTGCAGGAAACCAGAGATGTCAAACTTACACTAAAAGATAATTAAATTACATTACTAATTACTTTTCAGAAAACTGCAAAAATGTAAATAAATTACATTACACATTACCGCAGGCCAAAAGTAATGACATTGCATATCAATTACTTTCCAAAAGTAATAAAATTACTTTGACATTACTTTTTAACACCTTGAGACAGTAATGTGTGCTCATTTTACTTACAGTATACGTACGAAAACTCCGATCTTCCTGCTTACACCACAGCTGCGTTATGCGCCTCAAAGTGAACCATTCTAAACACTTGTTTTGCTGGCGCACACAGTATGAGAGTTAACCATGATGAATAGCGTCTTCTTTAGATGTGACTCAAAGACAGTCGACTTCCCGGTTTTGCTGTTCATTCAACGATGGAGGTCCTCAGTTAAAAGATATATGTCTCCGTTTTTGTTTTCTAAGAAGTTATGGGGAGAAAGAAAACGTGAAACGTTTCCCTTCCGCCTCGTAAGCAATATAATCCTATTCACCCAAGAGCACAAGTTGACGTATTCCCGGTCATCCTTCTCAAGGAGTATTGTTCTCAAATACCCGAAGAGCCAAAGATTGTCTGCGTTGTCACACGAGGAGGCTGGATATTTGCTAGGCAGAAGCGTCGCCACTTGAGGTAAGGGACGGCGCCAGTTTCTTAAAATCTTTATTTTCCCAACCAAAGGGTGGCGATATCTGCTCGTAGGCTTATTCCCGAACAAACCTTCCAAGAAAAGGCAGCGAGGCATATCGCGGGCACCATTTGCTCTTCTCGATTCTCGTCTTTTCCGACAAAAAATAGCACCTTTACTGTTAAGGATACCAACGAAACGTTGTGGGTCCTTGACAAGGCATTTGGGATTAATTATTTGTACCGGTCGTTTGTTGTTATCAATGGGTGAAGCTTACGTTTTGACCCTGCTGACGAAAGCGCAAGAAGAATGGTGATCTGTTTGTCCCGTCCTCTCAGGTTTTAAAAGGCGTTGACCTCAATGGTGATGTGCCCTTTGCCTTGTAGCCTATAAGCCGTTCATCTCTAAGCTCACAGTGCGGGGAAGTTACGTGCTCGTTGGAACAGTCACACGTCTCTTTCGCATTCAGGTAGATTTTTCGAAACGTAACCACGCTCTCGTTCATGCCCACGTGCAGAAAAAGGTACGGGTCAGGTGATCAAAGGAAGGTGATTGATTGGTTCTGGTGAGCTCGTAACTCCCACCGCTCTGTATAGCATCGTCGTAATGACGTGACGCCGTGAATTTGTCTTGCCTGGAGTTTGTGAGCCGTGGCCTTCCAGCGATGCATTTACACGTAAGCTTTTCTGCCTCGCCTTTACAGCCTGCCTTTGTACGTCTGTCGATTTCTCCGTACGAGGCTTTGCCCTCAGATGGCATTAGTTTCTTTGCTCCGATGTCTCTTTCATGGCATTTCGCCATGCAAAATAATTTTAGAGCGCAACTCTTAGGCGCCCATTTCCGGGCTGAGCAGCGTCGGCGCCGGCGTCGGCGTAACCGCGCGCGATGCATTAAGAACGCCACAGTTTCGCCGCTAAATTTTGCGGGAAAACTGAATTGGTGTTGAGGTCACGCGACGTCGATTCCCCACTAAATTTAGCATGAAAGTTCTAGCTAAATTTTCCATATAGACAAAGCGGGAAACTTTTCGCTAAATTTCCCGCTAAATGGATGGCGAGGAGGAAAGGAAAAGGGTTGGAGGGAGGGGGAGGAGACGCATACCCTCTCCTCCTCCTCCTGAAGAGCTACGCTCTAATTTCGCATTACAGAGAATTGTAAACGTCTTTATTTTTTTCTCTTTTGCTTAACGCCCGCAAACGAACTTCCTCATTTGGGATAAATGCAATGACAAATGTAAGAAGTATTATTTTTCGAAATTACTGCCTCAAAGGATTTTATTAAATTACTAAATTACCAACCTAGAAAAGCAATTCATTACTTTACTCATTACCACAAAAAGAAATTTAATTACTGTAATTTCATTACACTAATGTCAGTACTGCCATCTCTGCACGAAACCGTAGATGGAGATCTATCGTTCACAAAATGCTTCGTTGGTATCCGTTTCTTCTACGCGGGGCTCAGCGATTCGACGCTGGGAAATTGGTGGAAATACATGCCAGAAGTCTTTCCCGGTGTCGACTTGTAAATGGAGCTGAGGACACACAAGGTAAACAATTGGACCACGCCAAACAGAATCTGTTGAGGAACAAGATGGAACAGCGAGAATTGTTGGGCCGCAGAGCCCAAACGCAGAAAGATTAGCAAGTTTTTTTTGCTTCTTTTTCTTTAACATCTTGAACCCAGGCCATATAAAAAGAAGCGACCGAACTAGAGTTTGGTCGTTCTACTGCAATTGGGAGCCTCGTGTCTAAAGCGAATTTCACAGCGCCCAAGGCAGCGCGGGCTCTGTACTTTTGCCACTTGGATGGTACCATCAATACGCTCAGATTATTTAAAAAAATGTAGTAAAATCTCCAGATTTAAAAATAAAATAACGCAAACCCAATATTAACTTCCTTTTTTTATTTCTTCGTTATGTGCGCAGTGAGACACACTAGTATAGCAGAATTATTTTACATAGCTTCGATCTGCCCGTAACGTCAGACATAGGTCGTCACGTTTCAGGCTACGGAAGACGGTTGCCGGCACATCCGAGAGAAGGCCTTCGAGTCTGAATAAGGTATAATCCCAATGCAAAAAAAAAGAAGAGTTTGTTTCTTATTTTAAATTTAACTGTTGTACCGGATTTTGGTACCAAAACTTCACTGCTTTCAGACAGATGATTATGACGTTAATATAAGCAATAAGTTTAGTTACACTAATGAATTAAAAACGTTTTCCCCGCTTGATTGTCCATTCGCCGTGGTCGCGATCTTGTTCGCTTCCACTTCTGTCTGTCTTACGTTCCTTTGTCTGTCTTCACCCTATTCTTTTCTTCATTCTTTTTTTCCTTGAATGTTGATCGATTCTAAGACCCTTTACGCGAAAATAAAAAAAGATTCAAACAGAGTTTCATTTAAGAGTCGTTCAGTCAACTCGCAATATCAGCTCTAAGCAGACCCTTTCACGCGCGCTGGTTCGCCGATACTTAGAGAGATTGTTTTGGAGGCGTTCGAATTTTTCATGAAAGAAAGAATTATTTTCACACATTTCTTTGTCATGCCTTTATTGATTATGAACAATTCCTGCTGTAGATTTTAACGTTACATTACTATACACTGTTGAACTAGTGTTTATAAAGCAAGTTGTGTTTATGTAGATGTTATTACATGAACTATTGTCCTGAGAAATTAAGGGCAATATTCAATCAAGATCAAGCAAAGGAAACAAAATATTGTATCTGAATAGTTTAATTTGTGTTATAGCTTATGCAAGCAGAGTCATAACGGCAACGTACATCTTTAATAAAGACTGCCGTTCTTCAACGACCATGGCTGGTTGCCGATGATCGAACCACAGGAGCACGAGCACATCTCGCGCACCTCAGAGTTCACGCGCCGGTCACGCCTGCCGGTCATGCAACAACGGCATTGTTGTATGATGCAACAATGATCACTATATTACATTCTTTCCCCCTCAGGTGGGACAGTTCCGTAGCGGATGACTGGACGTCGCTTTCGTGTTGATCTTCTGAGCGGCTGCTCCGGCTGAGCCGCTGATGATGGCCCAACCTGAGGAACAGGTCGTTCTGGGTTTCGCCTGGCAGGAGATGCTTGTGGTGTTCCATGTCCAGGCGCAGCCGTTGGTGGCAGCGTGACGTCGTAGTCAACGTCAGCTTCAAGGTTGTCATCCCAGTCAAGCCAAGCCTTCCTGAGGTGATCACGATGGCGGCGATGAACTTCTCGATTGGCCAGCTGGACCTTGTAAGAGAATGGTCCCGTCACTGCAACAACCCTTTCTGCTTTCCATCGTGGTCTCTTCTCAAAATTCCGGGCCTAGACGGTGTCGCCTACGTGGAACCGCTTGACCTTTGGTTGATCCGCTCCTGGATCTCTCTGGAGGTCAGGATGCAGTCTGTCCAACGGAGACCGCAGCCTTCGGCCCATCATCAACTCTCCCGGAGTCTTCCCGGTGTCCGAGTGACGTGTCGTGTGCTGCTTAAATAATAAAAAAAAGTGAACTCTTGCATTGTGTGTCGCCTTGAGTTAGCTTTTTTAAGGCAGACTTGATTTCCCTCACCATTCTTTCTGCCCTGCCATTGCTCGCAGGATGGTACGGGACTGTGTAGATGAAACGGACTGCGTTAAGTTTCAGGAACTCTTTCATTTCTGCACTTTTGAACGCCGTTCCGTTGTCCGAAACAATTACGTCGGGCAACCCATGTGTCGCGAATAGTTTCCTCAGCGCCGTAATCACCGCAGCTGATTTCGTGGACGGCATAATCTCGATTTCAGCCCAGTTAGAAAATGCGTCCACCACAATGAGGTAACTTCCACCTCAAACAGGTCCAGCGAAATCTACGTGCAGGCGGCTCCAGGGCTGTTCTGGCTTTATCTAAAAGTGAACAGGTGCTTTGGGATCGCTCTGCCTGTTTTCCTGGCACTGTTGGCAATGGCGTACAAAGTCCTCAATTGCTTGATCGATTTTAGACCCCCAAATGTACGCCCTGGCCGACGTTTTCATAGCTGTCAGATCCTGGGTGGTTGGCATGAAGCAATTGTACGACCTTCCTTGTGGCTTGCTCGGGAATGACCACTCTATTTCCCCACAGAATACAATCTCGATGCAAGGAAAGTTCTGCGCGTCTCACCTCAAAAGGTGCAAAAGATTTTCCCAGGGTTTCTCGTGGCCAACCCGAGAGTATCCATTGCTTGACTTCTTGCCAGCGTAGGGTCTTGCTTTGTCAGCTTTCCGATATCTGCTGCTTGCAGTGGGGGTACTCGACGGCCTCGAGGAGGAGCACGTCACCTGGTGGCACCTGGCTCGTCGACATCGCTTGGTGCTGGAAGGCGGCTTAACCCGTCTGCGTTGGGGTTGTCGATTCCTGGTCGAAACACAAGCTTGTAGTCATACGCTCCCAGCAGCAAGCTCCACCGCAGCATCCTCGGTGACAGGATTTGTCGCATTGGCTTGTCTGTGTCAAAAATCCCAAGAAGCGGTTTATGATCGGTCACGATCGTGAATTATCTTCCCGCGAGATACTGGTGAAAGTGCGTCACACCATTAACTACGGCAAGCCCTTCTTTGTCAATTTGAGCGTAATTGCGCTCACTTCGCCCCAATGTCCGTGACGCATAAGCCATTGGCACTTCTGTACCATCATCGTTCTTGTGAGAAAGAACTGCACCAACACCAACCGGTGAAGCGTCACACGACAAGACCAGTGGACGCGCTGGGTCGTAGCGTACTAGCACTGCGTCGGAGCTGAGAAGGCCTTTTAGGTTCCTGTACACTTTCTCATGCTCCTGCGTCCACGCCCATTTTCTTTCTTGGTCTAGAAGGCGATGCAATGGCTCGGCAACTTCAGCTTTCTCTTCAAGAAATCTGCTGTAAAAGTTGACTAGTCCCAAAAAAGCTTGTAGTTCTTTTTTGTTCTTTGGGCTCGGCGCACTCTTGATTGCAGTCACTTTTTCTTCACTTGGGTGAATGCCAGTGGAATCAATTCTGTGACCCAAGTACTCTATGCTTTTTTACAGAACTCGCATTTGTCTTTGTTTACCCGCAAACGTGAGTCTTGCAACCGCTGCATGACTGCTCTTAGTCTTTCATCATGCTCCACCACGGTCGAGCCCGAGACAACGATATCGTCAAGATATACGACAACTCCCGGTATACCTGACAGCAAGCTGTCTACAACACGCTGGAAGAATCCTGGTGCGAGAGATATACCGAAAGGAAGTCGGCGGACTTTGTACAGTCCTTTCAACGTATTCACGGTGAGGATTTCTGATGACTCGTCGTCAAGTACGAGCTGCTGATAGGCCTGGGTTAGGTCTAGTTTCGTGAATATCTTACTTGACCCTAGAGTGGCAAACAACTCGGTGACAGTCGGTAGTGGATAGACGTTGCTCTTAACCGCCTTGTTAACTGTGCTACGATAATCACCGCACAGGCGTAAAGTTCCGTTTTCCTTTCTCACCACGACGAGCGGTGTGGCCCAGTCGGAGTACTGTGTCGGCTCCAGGATGCCTTGCTTCTCCAGGCGGTCTAACTCCTTGGTCACATCCTCTCGAAGGGCGAACGGCACTGGCCGACTCTTTAAGAACTTGAGTTGCACGTCGTTCAGCTCGATGTGGATCGGAGCTCCCTTGAATCCGGGCAAATCGGTGCGAAAAACCTCGGAAAACTGCGCTGTTAGCGCTTCGTCGGACGTGCTGAGGTGTCGGATGCCGTGTAACTTGATGCCTAGCGGTCGAAACCAGTTTCGTCCCATCAAGCTTCTTCCGTGCTGCGCCACGACCATGATTGGCAAAACAGCCTTGCGTCCTTTAAACATGACGCTTACCATTGCTTTGCCATTTGTAGGCAATGTTTGTTTTGACCAGGTTAACAACTTGGTGGGTGTGCTCTTGATGGGAATCAGTCTCTTGTCTATCTGGCGAAACGTTTCTTCGCTCATGATAGAGCAAGACGCTCCAGAGTCAACTTCCATGATTACTTATTGTGACTCTATCTTTCCTGGCACTAGAAACTTTTTTCGGTTTCGTGCACCTCGCAGATCGAACAGAATTCGTCTACTTCGAAAACTCTGTCTCCCTTTTTGTGTCTCTTCCTTTCTTTACTGTGGCGGTCTTACATTGAAATGCCCTTGCTATATGCCCCTTCTTCTGGCATTTGTAGCAGACGGAGTCTTTAAATTTGCACAAGAAAGATTTGTGCTTACCGGTCCAACGGTGGCAGTTTCCGCTGTCTGCTTGCCTCTGAGGTTTCATAGTTGTTGCTTGAATTTCACCATCAGAGTCAACTTTACCGCTCTGTTGCTGTTGCTTCCTGATGTCTCGCTGTTGCTGCGACGTTGCCTCTGCAGTGACGGCCAAGTCGTAGGCTACGTCGAACGTCAAGTTGCGTTCAGCCAAAAGCCGTTGCTGCACTCTCTCGGGCGCGATGCCGCAGACGAACCTGCCTTGCATCATGCTTTCAAGTGGCAGTTGTCTATCTCCGAAACCGCAGTCTTCTGCCAGCTTTCGGAGCGCTGTCACGTAGTCTGCAACTGTCTCGCCGGCGTGCTGGTCGCGCTTGTAGAATAGGAACCTTGCGTAGAGTTCCGATGGCCTTGGGTGCAGATGAGCCTTGACGGCTGTCACTATCGTGGTAGAGTCTGCAGCTGTCGGTCTCGTCGGCTTCACCAAGGTGACGATTAAGGAGTACGTTTCTTCTCCGCAGCAACTCAGCAGGACGGCACACTTCTGCTCAGGCGTTATCAGACTGTTGGCTACGCAGTACATTTCGAGTCGCTCTACGTACTCGACCCAGGAAGCGTTGTTGCTGAGGCGATACTCGTTGATACCGCCCACAACCATCCTCGGGGTCCGGGCAACGGACGCTTGCCCGTTGTCTTCGTTCGCTTCGTCGCCAATTGTTATAGCTTATGCAAGCAGAGTCATAACGGCAACGTACATCTTTAATGGAGACTGGCGTTCTTCAACGACCATGGCTGGTTGCCGATGATCGAACCACAGGAGCACGAGCTCAGCTCGCGCACCTCAGAGTTCACGCGCCGGTCACGCCTGCCGGTCATGCAACAACGGCATTGTTGTATTATGCAACAATGATCCCTATATTACAATTTGTTTGTTCATTGTTTTATTCTAAGAAGTCAAAGGTCTTCAAACAGTTTACTTTGAACACTTTGAGGCCTCTCCTGTGTATATTTTTATTAGTACCATCAGCTTTACTATAAAGATTTTGGAATTCCTCTCCATGAAAGGTCAGCTGCTGATGTTCTGTTGTCTCGAGTTTAAAGAACCAGATTGACAAAACCCGAAAGACAAGGTGAAATAATTTTTTTAACCCTCAGTCATTAATGTATGGCTCGTTAACGGTTCCACTCTCCCAACAGCGTTTTGATCTAGCTGCATAGCAAGTCTTTTTGATCGGTCTTCTTTGGTTGACAATGATTTATTTCCAGAGTGCCTACTTAGAAGCTATGTTTCTAACAGACTGACGACTTCGTTCTCATGTTCAACTCTTGCAAATACTCACGTGCAATTGTAAAATACACGAAATGAATTTCTATTCAAGTTTTGGGCCAAGTGTTTTTGCTGAGCTGCTATATTAGTTAGGAGTGAAGTAATGCCTGAATGACCGAGAAGTTATTTAATAGGTTTTTTTCCCATGAGAGCGTTCGTCACCAACGAAATATGCAAAGAGATACAAAGTAAATCCAACCAATACCCCAAACGTTTTATGGGATTGTTCGTCCTCTGGATACACGAGAACAGAACATGTTTATCCTAAATTTGATTAGAGTATCCAAAAGTGCGTTTAATATTTTTTCCCTACACGCCTTGTAGTCTTCATGTTGATGTTTGTTCGGTAAAGTCAACCTTTGGGCATAACATTTTCTAACGTCGTAAATTTAAGTTTTCTTAAGACGAAGACAAGCGATTGTTGCTTTGACGAAATCAAAAAGCTTTGTCAGAATAACCTTCGCAAATAATATAGCATTCATTCATTTTAGAAATCTGGAAATGCCGTCAATGTCGATAGCCTAATCTAAAACTAATTCACCCCCCCCCCCTTTTCTGCATCATACTAATTATGCTACTGTTGTTCAAGGCACGCAACATTTTTTTTTCTATTTTTTCCACACCTTGAAAAACTGTATACCTCCAAAAAATCCCCAAAATATTAAGTCGTCTGATTCGAATGTCGAATCGTATAAAAAAATTCTAAATTTACATCTTATTTTGTGAAAGCCTTTTAAGACGTGATACCATTTTTAGAGCTGGTGCTAGGAAATATTTATTTCCTGTATATACCCAGTGTTCCGTGTTTTTCCAGAAATTTTAATTTAGTGTTATAATATTTTAGGGCTGCGAAAATGGCTGCTCGGGCGAGTTTATTTTTTAAATATTTATTTCTATAATCTCAGAGTACAGGGGCATTACAGAGGGAGTTGACATATAATATTGGTTCTGTAAAAATTCAAACAAACAAGGCAACTTGGTTTATAAAAGTTAGTGCGGCATAATCTCAGCAAAAATTAGTAGTTAGTGCTTTTATAAATAAAACAATTGATGAAATAGTTACTAAATATGCGGTAAAGTGGATCCATTCACATGAAGTTCTAGGGAGGAAAGAATCGATGTTAGCTAAAGTTCCACAGTGAGATATGTCTGAAAGACTGTGATCGATGCGGTGGGGAATGAAAGAGGCGCTAATGAATAGTTTGTCTTTCAGAGAAGCGCTGGAATAATACATTTTATAAAATAGGCATAAACGAGATATTTTACGGCGTGAGGATAGAAGTGGCAGGGACATGGTGGTTTTCATAGATGAAACACTTGCGGTGCGATTATAGTTACAGACTATGAAACGTGCGGCGCGATTTTGGAGTGCTTCAATGTTTTTTAAAGAAGTTAAAAAAATATTTTTAAATATCCAAGCACCGAATTAGCGTTACTGATGATATGATCAGAATGAGTATCCCATGATAAGTTTTTTATTTATTTATTTAATTCATATACCCTCAGGGCCAAAGCCATTAGGGAGGGTAGTGGGTGCAATGTATTTAGTATAGGTAAAAAATACAGTGATTATTAGTACACTAAATTGACTCCTAATTATACAATATTAGCTATGGCGTTCTTGAGCTGCTGGTGATCCTCGTTTGTTGCTGCTGGGGCGGGAAGGCTTTTCCACTCAACAGATATGCGAGGAAAGAATGACTTAAAAAAGCATTAGTACTACTCAATGGAATCCCGACTTTATGAACATTATCAAATTGAGATGAAATGTATTGGTGGAGATAAAGTATGTTTGGCGCGTAAGAAAGGTTGAAAAGCAGTTTGTGAAAAAGGAAGAGACGAGAGGTTTCGCGACGAGATGCTAGGGATGGCATATCAAGATTAGATTTCATTGTACTGATGCTTGCAGTGTTATATTTAGACAATATGAAACAAGAAATAATTTTTTTTGAATCATTTCAAGTGAGTGTATCAAGTTTCAATAATTAGGATGCCAAACTGAAACAGCATATTCGAGTGTAGAGCGAATTAGGATCTTGTATAGCGGGAGCTTTAGGGATGAAGGTGCTTTTGCAAAGTTACGTCGATGATATCCCGGCATGCGGTTAGCGTTATTAATAACGTACGAGGTGTGAACACTCCAAGTAAGGTTCGATGAAATTGTGAACACGAAAATACATGAATGATGTTACATATCTGAGCTGAGTTTTACAAATTGAGTATGGTTATGGTGACGTGTTATGACAAGACACGTTCATAGTTTTACATTTGTTAGTATTGTGAGTCATTTGCCTTTAGTTACACCATTTCGAAACCTCGCAGAAGTCAGCCTGAAGAAGGGCCGCATCGGATTCGTTAGAAATTTCTTGATATATTACAAATTCATCTGCGAATAAGCTATAATGGTATGATACACAGTTTGGAAAGCCATTAACATAAATGAGCAACCGAAGGAGTCCCAAAACAGACCACTGGTTAACACAGGAGGTAACATGACTAATGCAAGAATTTTCATCATTTGTATTAACCAACTGTGATTGGTTAAAAACAGTTATTTCAGTACAAAACTTTAGGGTCAATATTAAGTATGTGAAGCTTAAAAAAACAACAAAAAACAATAGTCTTTTAAATACTTTCCCAAAGTTTTCGCAAAAGTTTTTATTAATTTTTTAATACAAATATAATATATATTTTAATTTTAAAATATCAAAGTTTAGCTTGTCTTAATGTTTTCGTCAACTGACGGTTAACGACTGTGGTTTTCATATTTTTAGACCGCACATATCAATGATAGAGGGCAGTTCTTTATTTATACTTTTTCGTCTTTCGGCATCACTCAGGGTTTCTGAGACTTACGGGGAATACTTTATTCTCTTTTTAGGGAAAGCAACGGTTGTACGGAATGCTAAACCTCTCAAGAAAACAATTCAACCCCTCATCTGCTGTCACACTGGACAGCACCGCAATCCAGTTTTCACAATTTATTTTTTGTTCAAAAATATCAAATTTATTGACACAAATGTTTCTAAAGTAAATCTTAATAGGATTGGTTTTGTTAAGGAATAAGCCTGCATCAGCAAACATAAAAATGGACAGATCGTTAGTAATAGTTTACCCGATCACACCAGAATATTATCCCGCCGTGGAAACATTTGTCCAAAATAGATCTAGCAATGCCTCGTGCATTGGTGTATACACAGGTAGGTTACCAAATAACATTAAGTAACCTACGTATATGACTAATATAGCGACATAAAGTCAAGTTGACGTGGAAAGAAAGTGATCATATATATATTGAAGTCACCCCCGAAACTGAAAGTGAAGTTATTCTAGCCAATAAACCTGAAAACCACACTCATGAGCTAAAGAAAGTTTAAAAATATTTCCATCTCGTGGGTGATAAACAACCGAAAATGCAAATTTGGCATATTGCAAAAAAAGCATTTCATAGTCGTTGGTTACTTTTGTGAAAACATTAATGACATGACAATCAGGACTCCTTGGACGTGAACGCGCACACCTCCTACGTTTTATCGGTTAGATATAAACTAAATATAGCATAATTATCTAGCGTATCCGCTTCAGTAGTGAATTTATACCACGTTTCGGTGAGCATTATAACATCGAAAGGAAACCGAAGACTGTCCAATCATTTCAACCACTAACAGTTGTAGACTGGAACGGTCTTCCAGAATCTCTCGTGTTAATCATTGACCCTGTGGTTTTTAAAAAGCTCCATCATCTTGCATTTTCGCTCCGCTTATTAGATTTCCAGTGTTGGTACTCTTCTCTTTGTGTTTGATGTAGTGTGCTGTTTGTGTTATTTTATTGTTTGTGTTTCAAAAATTTCATTTTGTAATTTCTTGCCTAGCCCCCTTGTATGTAACGCCGTCACTCGGGGGCACTTAAACATAAAGCAAAGAAATGAAATATAGAAGTACCTCTAAAATATATATTTCAGACTAATTTTGTAAAAAAATTAGTATAAAAATGTTCAGCCATTTTGTTTTGATTTGTGGAGACAATAGGTGACCGGCGTTTGAGCCGGAAGTTTCGTCATCCGAAGAGAGGCACCACGTGACTTCACGCTTCCGGTTCGTCCGGTGCCGGTCGTGGTTCGTCCAGCTGCATCGAGAGCCCTTTTAGGCGTGGTAGCCGTGCTGCATTCGCGGTGAAAATGGTTCACAGCTCCGCGGTACGTTGTTCTAACGCAAGCCATAGAGGGCATAAGATGTTCCAGTTCCCGTGAAACAAAGCATGGAAGCAACGATGGGCCGTAGTCTGGAGCGAGGTGACCTGTGACAGACAAACGTCGGTGACCGTTTATGCGCGGCCAATATTGTTACAGGCCAGTACAACGTGTTCTCTCTTTCTTCAGGTAGGGCCGCGGGAAATAACGATCTCTAACAGTCTTTTGGCACCCACCAAAAAGGTCTCGATTAATCCGCGAAGCGGTGAGCACTGCTTGTTGTACAAGGGCATCTGCGAGAAAGCGGGATGCGATCTCGCAGGCAATCAGTTCATGGCACGACGTTTCGTCGACATACAGTGCCATCGCCAGGCCGTTTAATCGTTACATTGACAGCTCGGATTAAATTTTTCTGTAATGAGCCGCCGCAGACTGTTCCCGCGAAGCGGCGTGAATGGGTAGCTTGCTATAATATAAATAAACAAAAGGATAGGTCAGCTTGCTGTAATATAAAGAAACAAAAGCAAATGGGCAGCACCTTCATATTGACTGATAATAAAGCGGTAGTACGACGCTGCGTAGCTCATATCAAAATCGGTGCTCGTTTATGCATGCTTTCTTACTCGACATCATTAAAAAAAAACGTGCGGGAGAGGGGGGGGGGGGAGGGTTATGGTAGTTCACGGGGGACAACTTAGTTGAAGTACCAAAAACGCGTGAGTGTTAAAAAGCAAGGATTGTCACCTAGTCAGATGTCGTCGAAACTAACTTTTGTACGGAAGTGGCGTTTCGATTGCGCGAGAAAACATATTAGCTGAGTTTGAAACGCCGTCTGACCGACTTCTTTCCCTGTCTTCGACTTTTGGTTGTTTCAAGATTTTCCTGCCCAGTCTCAGGTGTTCTAACAAAATGTGAAAGGTACGCCAGACCTCCGATCGGGCATTTCAGCTGGCCGCGTCCCACGGCTTACATTCGCGCCTATTTAAGTCAGTGATGTGATCTAACGTAACCATCAAAACTAAACAGAACCCAAATTGAAAAACACTGGCTCAAAAGGAAAACGAAACATCTAACCTGAGTTTTCATGCGAAGATCCGGAAAGCGCGGTGCGAGTGCAGCCTGCCGCCGGCCGCAGTCGCTCTGCGCTTTCGTGGCCGTTCTCGATGCTTCTGCGTACCGATTACTACTTAACATATCCGTAGAAGTAACTTGAGACGTTCAGAAGTGCGTAAGTCACCCAGCAGCAGAGGAAGGTGGCCCGGATTGATCGGGTTTCAACACCCGCACACGCTTCCATAGGCGTCATGGGGCTGCGTCGGCTGCTAGCTACGAACCGGAAGTGAATAATACCCAGAGTGCTTTGCGCCTGCTGCCAAACGCCGGTCACCTATTAGGTATTGCAGTGGATCTATATTACTTCGCCTTTTTGTTCTAACCCCTGATGACTGTAACATAAGCCGGTTTTTACTAACATTGTGAAAAACACAATTCTTTCATGAATTAGAGATCAACCCACACAAACCAATTTCTTCTTCCAATTCTTATTTATTTATTTATTTTGCTAATGTGCCCACAAACAGCTTGAGGCCTTACTAGTGCGCACATATTACAAATATTAAAAGAACACATACAGACAAACAAACAAGCAAGACGTGATTTAGAAAAAATAAAAGGAAATAAATAAAACCATGGACAACAATGGAGAACAACAGAGCACAGATGTTTGTCAAGCGGCCACCAATGCTCTTCTAAAATTTAAAAGGGGTGAAGACACTTCTAAATCACTCCTATCGCGGTTATAAAGGACCTCAAGGCGTGTCATTGGGGACTGGACACAAACTTTCTGCGGGTAGAAAAGAATTGAAAATGAAAATCTGGTACGCTTTTGGGGAACACTGAAAGAAATCGCACTTAAAAGTAAAAGTGCATGAATTGTAGCGTTCACTATCTTATACAAAAAAGTCGTGTCTCGCGCTAATCTTCTTTTGAGTAATGGTACCAGGTCAAGCAGAGTAAGTAAGTATTCATACTCAAAATAGATGCGCCTGCCAACCCATCGATCGTAAACAATACGCAGGAGACGACGCTGCACCTTTCTAAAATACATGATTGAGTCGATCCAATGGTGTTCCATATGAGTGAGCAGAACTCAAGTTTAGACAAAAGGAGGGCGCGAAATAGATGAATCATGCTAGCGTAAGTACTAAAATTACGCGTCATTCGGGAAATAATGCCTAGGACCTGATAAGAAACATTCACAACTTTCGAAACAGGCTCAGTAAACGAAAGGCGGAAATCAAACAGCACTTTCAGGTCACGAATAGTATCGGACCTCGCGATAGCTGAAGCTAACATGGTATACGGATACTCAATGCAGCCTGTCTTACGGGTAAAGGAAACAACCTTGGTCTTACTAGGGTTAAGTACTAAATTATTTTTAAGCACCAGTTTTGAACTGCCTAAACATCGTCTTGCATCATTAGACAGTCAGTAGTTGAATGAATTTCGCGATAAATCTTAACATCGTCTGCAAACTGCAGCACCTTTGAATGCTGTACACTGTCTTCCAAATCATTGACAAAATATTGAATAACAACGGCCCCAGATTGGACCCTTGAGGCACTCCAGTATTTAAAATATATGAGGCAGAAAAACAAGCTTCATACAGCACTCTGTTAGGTCTTCCACCAAGATAACTAGACAACAAACTGCAAAACGAGCTAGTCATGCCAACGCTGAACATTTGGAGAGTAAACACTTATGATTCACGAGATCAAAAGCTTTAGAGCAATCGAAACAAATATCATCAACTTGTTCCACGGGACGTGACCTTAGGTAGAGTGTGTTCCAAAAATGATACAAGGTTTGTTTCCACTGAACGCCCCTGACAAAAACCATGTTGGTTGAGACAGAAGCGACGATTTAAAATGAAAATAAATATGCTTATACGTTGCCTTTTCAAAGTACCTTAGAAATAAAAAGCAAAGAAGAAAAATTGGTCTATAGTTATTAACGCAGTCAGTGCGACCAGATTTATGTATAGGAACAACCACTGCATTCTTCCATCCTTGAGGAAATACATTGGCCTCTAAGGACATGCTAAAACATGTAGCAACACAGGGGCAAAAATATCCCTGCATCCCTTTACAATGAAAGCAGGAATTCTGTCTTCACCGCATGACTTTTTTGGAGCGAGCTCATTTACTGCGGAAAGCACATCTTCAAGCGGAAGATTCGGAACTGCCAAGCTGCGGGTAGATTCAAGAGGAGCATCGGTCATAACAGTGCACGGAGTAATCAAGTTACCGACGGAAGAGAAAAACGTAGCAAAAAGATCGCAGACATCGGATGGCTCAGATGTATACCCAGAGTCGTGTTGCAATGCAATAGTTTTCGATCGACGAGATGTCCTCATGTACCTTGCGTCATTCCACAGAGCATTAGGATCGCGTTTTAAATTGCGTTCAACTGAATTTGCCAGTTCTCCCGATCACGCCGTATCAGCTTTTTGACCGCTGAACGATACTCTTTAAACAGACTCTGTCATTTCTTTATGTAGGTGCTCTTGTACATTTTATGATAACTCGCTTTTTTACGCAACGCATCACGTGGCTCTCTGGAGAACCAAAAAGGATCGTTGCTAGTTCGACCACTTCTGCGTGGAATAAAATTATTCATGGCTGCAGTTATGATGTCTGTTACACCTCTAACTGCGCTAGTCAATATTGGAACAGAGTGAAATAACGCTCCAGTCTACGTTGCGAAGGTGATTGTAAAGACCAAGGTAATCCCCATGGGCGTAGTTATACCCGAGAAACTGATTACTCGCCGACGTCCGAGCAGGAAGTACGATAGAAAGGGTGAATGGTGGATGCCACTTATCGATAAAGACAAGAGGACAGTCAGCAGCCTCGAAAGTGATTGCTGATATGTTAGTCATGCACAAGTCACGCGTATTTCCAGCCCCGTTTGTTGTACTATTAAGCTGATGAAGCCCATTGAAGTTCACAAACTCCATCGTTTCTTCGGCCCTAGCACGTGCCTCACTTGTTGCAGCACTAATCGTGTTTGAATTCCAATCAACGCTAGGCCCGTTAAAGTCAACAACGATCATCACATCATCGGTTGAAAAATCGAAAGCACTGGAAATGTAGTTCAAAGTGCCTATGAATGATTGTGTGTCAGAACGAGGTGGAAAGTAATATTTTCCAGTTATTAAGTTAGGCTGGCCCGGAAAACTGATTTGCACCCAAACACATTCATTTCCTTCTTGCAGATCAAACCTACGAAAACATGAAGCTGACTTATGTACCGCCGTGAGTAGCCCTCCCCCAGAGTGGCCCGCGAACCAGTTGTATCCCTATCACATCTGTAAACGCAACATTCGTCAGTAAAATATTCGTTGCTAGAGATTGCTTGTCTAAGCCAAGTTTCCGTGATACAGATTACATAAAAATCGGAAGTCGTGACACCTTCATAGGAAACATCAGGTTTGGTTCGTAACCCACGAGCGTTTTGGTAGTACACACGGATGTTATCCATCACGCGTCCTCGTTAGCTGTTGGTCGCTCTGAATCCGGGTAACGCAAGGGCCCACAAAGGGCCTAACGAAACTACCTTCCGGCCACACGCAAGAGTCATTAATTTTGATCAGGCAATCAACAGTAGTGCTCACATGTAAAGAACTGTATGAATCGTGCTTACTGCGAAGTTTGATACACTGAAATGTTCCAGTTTGGAGCACTGATGACAGGTAGTTGTTCACATACTCGCACGTCGTGTCCGGGCTCAGCCTCGTCACGAAAAGTGCCCGCTTTACAGGTGGCCGCAAAATTGAGGAGAGTGAGCCATTTGTGCACGCACCAACTTTTGCGAGCGGACGTCGCTTCTTTCTTCTAACAAGCTGAAATCCGCTTAATTATAAATAACATCTCAGGTGATCATTATCACCACTATCGCCATAAAGAAAATGACAAATAATACTAAAAACAAATAGACCCTGAACACAATATGGTACAGAAATCCATGTAAAAAGTTTCTGTGTTGTGCGGCAAGTGTCTGAGCCTAGTGCGAGGAGCACAAGTACGATTGTGGCGATCGCCGAAATTCCCAAACCTGCCTTCAATGTTTTACAAGTAAAAAAAAAAGAAGGCTAAGCATATGACGACGACATGGTTCCAGGTTTCTTCGGTGTAAAGAATTAGCCCAGCAGATATTTTTCAAAGCTTTTTGAGCAAAGTACTTTTTTCTCCTGCATGATTTAAAATTAAGTAGCCTCGTAACAACCGTCTCGTGGTAAACCGAATTCTTAGCAGTTTTAACGTAGTCGGTCTGGCTAAAACGCAAATGTCTGAACCAGCCTTGCCTCTCGCAGGGAAGTATCTTTTTTAACAAAAATAACTGAAATATAGATCTGAATTGCAACAAAATGGTGAGTTGGGCCAGTTGGTTCATAACGGGAAGAAACAGGCGCCGAAAGACTAGGACAAAGTAAGAAAACGACGACACAAGGCGCACTCGCAACTGAAGTTTTATTTATGGAAAAACATAGTCTTATATACACTTAAAACACCCGCGTCACTTTCCACGTGCCCACTCTTTATCCAAGAATAAACGCTCTTTTTCTGACAGAGTCACGGAAGGTTCGCTTATGCACTTATCTGCACCCTTCTTTATTGCATACGCCTCATGAATTTCCCTTGTAATCTTTTTGCCGTAGCGCCCCAGGATTGCCATGTCATTGAAAACTGGTGTGCACTCACATCGGTTGCAATGCAATGGAGTTGTAAGTTAGCGCTTGGTCCTGTCTCGTCTTTCCTCGTGTCCCTGTTCTTTAGGCGCTTCACAAGTTAATGCAATTGCACAGTTAGGTGCCCAGAAGGTGACTGTTTGAAGGAAGCAGCATGCTGCTTCCTTAAAACAGTCACCTTCTGGTGATTGCTTTATAAAAATATAAGAAAGAAAGAAAGAAAGACATAATACGCATAAATGCATAAATGCATTTATGCATTTATGTCTTTCTTTCTTTCTTTCTTTCTTTCTTTCTTTATTTATTTATTTATTTATTTATTTATTTCTGTATATATGATTTTATAGTATTTATGTCTATTTCTTTCTTTCTTTCTTTCTTTCGTTCTTTCGTTCTTTCTGCTTTCTTTCTTTCTTTCTTTCTTTCTTTCTTTCTTTCTTTCGTTTCTTTCTTTCTTTATTTTCTATTTATTTATTTGTTTCTGTATATATGATTTTATGTATTTATGTATTTATGTCTTTATTTCTTTATTTCGTTATTTCTTTCTTTCTTTCTTTCTTTCTTTCTTTATTTATTTATTTATTTATTTATTTATTTATTTATTTCTGTATATATGATTTTATGTATTTATGTATTTATGTCTTTATTTCTTTCTTTCTTTCTTTCTTTCTTTCTTTCTTTCTTTCTTTATTTATTTATTTATTTATTTATTTATTTCTTTATTTATTTATCTTTATGTATTTATTTATTTATTTCTTTATTTCTTTCTTTCTTTCTTTCTTTCTTTCTTTCTTTCTTTCTTTCTTTCTTTCTTTCTTTCTTTCTTTATTTATTTATTTATTTCTGTATATATGATTTTATGTATTTATGTATTTATGTCTTTATTTCTTTATTTCGTTATTTCTTTCTTTCTTTATTTCTTTCTTTATTTATTTATTTATTTATTTATTTATTTATTTATTTATTTATGTATTTATGTATTTTATTTATTTATTTATTTCTTTATTTCTTTCTTTCTTTCTTTCTTTCTTTCTTTATTTATTTATTTATTTATTTATTTATTTATTTATTTATTTATTTCTGTATATATGATTTTATGTAACGGGTTTTAGTTGAGCAAGTTGGTACATACTGTAATGAGGTCAGCTGAACACAGAAAACAAGAACACGAAGGGAAGGACAGGACATTCACACCGCTGACTAGCAACTAACTTTTACTTTTTCCTCATCCCAGCCTAGGTTTTTTCTTCTTCGTCCTACGGCACATTAAACACGTGTAAAAACAACCATTTTGCCGACCACTCAACGGGGTGTGGCAAACCGCAAATATTGGCGTTCTTTTTCGTGAACTGTAATTGACGAGGTGCTCACGCAATCTTCTCCTTTTTCTTCAATGGCCAAGGCCTCCAGTATTTCACGCGCGAAAGAGTTCTTGTTTTTATGGAGGACGGTTATGCTGGTGAGCTCTGCGTCACATCCACAGGTCCGGCAATGCGCTGACAAGTGTCCCGCTGATGTAGTTTGCACCGACGCTGCGTGCTCCCGTGCTCTATCGTTTATACATCGGCCAGTTTGGCCGATGTAGCTCTTCCCGCAGGAGAGGGGAATATGATAGACGACCCCGGTTTCGCATTGGGCATAGCGTGTTCTATGGGCTGTGTCACATATCGGCTGTTGACCACGTCCTTTGTTCACCCTGCGGCACATGGCGTACGCTTTGTTCGGTGCCGAACAAACAACCTGAATGTCTTGCCTGCCTGCGATCTTTTTAGTCTGTGGGTCACTCCATGGATGTAGGGCACAACCGCGATTTTGCATCGCGTTGGTGGTTTCGCCGCTTCCTCGCCGCTTGCTGCTCTCTGCTTGAGTTTCTTGGAGAGGCTTTCACATACGCTTCCTAAAAGAGCGCTCGGGTAACCCGAATCGCGTAGTCGAGCGATCTGTTTTTTAAAGCTTGTCTCACCTTGATGATGGCAAGACTTGCTTAGCGCAGAGAGAAGAGCAGTACTGGCTACACTTCTTTGATGGTCTTGGAATGGCCTGACTCGTAGGGAAGAAACCCCTTGCACGAGCGTGGTTCGTAGCGCCAACAGACGTGACTTTCTTTGAACTCCAACAGAAGATCCAGGAACTTGATTGACTTCTCCAGTGGTAGTTCGTAAGTAAACACCAATTCCGGGCAACTTTGTTGGAAGCAGGTCAAAACCCTGTCTTTACATCCGTTCCCCAGATCTTCCACCTCAGTGTCGCATAGCACCAAATAGTCATCGACATACCTAAAGATGGCTTTTACCCGCGCGTCGTTCAGGTTCTCTTGAATGTTCCTGCCGGATGCTGCAAGGAACAAGTCGCAAAGATAAGGAGCGACCCGAGAGCCAATACACACGCCGCTTTTTTGTACGAAGTGTTGCCCTTGAGACCTAGCGCTGGCGATGAGGACAAAGTAAAAGTTAGTTGCTAGTCAGCGGTGTGAATGTCCTGTCCTTCCCTTCGTGTTCTTGTTTTCTGTGTTCAGCTGACCTCATTACAGTATGTACCAACTTGCTCAACTAAAACCCGTTACTCAGTTTCTTTCTAGTTATTTGAGCACTTCTTTTATATGTTTTGATTCACTCGACCCACAAACTCTTGGTTTTTTAATTGCCCACACTACCTGCCGGGCAAGGTTGCTCTCACGCAGCATTGATAAGAAGATCCTCCTGGACGATGTCAGAATATTTTTTGGCGGAATACCTCCGTCGCAAGGACATGCCACACGGGTGTCTAAGATTCTCCGGTCGGAGTTATGGCGGCAACAACGCCTGCTCACCGACTTCTTACGTGTCAAATGCGCCAATTACACCGCCTTCAGGCACCAACTGACCATGGCAGAGTTTTCAACGGAAACAATGTGGAAAAACTGGTTTCTCCCGATTCTGAAGCAGCACTTGGCAAGGCGGAAGCAAGAAACCTCCAGGAGGCTGCCTCCCCAGGTCATCGGGGACGTTGACCTTACAGACAAGACCAAAAATTTGCTTGCACAAGGACCTAAGTATGCCATACCACCAAGGCTCGAGCCCATCGACAAGATTGCACTTGTTCGGACCATCGCATCCAAAGCTCATGAAGAAAAGGCATCACAAATAATCAGTGAAGGAATGAACTGCCTAGCAAGCCAAAGGAGTCCAATATCTCCAGGTATTAATTTTGGCTCCGCGGTAAATGAGCTTCGAAGCAAAGATCTCAGGCTCTGCGTGTCGGACAAAGAGGGTGGTTTTGTTGTCCTGGATTCTGGGAGCTATGGAGACAAGGCTGCGGCAGCTATGGCCAAAAACTTCATTAGTGTCGAAGAAAAACGAAGCAAAGGATGTAAACAGGCCATTGTGCGGCTACTTGAGAGAGACCACCTGAACAGTCTTTGTACAAAAATCAAAAAGACGAAGATGGGACACCTTGAGGTGTTTTTCTCAGTGAAGACGCACAAGGATGGCGCACCTTTCAGGGCCATTGTATCGGAAAGAGCAACATGGCAAGCCCACGTGTCGTCCTACCTGGCGAAGCAGCTGTCCCTGGTTCAGTGCAACGATCCTTACAGGATACAAAGTTCAGAACAACTTATTGGTTACCTAGAAGAGCATGGATCTGGTGTCGTCTCTGCCCTGTCAGTCGACATCCAGGATATGTATTACTCAATACCACACACAGGCCTTTTGTTGATTCTTCGGGCAGCCATTGAAGAGCAAGGAACAACAACATTCCAAAACTCGGCTGGAATCAATGTCGACACCTTCCTGGAACTACTCAGTGTGTACTTGGCAGCGACAGTGGTAGCCCATCAAGGGCAACACTTCGTACAAAAAAGCGGCGTGTGTATTGGCTCTCGGGTCGCTCCTTATCTTTGCGACTTGTTCCTTGCAGCATCCGGCAGGAACATTCAAGAGAACCTGAACGACGCGCGGGTAAAAGCCATCTTTAGGTATGTCGATGACTATTTGGTGCTATGCGACACTGAGGTGGAAGATCTGGGGAACGGATGTAAAGACAGGGTTTTGACCTGCTTCCAACAAAGTTGCCCGGAATTGGTGTTTACTTACGAACTACCACTGGAGAAGTCAATCAAGTTCCTGGATCTTCTGTTGGAGTTCAAAGAAAGTCACGTCTGTTGGCGCTACGAACCACGCTCGTGCAAGGGGTTTCTTCCCTACGAGTCAGGCCATTCCAAGACCATCAAAAGAAGTGTAGCCAGTACTGCTCTTCTCTCTGCGCTAAGCAAGTCTTGCCATCATCAAGGTGAGACAAGCTTTAAAAACAGATCGCTCGACTACGCGATTCGGGTTACCTGAGCGCTCTTTTAGGAAGCGTATGTGAGAGCCTCTCCAAGAAACTCAAGCAGAGAGCAGCAAGCGGCGAGGAAGCGGCGAAACCACCAACGCGATGCAAAATCGCGGTTGTGCCCTACATCCATGGAGTGACCCACAGACTAAAAAAGATCGCAGGCAGGCAAGACATTCAGGTTGTTTGTTCGGCACCGAACAAAGCGTACGCCATGTGCCGCAGGGTGAACAAAGGACGTGGTCAACAGCCGATATGTGACACAGCCCATAGAACACGCTATGCCCAATGCGAAACCGGGGTCGTCTATCATATTCCCCTCTCCTGCGGGAAGAGCTACATCGGCCAAACTGGCCGATGTATAAACGATAGAGCACGGGAGCACGCAGCGTCGGTGCAAACTACATCAGCGGGACACTTGTCAGCGCATTGCCGGACCTGTGGATGTGACGCAGAGCTCACCAGCATAACCGTCCTCCATAAAAACAAGAACTCTTTCGCGCGTGAAATACTGGAGGCCTTGGCCATTGAAGAAAAAGGAGAAGATTGCGTGAGCACCTCGTCAATTACAGTTCACGAAAAAGAACGCCAATATTTGCGGTTTGCCACACCCCGTTGAGTGGTCGGCAAAATGGTTGTTTTTACACGTGTTTAATGTGCCGTAGGACGAAGAAGAAAAAACCTAGGCTGGGATGAGGAAAAAGTAAAAGTTAGTTGCTAGTCAGCGGTGTGAATGTCCTGTCCTTCCCTTCGTGTTCTTGTTTTCTGTGTTCAGCTGACCTCATTACAGTACGATTTTATGTATTTAGTTATTTATTTATTTATTTATTTATTTATTTATTTATTTATTTCTGTATATATGATTTTATGTATTTATGTATTTATGTCTTTATTTCTTTATTTCGTTATTTCTTTCTTTCTTTATTTATTTATTTATTTATTTATTTATTTATTTATTTATTTATTTCTGTATATATGATTTTATGTATTTATGTATTTATGTCATTTATGTTCATTTATTTCTTTCTTTCTTTCTTTCTTTCTTTCTTTCTTTCTTTCTTTCTTTATTTATTTATTTTATTTATTTATTTATTTATTTATTTATTTATTTATTTATTTATTTATTTATTTCTGTATATATGATTTTATGTATTTATGTATTTGTCTTTATTTCTTTATTTCGTTATTTCTTTCTTTCTTTCTTTATTTATTTCTTTATTTATTTATTTATTTATTTATTTATTTATTTATTTATTTATTTCTGTATATATGATTTTATATATTTATGTATTTATGTCTTTATGTCTGTGGGATATGCCAGCTGAACAAAGAAATAAATACACACGACAGAGAGAGAGAGACACAAGTAACATACACATGCACTCCGCTGGACTAACAACCATTTACTGAATATCATCTTTTCCTTCGTCGACTTTCATTTAATGGATAACTTCTTTTCCTTCGTCGACTTTAATTATTGCCTAGATTAAAAATTTTTTCCTCGTCTTCATCACATCAGTTTGAAAAACGTTGCATCCCCAGAGGTAACGTCTTCTGTGGGCCCATGTAGGCTATTTTACACAGGGGGTGTTTCCTGCAAATACTTCTTTTCTTTTGCATGAAGCACAATGGAGGCAGTGCTTACACAATCTTCCTTCTTCTCCTCAATGGCTAGGGACTCTAGAATTTCCCTTGCGACCTGTTTTTTGTGTCTACCCATGATGGTGATGTTTGAGAAGAATGGAGCACATTGGCATTCGCGACAATGCGCTGGAAGATGGCCCCCTGCTGCAATTGTGCGCACGGAGGCGGCGTGTTCTCTGGTGCGGTCATTGACACAGCGCCCAGTTTGTCCGATGTAACATTTCCCACATGACAGCGGAATGTGGTAAACAACAGCGCTTTCACATGGGGCGTATTGAGTCCTGTGGGCGGTGCCGCACGTGTTGTTTTCGTAGTTGTCGGCCTCACTGTTAACCTTGCGGCACATGGCATATGCCTTGTTAGGAGCAGAGAAAACGACTTGTATTCCATGTCGGCCAGCGATCTTTTTCAGGCGATGTGTAACCCCGTGGACATATGGCAACACAACTAGAGGTTTAGGAGGCTTCTTTTTTGGTGGTTGTGCAGTCTCCATTGGTTTGCGTCGTACTTGCTTGCAGATGTTTTCACAAACAGGTATGAGGAGTGTGCTCGTGTATCCGGAGTCCTGAAGTCTAGAGATCTGTGTTTGGAAACTGCGCTCGAGCCTATGGGGACAAGATTTCTGTAGTGCCGCGACAAGAGCTGTAGTAGCCAATCCTCGTTTAACCGTTTTTGAATGTTCGGAATGACTCGGAAGAAATCCTTTACAGGATCGAGCTTGATACATCCAGCATACGTGTGTGCTTGTGAACTTTAAGGAGAGGTCGAGAAACCGAATATTTCGGTTTACAGGAAGTTCATGGGTGAAGGAAAGTCCAGGGCAGCTTTGGTCAAAGCTGCGCATGACTACTTCTAAACACCCATCAATCCGCTCGTCCACTTCAGAGTTGCACAGTACAAGAAAGTCATCGACGTATCGGAAGATGGCCTCAATGCGATGATCTTTCAGATTATCTTGGATGGTCTTCCCGCATGCTGCAAGATATATATCGCAGAGGAATGGGGCAACTCGGGAACCGATGCAGACACCAGATTTTTGTACATATTTCTGGCCCTGGTGAGACACAACAGTTGCCGTAAGGTAGATACCTAGGAGTTCCAGGAAGCTGTCGAGGTTCATCCCAGCTGCGTTTTGGAAGCGTTGGACGCCTTGCTCTTCGATTGTTGTGCGGAGAATCGGTAGAAGAGTGGCATGGGGAATGGAATAGTACATGTCTTTTATATCTACGGAAAAGCCTGAAACAATGTCGCACCCCTTTTCCTGAAGAAAGCGGATTACTCGCTGAGAGTTGGGTATTCTGAAAGGGTCGTTTATCTGAACTTGGGATAGTATTTTTGCCAGAACGGTTGAGAGATGGCCTTGCCAAGTGCGATTTTCTGAAACAATGGCGCGAAAGGGAACCTCGTCCTTGTGTGTTTTGGCCGAAAAAAATACACATAGGTCACCTTGTTTCGTTCCTTTGATTTTTGTCACAAGACTTCCACATTGCTCCTCGCCAAGTATTTTGAGGATGGCCCTTTTTGCTGATTTACTTTGTTTTGGATCGACTGAAATGAAATTCTTCGCCATGGCTTGCCGGGCTTTTTCTCCAAACGTTCCCGAATCCATAACCACAAACCCCCTTCCTTGTCGGAGAGACATAGTCTAAGGTCTTTGCGACGTAGTTCACGTACCGTTGTTGCAAAACTTAATTTTTGAGCTCCTTGGCTCCGTACACCGGCTAGGCAGTCAAGTCCTTCACTGATGATCTGTGAGGATGCCTCCTCAGGTGCTTTAGATGCAATTTCCCTCACCATCGCGACCTTGTCGATGGCATCAAGACTGGGTGGTAGGGCAAATTTTGGCCCTTGTTCAAGTACGCTTCGCGCTGGTGCTGAAAGGGATACCTCGCCGATGACCTGGAGTGCGGAGCTCTTGGGTTCCGTCGTAGGCCTCCTTGCCAGATGGTGTTTCCATGTTGGAAGAAAACACAATTTCCAAAGGTATTCCGTTGTGTATCTTGTCATGGTCAGGTGGTTCGAAAAAACGTTGTGGCTAGTGCACTTGACTCTTAGAAAATCTGTGAGTATGCGAACCTGGCGCCATGTTTCGGATCTCAGGATTTTCGAAACTCTTTGGGCATGGCCTTGCGATGGTTCAATGAGGCCAAAGAAATGTCGTACCTCATCGAGGAGGATCTTCTTTTGATGCTGCGGGAGAGCAGCCGTGCTCTGCAGGTGTTGATAGCAATGAGATAGCTTAGACCCTGTGGTTCAAGACGATTAAAACAAATAAAAGGTGAGCTCAGAGTACTAGAAAGATACGTTGTGATTGCCTGAAGCTGAGCAGGTTGGTCATTCATGCTTGTGGGATATGCCAGCTGAACAAAGAAATAAATACACACGACAGAGAGAGAGAGCACAAGTAACATACACATGCACTCCGCTGGACTAACAACCATTTACTGAATATCATCTTTTCCTTCGTCGACTTTCATTTAATGGATAACTTCTTTTCCTTCGTCGACTTTAATTATTGCCTAGATTAAAAATTTTTCCTCGTCTTCATCACATCAGTTTGAAAAACGTTGCATCCCCAGAGGTAACGTCTTCTGTGGGCCCATGTAGGCTATTTTACACAGGGGGTGTTTCCTGCAAATACTTCTTTTCTTTTGCATGAAGCACAATGGAGGCAGTGCTTACACAATCTTCCTTCTTCTCCTCAATGGCTAGGGACTCTAGAATTTCCCTTGCGACCTGTTTTTTGTGTCTACCCATGATGGTGATGTTTGAGAAGAATGGAGCACATTGGCATTCGCGACAATGCGCTGGAAGATGGCCCCCTGCTGCAATTGTGCGCACGGAGGCGGCGTGTTCTCTGGTGCGGTCATTGACACAGCGCCCAGTTTGTCCGATGTAACATTTCCCACATGACAGCGGAATGTGGTAAACAACAGCGCTTTCACATGGGGCGTATTGAGTCCTGTGGGCGGTGCCGCACGTGTTGTTTTCGTAGTTGTCGGCCTCACTGTTAACCTTGCGGCACATGGCATATGCCTTGTTAGGAGCAGAGAAAACGACTTGTATTCCATGTCGGCCAGCGATCTTTTCAGGCGATGTGTAACCCCGTGGACATATGGCAACACAACTAGAGGTTTAGGAGGCTTCTTTTTTGGTGGTTGTGCAGTCTCCATTGGTTTGCGTCGTACTTGCTTGCAGATGTTTTCACAAACAGGTATGAGGAGTGTGCTCGTGTATCCGGAGTCCTGAAGTCTAGAGAACTGTGTTTGGAAACTGCGCTCGAGCCTATGGGCACACTCCTCATGCCTGTTTGTGAAAACATCTGCAAGCTAGTACGACGCAAACCAATGGAGACTGCACAACCACCAAGAAAGAAGCCTCCTAAACCTCTAGTTGTGTTGCCATATGTCCACGGGGTTACACATCGCCTGAAAAAGATCGCTGGCCGACATGGAATACAAGTCGTTTTCTCTGCTCCTAACAAGGCATATGCCATGTGCCGCAAGGTTAACAGTGAGGCCGACAACTACGAAAACAACACGTGCGGCACCGCCCACTGGACTCAATACGCCCCACGCCCCATGAGTGGACACGGCAACACTGCCGTGGCATCATCGGCTAACATGCACCCGATCACGTTCACGCAGATAATCTTGGGCTGGCTGTTATTCCCCTCATCATCGTGGAAGGCATCCTCGCCTGTGGGATGCTTCGTGGTCACCGGCGACTCACTACGGAACGGAACAAAGATCGCTCCGTCACTATCTACGCACGTGGCAGGCTTTCCCGGCGCAGCAGCCCTGCGCAGGATGACGTCATCAGGGGACCACTCCTTGCCTGGCGAACAGTATATAAGAAGCATGCCCTCGGCCGCCAGCTCCAGTGGACACGGCAACACTGCCGTGGCATCATCGGCTAACATGCACCCGATCACGTTCACGCAGGTTGGTGATCGAAAATACGGGTTTCGTAGTGACTACGTTGCCTTAGTTGTGTTGCCGTGTCCACGAGTGTTAGGCCAGTGTGTTTATGATTGTCTGTCTGTGGCGGGCATGCTACTTAAACTATCCGGCGATGTTGAAGAAAACCCTGGGCCCATAACTGAAAAGATGTTTTCTGAGATGCTCCAGACCCAAAAAGAGATCCTTAAAAAGGTCAACGAAATTCAAGTAAAACAAGACGCTTCGGAAATCAATATACAGAAGCTGCAAAACAGGCTGGACACGATTGAGGAAAAATTACAAATCGTCGATGAAACCAGTGGCAGGCTTGATCAAATTGAAACCACGCTTACCGGTCACGATAACGATATTACTTCTTTATACAAACAAATCGACGATCTTGAAAATCGATCCCGAAGAAATAATTTGATAATTAGAGGTATCAGTGAAGCAACCCCAGAAACGGAAGAAGTCCTTGAGAGAAGCGTAACTCGTGATGTATTTGATGGTATACTGAAAGTTAAGGTTGATTCTATTGAAAGAATTCACAGACTTGGGAGGCACATACCCGGTAGAAATCGGCCTGTTATTGTGAAATTCGCTGACTTTCGGGACAAAATGAAAATTCTTAACAACTGCTCCAAACTAAAGGGTACCCGAATCAGCGTTAACGAGGACTTCTCAAAAAGAGTTGTGGAGATACGAAAGAACCTGTGGAACTCTACTGCAAATGAAAGAAAGGAAGGCGCAAAAGCTAGATTGGTTTTTGACAAGGTCAAAATAAACAACGTTCTCTATGCCTGGGACGAGGTTAGAAACGAAAGATATCGGTGCTCATCATATCCGAGTACGCAGGATAAGGATCAATGACGTCACAACAAAGCACGCTTCAAACTAATTAACATAAATGCCCGAAGTATTGTAAATAAAGTTGACCTAATTGAAAGCATTATTCTTGAACACGAACCCGACGCTATGGTAATTACAGAAACGTGGCTACATTGCAATATCTTAGACAGTGAAATTACACCACCAAATTATACCATAATCAGGAAAGATAGGGAAGCACGTGGCGGAGGCGTAGCAATTTTGATCAAAAGCGATATTGTGTTTACTGTACTGGATGAGGCAAAAGATATCGAAGCTCTATGGGTCCAGATTAGAATGAATGACCGGGCTATAGTCCTGGGCGGTGTATACAGACCTCCCAATTCCTCAGTTGACTTTTTAGTCAGGTTGCGACAATATATGGACTCTGTAATATGTCATAATAAAAACATCTTGTTAGTAGGCGATTTTAATTTACCAGGCATTGACTGGAGTTCGCTTTCGGGGGAACAACAGACGGGGCCAGCTGCGATCAACTACTGGAAATTGCATTCTGTTATAATTTATCTCAAGTTGTCACAGAACACACAAGAACGACTTCTGCTGCATCATCATTACTTGACCTAATCTTTGTTTCCACAAACCTAACATCTCTTCTTTCGGAATGTGAACTTTTTGAAGGCATCTCGGATCACAAAATGACATGCATGACGCTAAACTTCAGCCCTTGCAGGCTTGATCGCCCTCCGCATAAAAAGGTCCTTAATTTTGAGGCAGCAGATGACGTTAGCATTTTAGATTATCTTGAGAAATCGCTTGACGACTTCCAGTCACTCTACCAGTCAGATGCTGCTACCGAAGTTTTGTGGAATTTTTTTGCTGATGTCACAGCGCACTGTATTAGTTTATTTGTGCCTACGCGTATTAAAATAATAAGAAATAAGAACCCCTGGATCACTAGAGAAATTATACATGTAAAAAGAAAAATAAAGCGATGTCGGAGAGCTAATGCAATTAAACCAAATGACTCTAGGAAAATGACACTGCAAAGCTTAAGTCACGATCTGAAGAGGCTTGTTAAAGATTCGAAGCATAAATTTTACAATGTCACTCTTAAAAAATTTCTTACGGAAGCCCCGGCTAAATTCTGGCGGTATGTTAATCCCCCCCAAAAAAAGGAAATTACTTCCGACAACAGTCAGCAACGAGCGGAAGAATTCAATACCTTTTTTTCATCTGTGTTTACTCGAGATAACCAACATTTACCAAGAGGTAGAGAGTTTGCTGATTATCCTCCAATTAGTGACTTATTAATTCAAGAGGAGGGAGTCATTAACCTTCTGCTTAACATAGATGTGAAGAAAAGTCCCGGGCCTGACGGAATTCCTAATGCGTTTTTGAAGCGGTACGCCGAATGGGTTGCTAAATATCTTACTATAATTTTTCAGTCGTCTATAAATAATGGTTCCGTGCCAAAAGCCTGGAAGTTTGCCAAAATTGTCCCCATACATAAAGGAGGCTCTGTTTCTTGTGTGGAAAACTACCGACCTATATCTCTCATTAACACGTGCTCTAAGCTTCTCGAACATATAGTTTCAAAGCATCTTTTAACGTTCCTTAACGATCACGATATTTTGTTTCAATATCAACATGGATTTCGTAAATGTCTTTCCACAACGACCCAACTCATCGAAACCGTGCACGATCTCTCCCAAACTATAAATAACCGTGGCCAAACGGACGTCATATTTTTAGATTTTGCAAAAGCATTCGATAAAGTGTCTCATCCTAAATTGTTGCTTAAAATTAAAGCCTTGTTTAAGAACCCCATCATTACAAACTGGTTTTGCTCATATCTTTCATCGAGAGTTCAATTCGTTGAGTTGGGAGGCTGTGTGTCTAGTCCTGCTCCAGTTGTTTCTGGAGTTCCGCAAGGTAGCGTGCTAGGACCGCTTTTATTTTTAATATTTATAGATGACATACGTTGTGGAATATCAGTTCCAATTAAGCTGTTTGCGGATGATTGTATTTTGTACAATAAAATAGAAACTGAACAAGATCACCTAAAACTGCAAAATGAACTCCTCAAAATCAAACATTGGTGCGACGAGTGGCAAATGGAGTTAAACCCTCGAAAATCAGTCGTTATGTCTATAACAAGAAAAAAACACTTCCTAAATTATGATTACTTTATAGATGACACCAACCTACCTCGTGTAGACGAAAATAAGTACTTAGGAGTGACCTTTACAAGCGACTTACGATGGAATACACACACGGAAAAAGTGTTCAAGAAAAGCTAACCAGGCACTATGGTACCTCAGAAGAAATCTTGCGAGCGCTTCGCCAGAAATAAAAACATTAGCTTACAAAACACTGGTGAGACCTGTCCTTGAATACGCAAAAGTAGTGTGGGATCCATATACAGTAGCTAACTCGTCCAAACTTGATAAAGTCCAGCGGCTTGCTTCCAGGTTTATCTTTAATAAATATAATCGTAACCATTCCCCCACCGAACTCTGTAGACTTGCTGAACTTCCTTCTCTTGAATTAAGAACAAAGTGCGACCGCCTGAAATTTATTTTTTTGATCATTCATGGTTTAGTTAAGATAGACAAAAATAATTACATGGACGTACGCCTCAGTGAATGTACGAGACATCGTCATAGCATGCACATCAGGGAACCATCTGTCAAAAATGATTGTTTTAAATTTAGTTTCTTTCCTAAGGCAATAAAGGAATGGAACCAACTCCCGAATTCCGTCGTCACTATGACAAATGTCTGTGATTTTGTTAAAAATATAAAGAGTATAGTACTTGATAATGTGCCGTGACTTTGTGTTTTGAATGCATTTCTTTTGTGCTTTTTATTTCTCCAGGTGAATCACTTTTTTGAAGTGTCAGTGCATGATTGTTCTTTTGCATCTTGTATGTATTACCACTCCTGTAAAGGCCCTGTAAAGGGCCGACAGTATCAATAAA